>JAGFMF010011393.1:1195847-1308278 GCA_019455555.1 Galemys pyrenaicus
GTCTGTGGTGAATCCTCTCACCCCCCACACCTCTGGCCTGTACCCCAGTGCTTGTATGCATAAATAAATAAATCTTTAAAAAAAATAAATAAATAAAAGTACTTGATGGGTGAAAGTTGTTCAAAGTACAAACTTCCAGCTATAAAATAAGTCCTGGTAGTATAATGTACAGCATTATGACTAGTTAATAATACTGTTTTGCATATTTGAAAGTTGTTAACAAAGCAGATTTTAAAAATTCACAAAAAAACTTTGTAACTACATATGGTATCACATATTGGGGTAATCATTTCACTTATTGGGGTAATCATTTCACAATACAGCAGGTCCTTTTCTTTATCATTTTGTGATTGAAGAACTATCCTGGTCCAATGTTTTAGTCAAGAATCTACTTCCATCATATGTCACTTTATTTAAAGTCACGGTTTCAAAGAACTTATCAACAACACTGAATGACACATTTTGTACAAATGCTGAATCATTACTCTGTGTAACTAAAACAAATACTGCACATCAATTATATCTCAATTTTTAATAAGGGCCTGAGATTTCTTTCTTCTTATTCATTAAACCTCATTAAAGTAATTCACAGTACAGAATGGACACTCTGGCAAGACCTTCCCAAGTAGGCAGTTATTTTTTAAAGAGTTGATTCAACTGCTTCTGGTAAGAAAATGAAAATTAGTACAGAAGAACTGGAATTCTTTTTAGGACACAACCCACTCAGGTAGATTCATAAATCCTACTGCTACAAATCAAACTAAGATTTAGATTCATAAATCCTACTGCCACAAATCAAACTAAGATTTAGTATTTGATATCTTACTTTTAATGAAAGTGGCCAGCAAGTTATCAAAATAAGGCAACGGGGTGAATTCTTTAAGGAGCAAGTAAACAACCATGTCATACAAAAACTAATATGCTTTTCTTCTCGCCCATGTACCAGAGTTTGTTGTCATTATCATTTTGATATTTTAGCCTAAAATCTAGAAACATATTCAGAAATCTCCTTCAGTCTGAGTTCAGATCATATTAAAACCCCTTCTATTCCCATCACCAAATGGCCTTAACTAAACCTGAGTTCTGATACCACTCAAATTTAAATCCTTCTGACACTAATACTGCTTTAACCCAGACATAATTCCAATCTATCTTTCTGGGAAGAGGTGGTTTTAAAAAAGAGTAAAACCAAAGCATCTGGAATTAAATTTATTGAATTTCTCTATACTAGGATTAATTTAAAATACTTTAATACCATACAAAAGAAAAAGCACAAGTATATTACAAAAGGAGAATCACAAATTTAGTACAGACCTCTTCACTTTTGACATACCTTAATGCATGATGGGCAATAAAAATTCAAATTCACCTACTCCAAGAACAGTTATGTCCTCTATTATAAAAATTGGCATTAAGTGTTAGATTTAACATAAAACTAATATCATGGTATCTCTGCAGTGTCAAATAATCTATTTTATATAGCTTGTGTTCTGAAATAAAAAAGAAAATATAAGAAATTATATGGTTTTTGCATCTTCCTAACAGAGCCGCTATATCTTTTTCATTTAACATTACAGAAGACTACCTAGTCTCCATTTGCCTACCTTTATGAGAGATATTTTTCCAACATAGATGATTCATACGTTCACCCCTGCCCCAAAAGACTATAAAAAGATCTACAACATCAAGTTGTATGTTATATACAAATTCCCCAGTTGGGGATGAATTTATCATTTCAGATATTAACATATTATTACGTAGGAAAGAGATTATATACTTACTTTTCTCTTTGATTTCTTCTTTACAATAAACTTAATGTTTATTGAAAGACAAATACATTTACTTTACCATTCTATATATCTCATCACATGACCTTCAATTAAGTCTCAATAAGAACTTGCCAGCATTGAGCTTCCGGGTTTTGTTTTGTTTTGTTTTGAATCACTACTAAAAAATCTGAACATTTCAGATAGTGTAAACTGCCTTTTAAATTGAGCTTTCCCCAGTCCTAAGAATCTATCCAAAAAACACTAATTTGAAAGGAAAGTCAAATTCCTTGCTTAGTGCAGCACTATTTACAATAGCTAAGATAGGGAAACAACCCAAATGCCCCAAAACAGAGAAATAGATCAAGATGATGAGGTATTATACACAATGAAATACTACTCAGTAATCAAAAAACATAAACTCATGCCATTTATAGCAACATGGATTGAGCTGGAAGGGATTTTGCTAAGTGAAATCAGAAGGAAAAATTGACTTACACATGGAATATGGGAAAAATGAACAGTGTCAAGAAAAAGACAAAACTTAAAGCTGACCATAGATCTAAGGCATATAGCAGGGTAATGGAAGGAAGACAGGTTAAAACAGAGGAGGGAAGAACACCAGGGACTGCAGTGATAGATGATGGGTGCTATGATGGTAGGAGAATTATGGGGACTATACTACAGGGGAGAAATCAAATACTGTCTAAAAATTAACAACAATGTAAGAAAATAAATAAATGTAAAAAATGAAATGAATACATTTAGCTTTCCCTACACCTTCCTACTCAGGTCTTAATGTGTCTTTCAATAATTTATATAAATTCTTCATGGATTATTTGTGTTGTCTATTTGGTATATATTTAGTTACCATAGTATTACTTGGTATCAATTTCACTTAATTTTTCTTCAGTAAGATATCTGCAGTTAATCCAACAATATTAAATTATTCTTTCTGCTCTAACACATTTTAAAAACCCATTCTAACATCTAATTTTAAATGTATACAAATATTTCAACTTTTGCCAAGGTCAATCAACTTCATACTTTGAGGCAAACTAGTGAGTATTTCATGGAAAAGGGCTTTTCCTACCAAATCAGTCTAAAAAACATTGGGTTAAGTGAAACTAAAACAATTAGTTCACTGAGGATCTTCCAAGTCTTTAATACAATGCTAAACAGCATTACATGAGGTAAAGAACTGCAAATGGTTTAGTGTGACTGTCTCCCAAGTTTTATACTCTCATATCAAAATATACACGTATCAAAATACAAATAATGGTTATTTCAGAGATATTTCCCTTTATTTTTATTCATATTGTCCAGACCATCTCATATTAAAGATGTTTGGTTTAAAAAAATTCCCCCCAAAAATGTGATTACACATGTGAATGCCTAGAAACACAAGGTTGGAAAGATACGCATGTATCTTTACCTTACTAAACAAAGGTTTTCTATGCAAAGTAATGTTTTAGTAGTGTCACTTTTTATTCTTAAGTTGGTTTCTTTTTATTAAAGTATACATGAAGAGATTTTAAAGAGTTGTCTTAGTTCCAAATGTTTGTAAGAAATAAATTAATCCAAAAAAAAAAAAAAGAAAGAAATTAATCCCAGCACCCACCTCCCCTCCACTTCCACCAGTGAAGTTCGATCACTTCACTAGAAAAATGTAGACATTACCATCTGCCACTGAAAGGTTATGGCAAAAACTGAATTCATTCAATTAGCTTCTATTCATTCAATACAGTTTCAAACACTGCTTGATGGGCAAAACAGTAAGATCTACACCAGTGGCAAACTCACTGTGGGAAGCCTACACTGACCCAGTAAATACTGCTGTTAAAAACTTGGGTGTTGGGGAGTTATTTAGTTGCTTAAAGATACTTCTTGGTTGTTTAAATTTTTTATTTCTATTTCTTAGATTCTTTTTTCATAGATAGAACATGGAGAAATCATTGTCTCACACTTAGTTCATTTACACAGTCTACCAAAAACCAATTGTGAATATAATTACATAAAACAACCAATGGGGATACCAGAACTAGTTATTAATAGTGAATTATTTTGGCCTTACAAGGATGAACATTTTAACCACTACTGTTCAACACAGCACTGGAAGTTTTAACCAGAGCATTTAAACAAAAGAAAAAAAAAGAATAAAGTTGGAAACCAAGAGTAAAGTTGTTATTATTTGCAGATGACATAACACACACAGAAAACCCTAAAGACATAACTAAAAAAACTATTAGAAACCATAAACCATTTTAGCAAGGTAAAATGCTATAAAATCAATATATTGGTTCTGTTCCTGAATATACACAACTAGAAGAGAAATCAAGGGGGAAAAATTCGATTACAATCCTATCAAAAGATTTAAATACTTAACAAAGGAGGTGAAAGACCTATACAATGAAAATTATATAGCATATCTAAAAAAAGAAAATAAAAAGAAATGGAAAGATATTCCTTGTCTATGGGTTGGAAGAATTAACACTGTCAAAATGGCCATCTTCTCCAAAGCAATATATAGACTCAAAGCAATTCCAGCCAAGTTTTAAAGGCATCCTTCAAAGAAACAGAGGAAACATTACTGAAATTTATGTGGAACCACGAATAACAAAAGTATTTTGACAAAAATGTAGAATAATGGAGATATTACACTCCCAGACTTCAAATTATACAACTGTAGTTTTTACACTACTATAATATTGTAATAAAACAGACATACTGACCAGTGTAATAAAACTGAGAGCCCATAAATAATCCCACACTTATATTGGCAGTTAAAATGAACCAAGAATATTAAATAGTGTCTCCTCAAAAATGTCACTAGGAAAACTGGAGAGTCACATGCAAATAAATGAAACTAGACCACAGTCTCATACCATGCACAAAAATTAGCTCAAAATGGTTTTGGAAGTAAGACCTGAAGCCATAAAATAAATGAGGGAAAAAAAAAAAAAAAGAAAACACTCCATAACATTGGCCTCAGTGATGTCTTTGAGGATTTGATTCTAACAGCAAGGGAATCAAAATCAAATATTAAAAAATGGAACTACCTGAAACTATCCTTCTGCAAAATAAACTAGGGGGAGGGAAGGAGTCCTGTAGAAGGGGAGAGGGAGAAAGAAAGACAACTTCTTGAATGGAAGAAATTATCTGCATAGCATACATTCAATAAGGGGTAAAAATTCAACATCTATTTAGAACTACTATAAACCTACAAAAAGAAAATAATCCAATTAAAATATAGTCAGAAAAGTTAGACATTTTTCCAAAGACATTGATGGTCAACAGGCACAAGAAAAAAATGCTAGTCATTACTTGTCATCAGGGGAATACAAATCAAAAACACAATAAAGTAGCAGTATCTCACACATGTGAGAATGGCCCATATCAAAAAGAGCAGAAACAAGCTTAAATTAGTGAGGATGTGGTGAAAATGGAACCCTTGCCACTTTTGGTGAAAATGTCCAGCACCTAAGGAAAGAGTATGATACGAGGATTCTCAAAGTTTTAACAATAGATCTGCCTTACAATCCAACAATCTCACTGCTAAGTATTTATCCCAAAAGATGCAAAAACACTAAATATGAAAGTGTGCATGTGTTGTTTATAGCAGCACTCTTTATAATCGGTAAGACCTGGAAACAACCTAAATGCCCAAAAACAGATGAGTGGATCGGGAAGCTGTGGTACATATACACAATGGAATACTACTCAGAAATCAAAAGTGAAAAACTAGACGCATTCATAGAAACATGGATGGAACTGGAAGGGATTATGCTCACTCAGTGAAGTAAGTCAGAAGGCAAAAGAAAAATACCAGATGGTTCCTCCCCTACGAGGAATATAAGGGAACCAAATAAAGATCAAGGAAAGGAATAAGAACAATAATAATATAATAATAACAATAAAGACAAAACCAAAAATGAAAAGACAAAGACAAACTGGGAACACTTGGTGGGGAGGGAAGAGGGGAAGGGTTGAGGGCAGACAGGAGCACGGGGGACTGAGGTGATGGTACACTGGTGTTACGGTGATGGGGAATACATGGGGATTACAATTGATGTCAAATATATGTAAATTTTAAAAGTTTATATAAAAAAAGAAAGTGTGCGTGTGTGTGTGTGTGTATGTATACACTCCTATGTTCACTGCAGCACTGTTTACAATACCCAATTATGGAAATAACTTAAGTCCCGCAGGACAGAGGAATTGGTTAAGACATAGCTATATATACACACAATGGAAAATTATTCAGTTATTAAAAATTTTGACATTTGAAGCAGATTATGCTAAACAAAGTCAGTCAGAAGAAAGTCAAACACTAAATGTTTGCTCTCGTAAGGAATATAGGAAAACAAAACAAAACAAAAAAATAGAAAAACTAAACCAAGACAAATCCTAAAGTCTGATTGTAGAACAGGGGGTTACCAGAAGGGGAGGGAGAAGGAAAGCAGGCTATAGGTGCTTTTGTGGTGGACATGGTATTGCAATATATATCTGAATAGATATGATACTGTATTTCCAAGTTATATACAGTACTACAAATTATAAATAATACACTGTTATCTCAACAAAAAAATAATACAGTTTTAAAAAGAAAAACATTACATGGAATATTATTCAACCATGAGGAGAAAAAAATCCTGCTATCTGGAATAACATGGATGGTCCCTGAAGGCACTATCATAAAAGAAATATGACAGATAAAGACAAAATACTGAATGGTACTGTTAATGTGGAATCTTTAAAAAAAAGGTCAAACTTACAGGAATAGAATAGAAAATGGATGGCAGGGGTAGAACTAGGCAACAGGAAAAGGCTGAGGTTGGCAAAAGTGTACAAGCTTTCATCTAGAATAAGAATACAGTCTTAGAAGATGACTACTGTTGAGACCACAGTATTGTGACTGAAATTTGCTTAGAGAAATATAATTCTAACGTTCTCACCAAAAAAATAAGATAAATATGTAATGTTATATTATGGCTATATTAACAGAAATAGATGGAATCCTCTCATAATGCATACATATAGCCAATGAACAAGGTAAATGTTAAATATCTTACAATTTTATGTCAATTATACCTCAATAATGTGAATTTTTCATAAAGATAAGAAAAAAGGGTCAACTAAGCAGGAAGTTTAGAGCATGAGTATTATAAGAACCTGGAAGACACAAGAGTTCTAGTAAATATAAAATATACAAAACCTGTTAAGTAAACTTAAATATACCTAGGGTTTTAATGAGCAAGAAATAATTATATATATAGCCTTGAAACAACTATCTATACAGTAAAATGCATCATATGCCTTTCCATAATGTAGAAACCAGCAAATATCTGTTATCGTCAATAATTCTCTCTAGGTTCTTAAGAGTGGTTTAGACTGGGTAATCCCTTAAGTCACCATAGGTAGCCTAATTCTAGAACCTGTGTTAAGAAAAATCAATAAATACAGTTCTTGGAGAAAAACAACTTTAAAGAGGTTTAGTTCTATCCATGTGCTACATACATACTTTATTCGTAGGTGTGCACTTACTCTTATTTCTAGAAACCTGTTTTCTGAAATTTCAATTAGATGGATAGACCATACTATTAATAGATATTTGAGAAAGGTCAACTAAAAGGTCTGAAAACATTACATAATAAAAGGACAGAGGAGGTGTGATCCCATGCCTCTGAATCACATAAAGTGTTACATACCAATATTTCCTCAATACATTAAAAAAGGGACAATAAACCATTAAAAAAAAAACATTGTTTCCGAGTATATCTGTCTCATGTTCAACTAATGCAGGGACCAAAAACCTTGATAAAATAGAATCTAAGAATATCACTGAAAATGAATGATACAATAATTTATTCCCTAAAATAATTCAGTCAATAGTTAAAAGGTATATTATGTTCATCATACTATTTTTTTAAAGAGGCACCATCAAATATATCTCAGAAAATAACCCATTCAAAATGGTTAAAATAAAAATGGTTTTAAAGCTTTTTCTTGAGGAATTTATGTGGAATAATTGTTTTCCAAATAAAACATGACATAAATGTTTTTAATATCGCTTTTTCCATTAGTCAAGATCATTTATTTGACAACACGTCTCTTGTGACCAGTGTTACATTTGATTTAAAACACTTCTATCAATGTTAATCCTTGAGGAAAAAATTCTACCAAACCCTAGCAACAAATCACCTATCAAACTGACTTCTTTTTTATACATTTGATTACCTAATGAAATTGTGTATCAGGAAATTTTTCATGCTGAAATTGACTACAATTATATATGTAAATAGGAAAATATGGCTCTGAAGCCAAAATTAAAGTAAAACAATCTCAGAATATAAGAGGCAAAAATATAAAAGGCAAATCAACAGGAAACATTCTGGGGGCCTCCCTGGTACCAGGCTAAGGGCTCAGAACTATGAAGCTATCTGCAGCCACTACAACATGAATTTGATCCCCAGACAGGGAGGTGACCCCATGGCACAGCAGACCTCTATTGTCTTGCCTGCTGCTCCTCTCAGCATTGTATTCCAATGGATCTGCCTGTTCTACTCCCCATTGTCTCTGGTGGATTCTCTCATACCCGGCACCTCTGGCTTGCACCCCAGCTCTTATATGCATAAATAAATCTTAAAAAAAAATGAAGAAAACATTCTGCATAACACAAGATTATCTGAACATTAAAGAAAAAAGACCATTTGAGCATCAAAAGCAAAAATAATTGTAAAACAATTATTTTAACAACCCATGAGCTATTAATGACAAAAGTTGAAAGCCAAAAATAGCAATGTCACCTGTGGCATATACCTGTGGTATATGATCATTTCATGAACTCCTTACTCTAATTGGTAATCAAATGTTAATTCTTTCCCTTTAATCTGCCTGTTCAGTAGAAACTATAGTTCAGAGTAACTGGGAAATAAAACTTTTCTTTGCCAGAAGAATGCAACAAAGGAAAGTAAATAATAGAGGGTCATCATTTTGCTACAACTGATCCTACAGGGATGCGTAAGAACATTAAAGAAAGGGTTAATCAATAACTGCATAGTTTCATGTTGCCAGAGTTAGATCCATATAGATTAGTTGCTATCTCAAGTATTCAGGAAGGAGAAATTTGTCTTTTACCACCTTAACCCAGTAATGAAATCTAGTATCAAAACCAAACATTAATAAGACTTCTGTTGTGATGTAATATGAACTTGATTGTCACCTATAAAGGGTTCTCATCAAAAATGTTTACCTTAAATCTCATAAAGCTTATAAAGCTAATTTACAATATGCAGGAAATAAAAGGAATAGCAGAACAAGTCCACAAATATAAACAATATCAAAAGTGAAAAATATGGGATATCCCTAACAGACATTTGGTCTCATCTCTTCAAAAACCCATTATGACTTGGAAAAGGACGTGGGAGGCTTCAGAGTGTAATAAAATACCAAATATTTAATTATATCTTGATTTGAACAAATCAAGTGAAGATGACTGTTTTAGGGACCAGTGGCAAATTTGAATAGTCAGTACATGAGATTTTTGGAAGTAGTTTTTTTTCTAATGGTACTGAGATTAAAATGACACGTTTTACAAAAGAGATCAGTATTACAGACATGTTCATCTTTTCTTTAATATTTAAATAGTTGTATGTGTATGTCATATTAAAAATAACACCTTTAATCTGTCCTTTGTAGATAAAGGTGACATTTTAGTAATGAGTAAAAAAATAATTTTCTAAACAAAACCTGGGCTAGGAAATTTGATGTTTAGAATTGTTTCCATGATTATGTTATTTGCAACTAAAAGTAAAATGTGGTACCTATAAAAACTCTTTGCTAACAATTTAAAATTTTTCCACATAAAAAGTTTCAGTGACTTTTGAACCGAAATGGTTAAGTATTTTTAAAACATATGACAACTTTCTAATGGTGGAAAAGAACAAACACACTGACAGTGGCAAAATGTTCCATCTAAGCTTCAACGAAAGCTTATTTTACACATTTGATTTATACATTTGATACACAAGAACAGCAATTTAGGATTACAACTTTTAGAGAATTAAGTAAATTTTTTCCAATCATTCATCAATAATTAAAATCAAGTATCAATACTAACTCTATTTAGAATCTGATATATGAAAGATTGTATCAAAATGACATAAAATTTTCAAAAATAATTAAATATACATGATCATACTGATCTCAAAAAAAAGTTTTTGTTGATTTTAATTAATTTTTAAGTATGAATACCATTTATGTTATCTATAGCACATCATTTTTTAAGTTTACTGTATGGGTTATATAACATATATACAACAGAATAACTGCATAAATATACATACAAGTACTGAAGAACACTCCAAAATGCCTTAATGATAAACATATTCTTTCAAAAATGTTTTGATACCATCATCTTAATTAAAAGAAGCTTCATAAACATAAGTAGCAATTCTGACACTCATTTGCTCACCCCCCCATCTAAACTTTTTGATACAGATAATTATCTATAAACAAAGACCTAAAATTTATTAACTGAGACAACAAGTTCCATTAGTTAGAGGCAGAAAGTAGAAAGTGACCTAGAAAAGTCTTTGACAAATGAAGCAGGATCAGTTCTGAAAACAAGTGAAATATTCCACCACTTCTCCCTTCAACTCTTACCATTACCCAAGATAATCTGTGACCTGGGATGGAGATTAGCAAGAAAGAGGTAGTCTCCTGACAGAGTAAGCCACAGTTACAAACTATGCTTTAGAGGACGAGTTTGTGCCCAATATCATTCAGCCAGCCTTCCTTACTCACTAGAATTCCTGTTTTTCTATCAATCACATCGTCACCCATATTAGAGACTACATTTTTCAATATACCTTATTCTTAGCTGAGGCCACTGTCTAAATTAGAGCCAATGGAAGTAAGGAGAAATGGAATAAGCAGCTCATAGGATGCGATTATAATGAAAGAGGGCATACCTCTCCCTTTCCCTTTTCTCTTTACTGACCAGAGTCCAACTTCATAGCTGGAACAGCCATTTCAAATTATGAGGTGAAACAAAACAGGAATTATACATGGTGGAGCTTATTGCTCTGATAACATACAACTCCATACCAGCTCTCAGTCATTTCCAGGCATGACAAAATAAATCATTTTTATCCACTGTTTTTGGCATTTTCTGTCTCTCCCCGCTGAGTCCAGTCATAGACCAAGAGGCCAAAAATTTGTATTAATATGACCCAGTGAGCCAAAACCCATTAAGAACCAAATCCATGACAGCAACAGACTAGGAAAAGAACAGTGAGTATGAAGTAGAGAAAGCAGAAATGAAAACTAGGTAGCCAGAAAGGATGAGCATACCTAGATCTTTGGGGAAATCTAGGTACGTAGGGTTTCCTTATACTCTAATAACAAGAATATGCCACTATAAAGAAATTAGGAAATTTAAATCATGACTGGGCAGTACTCATCTATCACTAGAATAAAGAAGTTGAGCAAGGGCTAGAGTTCTTAAACAAGCTAATCTCTCTCTCTGGAGCCACAAAGTCAGCAGTCTCATCCGCAAGATTCCTAAGAATGACAGATGCAGATGCATTAATATTTTTTAACAGAATTTCTCTTTGGTCAACATCCTCAAAAGACAGCAAAATAAAGGGCATAGTAAATCTTTCATTTTTCTCCCTAATGGGAACAAAAATAGTAAGAATAAAGATAATGAGATTAATTTAACAAAGATCAAATCAAAGGTCAAGAAAACATTTGCTAAGGGCCCTTAAATCTTCTTTACACCAGATTTATTTATAAATCACAAAAGTAGAGTAATTCAATACTATAAAGACTTAAAAGTTGTTCATAAATTATCTCCTTCATTAGTACTTATCAACTTGTATACTTCTAGTATGCAGTAATAGATTCTATGACTCTGAAAAGTCTTGATTTGATGAAGCTGATATCACATTAAACAATTATATTAGAGCCCAAGGGTCTTTTAAATTACAAAAATGATCTTTTTACTCAAAAGACTACCTATTATCCATATGCACTACCACAAAAGAATTCTGTTTCACTATGTGAAAGTGTGCAAGCAACCAATAATTGCAAAAATCTGCAACAGAAAAAAAAACACTTTGAAAAATACAAATAGCGGGGTATCCCTGGTGGCGCAGCAGGTTGAGTGCCACACTGTAAAGCATCCGCGCAGCACAGCAGCTCAAGTTTGACCCCCGGCCAGAAAGGGGACCCACATGGCACAGCAGACCTCTCCTGCCTCACCCGCTGCTCCCCTCAGCAGTGTGTTTCAGACAGTCTGCCTGTTCTGCTCCCCACTCTGTCTCTGGTGACTCCTCTCACTGCCCTGGACTCTGGCCTGTACTCCAGCTCTTGTATAAATAAATAAATAAATCCTTAAAAAATAAATAAATGAATAAGTAAATCTTTTTTAAAAAAAGAAAAATACAAATAGCTACAGAACTGTTAAAGTGTTATCAATCATATTTAAATTATCAAATATAGGGCCTCCCTGGTGGCGCAGTGGGTTAAGCAACGCATTATGAAGCAAACCGCAGCCACTGCAGCACAAGTTCGATCCCTGCTGCCGGCCAGGGAGGGGACCCACATGGCACGGCAGATCTCTCCTGCTGTGCCCGCTGCTCCCCTCAGCAGTGTACTTCTGTTGATCTGCCTGTTCTGCTCCCCGCTCTGTCTGTGGTGAATCCTCTCACCCCCCCACAACTCTAGTCTGTACCCCAGTGCTTGTATGCATAAATAAAAAAAAAAATCTTAAAAAAAAATAAATAAAATAAATTATCAAATATACTAATGAGATAGGTATATTTGGGATTTGGGATATTTACTTAAGCTCTAGCTGAAATCACTAAGAAGGTATAAAACTTAATTTTGATTCTAGAGTAAGCAGTTTATTCTGGAGGGGGGAAAAAAAACTTTTTGTGGATAAAGAATGATCCTAAAAGGAATTCACTTGAGAGAAAGGAACAGGTAAAAAGGATAAAAGATTCACAACATAAAATGCAAAGACAGCACATACTTTCAAAACATTCTAGGACATGGAATTTAAAAACATTTTTATATTTCTACACAAAAGCAAAACTCAAAAATCAGGCTCATCCCACTATTAGTCTATATCAGCAGAATTTTGAGAAAGCATGAGAAAACTAACCTGAAAATAAGACTATAGAAAAATTAAAATTCATACTCTTTGAGAACTGACTCATGTCTGTTATGTTCCTTTTAACTAAATCTTAATACATCTTTAATATCTGATATATATTATCACCCAAAATTTTGTGTCACTTTTTATGGCTTTTATGTCACATTTTAAAATAACAAAGACTATTTGTCTATAACAACAGCTGTAAAATCATACTTAATTCTGGGAAGAGAAATATACTTAGCCTTTTTAACTCAAACAGGAGATATTTTCTCTTTTCTTGCAATCAGAGTACATTACCACCAGTAATCACAGAAATCTAATTTTAAACTAGTTTTTCAAACTAGTAGTATTACAGTATGTTACATGTGTCACTTTCCTATTTTAGGAAACTTATAATCATTATATACTTAAATGATTACCTAACTTAATTTTTTTAAAATACTATTCCTTTATTGTAAGATTTTTATTTATTTTTGCATAGAAGAACTAGGGTGTAGGCCAGAGATGGGAGGGGAGGGGAGAAGATTCCCCAGAGGAAGAGTGGGGAGCAGAACACTGCAGACCTAGTGAAGGACACTGCCTAAGGGAGCCATAAGCAAGACAGTAGAGGTCTGCTGTGCCATATGAGTTAGCTCCCTGGCTGGAGTTTGAACTCAGACCACTTTGACCATTTGACCATGACCATTTGACTGACATGGTAGTAGCCTGGGGCTTTAATCCCTTGGCCACCAAGGAGTCCCCCATCCCCAACATCATTCTAAATAAAAAATGTACATATAAATTAATGCTGACTCCCTTAAACTATCCCAGTCTTCTATACACCTAACTAAAGAGGAGGTCCCATTCACATTGTATTATCTGACTGGTAGCCACTAAAGTTGTACAATGCAACTAGAAAACGTCGTCATCCTATCTTAGACTCTGGTTACAGGAAAATAACTTTACCAGGAAAAAAGGAGTTAATCAATCATGCTTAGAACAATGTCATTATTTTTTGGCAATTTCTCTATTTCACTAAACTTCTAATCACGCCATGCCAACTTATCACTCCTACTATGTAATAAGTATACATCTGGTACCTAAGTCATCATTCAAGATGTATTTAAAGCTGTAATAAAAAGCCTATGAGAAAGAAATCAAAATTAAAGAAAGGCAGTAGGAAAGAAGAGACAGCAGAGGCCAGTAGCAATATAGTAGTTCCTAATCACGAATCTATTTAAAACATTCTCCAACTAAGGCAAATAAATATGGAAGAAAAAAAAAATACAAGACATAAAAGAATTAGAAAACATAGGCCCTACGAATTCCAAAGGAATTTAGGTAGTAACTATGGTGAAAATGGCAACAAGGGTTTATGCAATGCTGCCATGATGAGAAGAAAGCAGCAAGAATAACTGGTACTAAAGAACACATAATCAATATTTTATTCAACTTGCCACTTTAACACGAGCTATAATAAAAATATTATCAATGCCACAATGAACTAATTTTTGTCTGAAATTAGAGGTTTCCCCTGTTGACCAGTATATCACAAAGGATCCTAAAACCATTTTCTGAGAAAAATCTTGGCTCTGTCCTCCTCTACTCAAGGAGAGCAAAACACTCTCCTACTTAAACAAATGTCCTATCAGAGTCTTTAACTTTATATAATCCTATACAGGGCTCTGTCTGTTTATGAAGCTTATGCCTACGCATTTAGCTGGCAAAAAAAATAAAAATAAAAATGGGAGGAGAGTAGGGAACAGCTGCATTCCCAACAGTTCTCAGGAAGTATTATTATATAACTCACCTTCACACGCCGATACATTTAAAAAAAAAATTGGTGTGAAAAACAACATCCAAGGCAAATTGTTTGAAAGATAGTCTAAATCTATCCTGGGATTGGATCCAACCATTATTTAGTCTTTATAATACTACTTACAGTATTAAGACAGATAGTGAGAAAAATTATAATGCTCTATTTTCACTGAAAATATGTTAAGAATTTTCTTCTGGTATATCACGTCATGATAAACCTCTTTCTAGTTTTAGTGTCAGAAACAGGTCTCCTTTTCCGGACACTGGACTGGATTGTGCCTTAAGAACACAAATTCACCTTAGAATTTTCCCCTTCCATAATGACCACCAGAAATATGAGAGCAAAAGCTATGCCACACCTGCAGCAAGCATATTATTTACTATCCTAACAACTTATGTACCAAATATGTGGCCCTACTTTTTGCCTTTGTGTTTTTGTTGCCACTGCTTTTAATTTAAATTTATCGAAAATTCATTATGTACTACATCGACTTCAGTGCCCGTATGAATATAGAAAAAGCAACCTTCATCTTGATGGAGTTATTTAAATTATTTCTTTATCATTTAATGATTAAAGCATTTGATAAATCCACAGGAATCATTTCTAAGTTTAAACAAAATGATGTCGAGAACAGTGAAGGGCTTGGGATTTTATACTACTTGCAAATTAACAAATTAAGTCACGGTGTTGATGAAAGACATGCTACTACTAGATGAGTAGTATGAGCAAGGAGGATGATCCGGATGTTTCACTGATTCTCTTTACATCGCCATCCCTCTACCCCCTCCCCGACACATTCCACATGGCCAATACAGGTTGGCCTAGACAGATGTCTATAGTGGGCTGAGATACAAAAGAGGAACAGGAACACTGTGGAGAATTTGTAACTTTTATAGAGAGCCAGTAAGCAAACCTGTTCATTTTCTCAAGTAAAGGTATAAACATCACCTTACACTCCAAGGTCGTTTGCTACAAATGAGTTTTAAAAATGGTCAAGCTTTCAAAAATGATCCAGAGTTCTCAGGAGCTTACATTCTTGGCATACCAAGCAAGAAATGACATGCAAGGCCCATGGTAGACTACCTCTCTAAATAAATCTATGTCAAATAAGCGACTACCCTTTTTTAGCATCTTCTGTAAAATCAGGAAAAAATATTTCTACACTAAACTTTAAGTTCCATAAGAACAGGGACGAGGTCTGTTTTATACAAGTTTTTCCTCTCTCTGGCATACTGTCCACTACAAAACAGAAATTCAGTAAGTGAATAAATCACTACTTTTAACAAAATTTCTTCAAGTTAAGGTTTATCTGTAAGCCTCATTTTCTCCAACTGTACAGTGAAGAAAGTCAGATTTCCCCCCTCATATCTTACCCAATAACATCCTTAATATTTTGCCTATTATGATTTCTATAACTTGTTCTACCAATTAACACTTAAATAAGGAGTATCATTAGAGCATACAAGAATTCATGAGTGACTAAACAGTGGTCTATGACATCTCTCCCTAGAACCCCCTCAGTCTTTAATAGTTAAAAACCATTTCAGGGCTTCCCTGGGGGTGTACTATGAAGCATCCTGTCCAGGGAGGTGATTCACATGGCACAGCAGATCTTTCCTGGCTCGCCCGCTGCTCAATCTGCCTGTTCTGTTCCCCACTCTGTCTCTGGTGAATCCTCTCACCCCCCACAACTCTGGCCTGTACCCCAGTTCTTATATGAATAAATAAATCTTAAAAAAAAATGTCAGGCAGTTCATAAACTATCTCAATAAAAACACATTTCCTTTGTAAAGGAAAGACAGCAACTATAGCTTTTGTTCTTTTAAAAACAAAATTAAAAAAAAAAAGCTTCATCTTAATTTGCTGAATGAAGCCAAATGAATTTTAGGATGCAGTTTAAAGCCTTGATTTTAAAAGCAAGACTTGGGCCTCCCCTGGTGGCGCAGTGGGTTAAGCAGCTCACTATGGAGCAAACCGCAGCCACTTGCAGCATGAGTTCGATCCCTGCTGCCAGCCAGGGAGGGGGACCCACATGGTGCGGCAGACCTCTCCTGCTGTGCCCGCTGCTCCCCTCAGCAGTGTACTTCTGTTGATCTGCCTGTTCTGCTCCCCGCGCTCTGTCTGTGGTGAATCCTCTCGCCTCCCCCCCCCCCACCCCGGCCCACAGTGCTGTATGCATGAATAAATAAATCTAAAAAAAAAAAAAGCAAGACTTAAAATCTATGTGTGGATTTAATGTACCAAATGCTATAAAAACTACTGTGTCAACATTATTTCATTAACTGTTAATGTGCCCCAGTGCTTGTATGCATGAATAAATAAATCTTTAAAAAAAAAAAAGCAAGACTTAAAATCTATACCAGCTCAAGTTCTATAACTTATTAGTGAATTTAGGAAAATAATTAAGCACTCTGAAACCCTGAGATTATTCAGCTATAAAGATGAGATTAATAATGGTTACCTAAATCTGCCATATTGAACCAGTGAATCTTTCACTTAAATCTTAAGGGTTATGGGACCTACCTGATGGTACAAAGGGTTAAGTCACAGCACTATGAAGCTATAGATAGCCACTACAGAACCAGTTCAATCCCAATAAAGGCAGGTGACCCACATGGCACAGCAGACCTCTCCTGACTTGCCCACTGCTTCCCTCAGCAGTGTATTTCAGTAGCTCCACCAGCTCTGTTCCCTACTCTGCCTCTGGTGAATACTCTCACTCCCTGAACCTCTGGTCTGTATCCCAGTTCTTGTATGCATAAATAAATAAATCTTTTAAAAAGAAAAACAAACCTTGGGCCTCTGTGGTGGCACAGCAGGTGAGCACCACACTGTGGGACTTCGCAGCCACTGCAGCAGCATGGAGTTCAATCCCCAGCCACAGAGGGAGCCCACATGGCGCAGCAAGACCTCTTTTGCCTCGTCTGCTGTTCCCCTCAGCAGTGTGTTTCAGTTGATCTGCCTGTTCTGCTCCCCATTCTGTCTCTGGTGAGTCCTCACACCACCCGCATCTCTGGCCTATACCCCAGCTCTTGTATGCATAAATAAAAAATAAAACTTAAAAAAAAAAACAAAAACTTAAAGAGTTATAAAAATTTTTTTAATAAAAATCTTAGGGTCTTAGGGGTTTTTAACAGTTAATGAAATAATGTTGACACAGTAGTTTTTATAGCATTTGGTACATTAAATCCACACATATTAGCTGTTTTATCAACTTCCTTTATATATAGTCCCTTGTGAAAGAAAATACCTTGGATTTTATAAAGGAATCCGTCAGAAATTCCCCCTAGAAACCACTTTCTCAAAAATTGAGATTAAAATAAGTTTCATGACAACACAGACAGTTCAAATAATTTATTAGGTTCTCAAAGTTTGGTACCCCTGCTTTAATTAATATTACATATTGATATGTATCAAGTGGTTATGCCACGTACCCAGATATTTAGTGAAAAGGCCAATCTAAATGTTCCTATGAAGGTGGTTTTTAAATGCAACTAACATTTAAGCCAGTAGACTCTGAGGAAATCAGATAACCTTCCATATTGTATGGGGGGAGGGGATCTTATCAAAACAGCAGGAGATCTTAAGAGAAAAGAGGAGGTTCCCCAATTAAGAGGGAATTCGGCCTTCAGACAGCCTTCAGATGAAAGCTGCAACATAATTCTTCCTTGAATCTCCAGTCTACTAACCTACCCTGGCAGATATGCAGCTTGCAAGCCTCCATAACTGCATAGACAAAGTTCTTAAAATAAGCCAATATTAATCAGTATCTCTTACTCTCTACACATACAGACAGACAATACCTTTTTGGTTCTGTTTCTCTGAAGAACCCTAAATAACATCTTGCAAACTGAGAATTTTGTTAACAGAAGGCTAATATTACTAATAGGTTAAGAAATCTTGAAAAGGGAACAAATACAAACTGAACATAAAAAAAATTTAAACACAACTCAACATTGACAAAGGCAAGATAATAACGACAGGATTTCAAAATCCTCAAGTAATAATTGTTGCTTATCAAAATGTTTCTATTTATTACAGCTTAATTAAAAGAACCAGATTTGCATATCCCTCTCTCTCTCCATAAATGACATTGTGAATAGGAAATAAAAGGTAAAACTCTATAAGAACAAGGACTAGAAAGCCAAGAAGCTGATGAAAAATTTCAACATATTTCTGCAAGGTTAAAAAAAACCTGGTACTTAGTAATATAAAGCATGAACATTATAGCTTAGAGCCGAAAGGATAACCCATTCAACAAACATTAGTTTCTAAAAACAGAATGACAGTGAGCACTGGTAGTGAGTAGGGTTTAAAAAAAAAAAAAAAAAAGAGGCCTAAATTCTAAAGGCTTGACTTTATCCCTTCCCCAACTTCTATAGCCAGCAAAACCACAGCCAACCACTGAATACCAGGCAAGAAAATCTTTTCTTCACTCTAAACTGAAACTGAGAAAACGAGCTGGAGGAAACAGGACAGTTACCCTCTATTTGCTAAGGTGCATCTCACCCTGGTAACAGAAGTTCCCTAAAATAAATGCGGGCTCTCTAGTTAAAATTCACTTATCCCACTCAAATTTTAACATAAATTTCCTATTTCTTCACATTTTAGATATCAGCAATTAAAACTTCTCAGACATCTGGAAAAGCTTGCAACAATATAAGAAAAATCAAAATAAATAAAAGTAGGAATTAAGGCTATAAAAAGAGTTACTGTATCTCTGTGATGATAAAATACTATTCAAAAATAGTATGATCACCTACCTCAGTTTTTGGCTAAGCTCAAGTGTATCTGTTCTTATCGGTTTAAATACAGTATGAACAAAGAAAAGATAAGGATTCCAGAAATAGTTATGTAATTGTTAAAATTATTATCGGTTAAAATATTAATTCAAAGAGATGGAAAACATGGCAGGAAATCTCTACAACTAGATAAGAAACATGGGCAATTAACCAAGAAGTATCACTTGGAATTTGCAGGGAGAAGACAAGAAAATTTTCCTGAGCTGAAATAATCACTCCCCAAATGGAGAAGGCTCACCAAGTACCCCACAAAAATAAAGATTAACCACCAAAAGAGAGTAAGATACTAAGGTTGAAATGTAGGGAAGGCCACCTAACAAGACAAGTCTCTTACAAGAATCAGATCACCTATCAGCAACATTGTATGTTAGAAGGCTAAGACACAGTTCCTTAGAATTTTATGAAAAAGCAAAATTCAGCACTGTTTTCTATCCAAAGGCAAATTCATAGTTGAGTATGAAGTTATTAAAAAGTTACTAAAGATGTCCTTAAATAAAGCAGGCATGAGGATGCTGGAATGCAGGGGTAACAATTCTATTTGAGGGTAGTAAACCTCAGGGACAATAGATGTAATGGGAGCCTTAAAAGGTCACCTAGTAGTGAATGTCAATTCCAGATAAGAACAGAATAATGCCAATGGACTGTGAAAAGCCGATTTTCAGGAGAAAAAGTAGATTCTATATTACCAAAATGTATGTGGCCCAAGACTTAGAAAATAAAGTCTGATGTGAAAGCATAAAAATACAAGTTTGTTTTAATGCAATCAGCAGGTCAGAGAATAAACCTATACTATTCTTGGTATAAAGTTTGGGTTTTGTTTTTAAGTGAAACAACAGGCTTCCAGAGTGACAGTAAATGTATTTTAAGTAATAGATGGAAGAAACTAAAAGATATTAGGAACAGAGTAATGATTACGAGATTAATTTTATTTCACATTTTAAATTAAAAAGACAAAATCAAATGGTCAGTTAGTGCAAAGTAAAATTAAAATATATTTGGTTTACATTATGTCAAGCTAAGGAAAGCAAAGTCAGCAGAATCAAGGAGAGATAAATCTGAGAAAAATCACAAAATACACATACTAAAAACATAAATTAAAAAACTGTCCTTTGTTAGAATTTTCACTACCTTTGGTTTCCCAAATTTACAAAGTAGTATCTTACTATTTATGTTATTACTTATCTTAACTGAGTTCAATTCTGTTTATTTTAGTATTAAGGAGACATAGTCATTAATTAGTGGAAAAAATACCTGTTTGAGAAGAACTGACATGTCCTGTTAAAAATGTCAAAAGTGAACTAGTCTATAACACAGAGTAAATATAAGAAATAAGATGACAGGAAGTGATAAATTAAGAGCAATGAAAACTGTTTACAAAAATGTAGTTATCACTGTGTTTTTAAGTTATGTTTCAAATAATTTAACGCAACAATGACGTATATCAAGCCTGAAAACAGGACTTAGGGTTAAGCAGTCTAATTTTTAATAAGGAAAAAGTAACTGAGACACTATGTTAAAACAGACCTTTAAAGTCAACTAAAATGAACAACTATTTGATGCATGAATCCCTGAAACACCTCAGTAAAGGGAATCATATCTAGAAAAAAGGTAAATCCCACTTCCTTAGAAAAACTATTACTCTATTTTTTAGGAACTCTAGGCTTTTCATTTTAGCCAATCAAATTCTACCTCTCTCAAACTGCTACCAGCTGGATATAGCTCTTTCCTGTCATCCAAAGAAGAAAAATCCCTTGCCAATGTGACAAACTTTCAAGCATCTCTGGCTACTTTTTATTTCCCAGGCTTTTCTCTCCTAAGTAAATTATATCTCTAATTCTACAAAGTGTTTATTTTCAATACGCTCTCTCCTAAACATAGCACACCTAAGTATAACTAGAAATACTTAATCATCAATCTTTCCGGAATTTATTTATTTATTTATTTACAGTTTGTTGACCTTAGTACTTGGTAAAACTGTATTAAGAATAACAAGATTTTTTACATTTTAGAAGTATAGATTTAGTAGGAAAAGGGCAGTAACAGGATTTTTAATAATACTAACAATAGGTTTGATCAAGATCAAACATTTCCCCAATACTTATTTCCTCACTGAATTTTTTTTTTTACAAAATGTATTACTGTATTACAAATCAAAACCTATATGCTAACACTGAAGTTACATAAAGAAAACTTTACAGAGTCAAAAGAATCAAAATCTACTGGTTATGCCTCAACAATCAAATAATTAGCATCCTGACTTTTGAGTTCCTGACAACTAGAAGTAATCTCATGTTTCTTTCCTATTACAATTTTAAAAGCTATTTTATGATTCTGGACACGCTGGGATATACTGAAGGTCATTCAACTATGTCAACAAAGAACTGGACTAAACAACTACAGCAAACCAGCTTGGTTTGGCATAACTGAGAACAAGATACAGCAGTTGTTTGCTAATTTTAGCACTGTCAAAACTAAGGTTAACCATAATGAATAGAATTCACGGGAAAGCATGAGGAATGCTAACAGTTATCTCCCTGATCAGCTTCATTCAAGGCAATTAGTAAAAATCTACAGTGTTACACACAAAAATCTAGGTAAGAATTATTTCCCTTTATCCTAAAGCAAGACACTAAATAGTTTGTGGATAGCTGAAAGTTTTAAGCTGGGTTTTCACAAAATGGCTTACAATAACATTTCATCTTTGTAACTCTAAAATCTAAAATTATTTCAAAACTAGTGTTTTAGAAAAGTGTTTTTCCATTTTCCTATCATTAGAAAAAAATATCTTTTACTGAACCAAGTATTCCCACAGGGAAAAGGAACACTGAAGAACTCAAGATAAATATCCTGTCTGGTTGCACAATGAAATCTAAACAATTCTAGACAGAGTTTTTATATTTTAAGTTTCCCCACATATTCTCTTACATGTCCTAAAGTCATATACACTGTATATACATATATATACACACAAACAGTTCTGCTCCTGAACAGATAAATTGTAGCAACAAATTTAAAATAACAAAACTTAGAAAATAATTCTACTTAAGTTCTTAAATAAAAAATGTCTAGTAAGATAACTGAATCATAACAAGTAATTATCATACTCAAAAAATGTAAGTACTTCAATAAAGATGTTCTAAGTCTTCTATTAGCAAAAGAAATAGTCACCAAAAAGAGACTTTTCACATCATTAAAGCTTTTCAGATCAACAAAACTCAATTTTAAAAAAAAGGTAGCAGCAAGTAGTAATACTGGTGTTACTAAAAGGCTGGAATTTCTAGGACCAGTATAACATGCATGACAGTAACTGTATTTTCAGTAACAAGCATGTTTAAGAATTCAGTAATAGTTTTTCCTGAATTTGAACTGTAAAACCAAACTGTCTTGACAATAAGATAATTAAATATACTATACTAACACAGGAACCAAAGTAAAAAAATTGAACAATGCATACATAAAACAAAAAAATTTTTTAAAACATTTAGAATACAACAAAAACAATGTAAATCTATGTGGTAACACAACACAATGTAGGTAATTTAAAAATACACTATAACAAGCAATTCAAATGAAGACTTTCAGTAGCCAAAGTGTTAAGGTCTTTAAGCAGAGTAACTTGACACTTTATGGATGAATAGCAAGCTACCTAATCCAAACTTTAATATTGAAATATTAGGTAAAAAATATTAAAATGAAATGAACAATATAAAAAACTAGTGCAGAAGAAGTCTAGAGTCATTGAAAAAGCAGAGCAACACCTTAAAAACCTGTGAGCTACTCCAGAGAATGAGGAAAAGCCTTATTTCCCCATTTGAAACTACTTTTCCTTTATCTAATTTACCTTAAAGAATGGCTACTTGCCCAAAGTTTACTGCATGATTTTGCTTTATTTAAAAAAAAAAACTATAAATAATGTATCTCATGTAATTTCTTACAGATCAGTGTAGCTCTATAGAAAGACACTATTTTCAGTCTTTCAATTATGGATCTTACATCAGTGCTATCCAGTGGAAATATAATGCAAGCCATATATGTAATTTTAAATTTTCAAGTAGTCACTTTAAAGGTTAAAAGAAAACAGGTGAAATTAATTTCAACAAAACATTTTATTTAACAATATAAATTCAAAATATCACTTCAATACGTAATCACATTAAAAAAATTTGGATGAACTATTTTACATTCTTTTCCTCATACTGAATCTTTAAAACCTACTGTGCATTTTACAGCACATCTCAGGATCAGACTCTTCTAAAGTGACAGTTACATGTGGCTAGTGGTTACTATGTTGGACAGCACAGGTCTAAAGTTCTTTCTCTGGTTTTAAAATATTTGTATAAAATACTAAGAGACCTGGTTGGAATGCACGATATATTAAATTTGAAGGAGAGAAGGGGCACTAAGAAAGGTAAAATCAACTACTGCCCTTGACTCCAGCAGGTCCAAGGTGGCACCATGTCATAATATTAGGCAATCCCTATGTCAGAGATAATTCCAATTTATACCTGTTGTCATGATATAATTGTAACAGCACCCCCCTGAAATCCTGAAAAAGTGCCCCACTTTGGATAATATATGTCACCCTATCCTCATGAATTCCACACTCCTTGAAAGAAATTTAGTTAAATTCTAATTCTGATGCCTGGAAAAGCTCTAAATTCAAAGGAAAGAACCCTAAATGTACTACTCTCATCCAAAAAAAAAAAAAAAAAAAAAAAGATGCTGCTGAAAATTTTTTATTTTAAATTGCAGACTAAAAAAAAAAAAAAAAAGAAAGAATNACTCTCAACAAAAAAAAAAAAAAAAAAAAAAAAGATGCTGCTGAAAATTTTTTATTTTAAATTGCAGACTAAAAAAAAAAAAAAAAAGTAAGAATTACCTGTTGAACAAGGCATCTGGAAATTGGGATCATTGCTATCCAAAACAGGCAAACAGAACTGGTTACTTGCAGATCCTAGCATAGGATCCTTATCGCTGAGCATGTTCTTCAGCGAGTCCTCTAAGACATTTTGACTTGTACTAAAATCCTCACAGACTTCATTCTCCAGGTTGGATCCTAGAAATAGGGCATCATCTAAGTGTTCAGTAGGAATTAAATGATTAAATGTATCAACTATATCCATGAAGACTTCTGTGTGTCTTTCAGCCCTATAGAAAGACAAAAAAAATACCATAAGAAATAAAGCTATCAAATGATAATCACCTAAAACCAAATTATTTTTAATAGTTTTGAGTCTAAGAACACACTTAAATGTTTTCTGAATTGTTTTTTAAAAAGTCCTCACTGTTTTTAGAATATACATTTGGATATGTAGAACAAATCTGTACTACATCATGTTCTTTCATCATGCATGGAGAATATCATTTTACCAGAAATCCTGTTAAATGTTTACTCAACTCATTATTTTTAGGAGGAAAAAAAACCCTATGTATATAGTCCATTAATTGACACATTTGAAAGAATTACATGGCTTAAACCATAAAACCACGTTTTTAACCATTGTTTTCATAAATTGAAAATCAGATACTGCTTTTACAATAAAGTCCACATAAAAGCACTAATATCAAACCATTTAAATTATTGCCCCATATCTATTAAAACTGTAAAATTGCCTTGCTTTATTTACGAAGCCTTTAAATTACATAAAGATAATATAAACATACAAAAAGTTCTTTGTGGAGGCAGGGAAAAAAATGGAAAGATACTATGACCTAAACCCAACAAATCAAAACTCAATAAACTATGCACCCACAGACGCTGACACGCACATAACACAGACTGGGGTGAGGGGTGGGGGGCAGGGGAAGCTGGGACTTTTAAGATCAATGTGATCACTGACAAGAAACAACCTATCAGAGGATTTATTTTAGAGATGTGTGCCCTTAATAGATTACGAAGCTAGTTTTCTATTTGAACTGTACGTACAATACAAAGTCATCCTCATGCTCGGAAGTCTCAATTATCAAAGTTGAATTATTTTCAGTATGGGTTTTAGAGAAAATTGAACCAACCTAACACATCTGGGTGTGTGTGTGGGGGGGGGGAGCTTCACCAAAAAAATCTAATAAAATTCCATTAGCTAGAAAAAATTAACCCAGAATATCTTGCGCTCCAACATTCCTTACAGTAGCTCTAATTCTTCCAAAATTTTCTTAAATGCCCTCGAATTTTCTCCTCTATAGAAACTTCAAAGATACTCTACAACATACTGACTATATATTATAAACTGCCAGATATCTTACCTATATTTAATTAACTTGTTCACCAATAAAAAACCTCTATTATTTTTATTTCACAAAGTAAATACATTGAAATGATTTAAATGTCTTCCCCAAAAGCATAAAATAGAACCAAGATTCAAACCCAGGTTTTCAAGACTCTACAACCTATGCTCATAACTCTTACGCTTTCCCACTAAACGAAGCAGCTACAAGTTCACAAGATTTGACTCATTAATGGCTGTATTAGTGAGCAACTGAGGGTCAAGCAGGGAACCCAAACTGTTAAGGGATGCATGCTCTAAAGGGATCTGGCCATCACTATGCAAAAAGGCTAAGTAATCTATTAATGTGACAGATCTTTAATAGAATTAGTGTACACAGAAAAAAAGGATTAGAATAGTTTCCCAATATAACTACCAAAATTACCCATTCCCTCATGGGCAAATGCCCAGCCAAATAGGGTTGGCCTGAAGAGGAGCAGCTGAGGCCAGACAGCTTGCCACAAGTCTAGTAAGACAGGTCTGGGACAAAAAGAACAAAAGAAAATTCAAAATCAGGGTAACAGCCACTGTTTAGTTTCTGCTAAGGACAGCCTTCCCATGTGTCTCTTTCAAGTGTCTCTACACCTCTCTGCTCTATCTATACACCTCCCTCCAGCTCATCCCCAAGTCCCTGGATACAAGTCAAAGCCAAAGAAACCAGAGCCCACCTGTCTTTGGTGGTATATAACTTCACCTAGCTTCTCAGTTCTACCCCTAATTTCCAGCTCTTCCACTCCGGAAGTCCAGTTCACAGCACACTGGGTTCTGCAATCCAAGGCAAGTGCATGCAATTAGGACAGGGGAAATGGTATGTTCAAAGAGGTGCATCCATAATAGCTCTTCTTTAAAAACAATATTCCAAATTTCCCAACAAATCAATGGTTGTCAGGAGTCTTAGATTAAGAGTGGAATGAACTGCACAGAGACAGGAAGATACTTTGGGGGATGCTGGAAACATCCAAATTTTTAATTATAGTAGGAGTTCATGAATATATATATATATGTGTATGTATGTATCTCCCCACACACAAAAAAATTTATTCGCCCTAAATGGATGCCATTTGTTATAAATTAATTTTTTTAAAGAGAAAGGAAATTTCCTCAATCTTAATGAAGTTAATTCACTTGTAAATGGGAGTTTCAGTATCTCCTCACAAAGTTTCAATTAATTATATTGAAGTATTAATAAGACACTGAAATAACAAAATAGGAGCTATATTACTGGCATAGTGGTTATCTAGCAGTATTATTTAGGACAACAAAAGGAAATTTGCTCAGAACACTGAAGAAAAGTCAGGGAAAGTTTTAATTTCCTAAAGCTCTATTATCACAGTCTCTAAGAAAGGCTCTATTATTATACATTCACCAATACTTTCACTAATGGTTTTAGTTTCAAAGAAATTTTAATTCAGTAAGTTTCTGGTAATTAAAAACATACAAAAAATTCACTAAATGCTTACAAAATTAAGTGGACAGAATTACCAATAAATTCACTCAAGGTGTGCTGGAATTCAAAATTTACCACATATCAAAACTATCTCCTGTTCAAAGTTGCATCCCAAATAGTAATCTTTTTTCTCAAATGAATAAAAAAAACACCACAATTCCAACTTTATGAACAAATGATTAACTTTCCTTTTAAAAACACTAAGCTAAATCTATTGTAAATACACTCATTCCATATCAACATGAATCTGGTAAATTATATAAACTTCACTTGAAATTTTTCTTTTGCACCAACTTCTTGCCATGCGTTTATAAACTCGTGGAAACATTCACAACATTCAGAAACTAAGGTCACACAGCTGGAAATCATATGCAATAAAGAATTTCAGCCATTTCTAAAATAATGATATAAATAGTTTTCACTAAAATTGGTATTAGTGAAACAGCCCAAAACATCTTTAGTAAAAGTGCCTTCATCCTGTGGCATCTTGTTTAATCTCAACAAGACAATATTTAGTTTTTAAAGATCAATTTAAAAGAAAAAAGTAGAGCATATTATAAATAAGATGGGTATACCAAACTTTTCAGAAAGACTTCTTTTTAGTCAAAACTAATATGACTTATAAAGTATGTTTCCCTGGATTTAAACAAGCCTATCACAGTCAAATTAGAAAGACTGGATATAACATACTTTCATTCCTTTAACAATCATTTATTCAGCAGTTTATGAAGCTGTTACAATTGTGTGAGGAACTTTTAATAAACCAAAAAGACTAAGAATCTCCCAAAACAAAATACAATAAAGCATCCCAAACTTATGGGTCCAAAGAAGACAATTTCTACAGGACATCACATAACTAAGGTTTTGTGAAATTGCTAAAAATTAGTAAAACTGATTTTCATAAACACTTCCAACTAGTTCTGGGACAATTCCCAAGTATATATGTCCTGATAATAAGTTTACAACCATCTTATAACTCTATCTAGAACATAATTTATTTTTAAAAACTCAGTTTCAGATATCAAGTGCTCAGTAATAAAAATAAAACTCCCCATACTAAACCAAAAAACAAATATTAGCCATACAAAAATATTAAATCACTTGATATGAACACACTAATATGATGCACTTATGCAATCTTGACTTGGAATATGGAATAGAAAAAATAAATGGGAAAACTAGTGAAATTTTTAGTAGAATAAAGTCTGGAATTTAGTCATAACTAACATACCAATGTTAACCTTTAGTTCTGATAAAGGCATTACGTCATCAAATGTAACACCAAGGAAAACAGATATGGGAACTTTATGACTTTTCTATAAATCCAAAATTATTCCCAAATAAACGATTTTTAAAGATGAAAACTAATCTAAAATGCAATGCCCTGAGATAACAAGTAATGTAGATATACAAAGATAATCAGATCTAATTTCTAATTAAGGAGGAAATTTAAAAACTGACTTATCTCTTAAAACAGACTGCTTGAATTAAATAAATTCATGTTTCTTACATTGAAAATCTTAATGTTTCCTCATATTTGACATTATAAATTTAAAAACTGAATTTAATTGGATATAGTTTATCCAATTAAACTAGTACTAATAAACTGAGAAAACAGCAAAAATCAGAAATTATTTCTAGTTTTACAGCTATACCTTGTGTGTAAGACAGCAAAATGTTCCCAGCTAAGTCAGAGAATCTAATAATCTGTTTAAATCAAATTTATTCATGTATTTTTAGCATCTACCATAAAGTATTATAGGTATGAGTAAAACAAAACTTATTTCAAATTCAAGGAATTCACAAGCTGGACAGAATAAAGACAAACAAATGCAACATGTGTAAACATCACAAAATATGAATATGTCATACTGACAGGCTGCAGAAAGTATCTCAGAGAAAGATGAAATTCATGAAACCAAGAAAGGATAAGGAGAGGATAGATATGTGAGCTGGATCCTAAAAGTCCAGATGATACTGCAGGCAAAAAAGTTAATTATGAATAACAGAGTTTGTTCCTAAAGGACCATGTACAAAAATTCAGAGTACAATTAAAGAATTAGAACATTTTAAGTAAAATTTGTTCTAAGTTCAAAGACATTTCTCACTTTTAAATGCTTGTTTAATCTGTAACTGTTGGAAAATTATACTGCAGGCAAATTTAGTTCATACTGATAAAATGGTATATATTGTTTTCTAAGTATTTCATATATAAATAAAATGCAAAGATTTAGACAGTTTAAAAAGTGTACTTCTACAAAAATCTCCTTTAAATTAAGAGTAAATTAAAACTGATTCAACTATTCAGACACATCTTCAAAGTAAGACAATATATTTTGCCATATTTTTTAAAAAATACTACATGTAAGTGTAATAATAAATCACTAAGGCTATCAAAGACTCTAAAGGTTATCCTATTATGAAGTCCTGTCTCATGTAGTCTATATTCTTGCATGTGCATGAAAGAAAGAGAATGGAGGTTACAGGGGATTGTTATAGAGGGTGTGAGAAGAGTGACAGGGAAACTCCTGAGGAAGAGGGACAGGGACAAACATGTTTCAGGAGATCTTAAAATCTATAAGGAAATATTAAACAGGATTAATAGTGATGACTGGGTGAAAGAAGGCATTCTTTCTATATACAATGGTAAATGAAACTCTTGCTAAGAGGGCAACATAGGATATGGGAGTGATCTGTACACAAACAGGAAAGCGCAATCCAAGCAAACACCTAAGGGCAAAGGCCCTGAGAACAGAACTGATCAGCATCCTGCAGTTCCTAAACAGTAGTTTAAATCAAGCTGTGATTCATTGGAAATGCTTACTATATACAAATTTCTAATCATCAGTAACTGTAGAAAAACGCAAGTACCATTACTAATGAGGATAAGACATAAAACTCACTGCATTCTAACTTCATGCGAGGCATTGGTCTACATGCTTTTACATCAATAGTTCTCAATCAGGTGATTTTATCACTCCATAACAAATTTGGCCATCTAAGACAATTCTGATCCTCACAACTGGCATTTAGTAAATATACCACAATACAACAAGAAAACCCCACAATAAAGAATTATGTACAAAGGTTAAGAAACCCTACATTTACTAATTAATTTAATCCTTGCAACAATGCTCTATTACAATCCTAATTATACATGAGAAAACTGAAACTGATTAGAAAAATTAAATTACTTGCTGTATGTGGCAGAAGTGAAATTTGAACCCAGAAAATCTCATTCACGTCAACACAATTATCATCATTTTTATCTTTATAAAGTTAAATTCATTGAATATGTGTTATGTGCACCATGTTAAACAACTTAAATGCACATAATCTTCAAAATCACACAATTAAGGAGGTACTATTAGTATTCTCACTATATAAAGGGCTTAATCTTAGCAGAGTTACAACCCCATCACATAATGACAGAGCTAAATGTGTCAGCTAAATGACAGAACTGACAAATATCCGTTTTTAACCATTACAATATAACAATATTAAGAAAGAATAATAGATTATCATTCCAGGATAGAGTCAAGGAAATTACTAAATGGTCAACTCATTGCCTTACACACAATTCTAAAAAGTATATTCTACAAAACAATGCAATCTAGTCACCTGCTCTACATATGTATCTCAAATTCTGGTCCAGTTTCACTAATTAGAATCTGAGCAAGGCTTCATAAGAAAAGTCAAGGTATAAAACCTATCAAGTACAAGTTGAAAGTTGCAAAAAAAGAATTATACTAATCCAGCAGTAAGAAAGAAAACTTCAGAATTTACAACTATATTCTTATGACATGGGAAGGATCATCAGTTTAGGGAAGAGTGGAAGTAACCCATCATTAAAACCATGGCCTAGATAATAATAGTCCATGTTAACATGTACTTAACACTGTACTATGTGCCAGGCCCCACGCCAAGTGTATAACACATGTATTAAATCATTAGTTCATCACAACAACCCTGTGAAGTAGGTACCATAAATATTTCTTAAGATAAGCAAAGTAAGGTCTAGACCCTTATGTAATTTGCCCAAGGCCACATACCCAGTATACCCAAACTGGAATCCAGGCAGTGATTCCTGAATCTGTACTTTTAAGCTACTATATTTCATGTACTTTACTCAGACAACATATTAATGTTTAGGTTGTTAATATGTCATAAATTAAGTCTTTTAAAAAACTATCGGCAGTAAAATGAGGTACTCTTCTTTTAAAATAAATTAGGAAATGTGCACTCAGCAACCCCCTACAGACAAAAAACAGATCACTACCCTCAATGTCTATAATCATCATTAATTTGGAAGTTATCAACTACAGTTTCTGTTTTATTTTCAGTCTACAATTTTAAGATGTTTTCATGTGCTCAGCTCACACAAATTATGAATGAATTACAACAATTTTTGTGGCTTTTCTATATACTCTACTATGTCATTCAAAACTTTATCTAATAAAGTTAGATTGCGCCAACAGATTAAAACTTCTGAATGACACTTTTTTTAAAGATTTGTTTTATTTATTTATGCACACAAGAACTTGGGTGTAGGCCAGCAGTGGAGTGTGTGGGAGATAAGAGGATTCACCAGAGACAGAGTGGGGAGCAGAACAGGCTGATCTACTGAAATACACTGCTGAGGGGAGCAGTAGGTGAGACAGGAGAGATCTGCTGTGCCATGTGGGTTAGCTCTCCAGCCAGGCGCTCAAACTCATGGCAATAACTTGATAGCACTGAGACTTTAACCACTGAGCCAGCAAGATCCATGAGTGCTATTTTGAAAGTTTTACTTAACTATCTCTTCACCTCCTCTCCATTGCACAAATGATCCTAAAAATTTAAACCCCTTTCCCAGTGGCACCCCATAAAAGAAAGAAATTTAAACTTCCTGACCACTAAAAATGTATTTAAATTAAATACACAATGCATGGCAATAAATATACAGTTGGCAATTCCTCCTACAATGCCATTTTTTACTCTTGAAATCTTTTTCTTTCAACTTTTAATACAATGATCTAAAATCTCCTGTCTTTGTTGTTTCTCAATTTAGACTATGTTCCTTGAGTATAAACAGTTTCTAGATCTGAATTATTTTCTATCAAATAAATATTCTCAGTAGCCTTTGCTGTATAATCAAAGGAAACAATTAAAGAATATATTTACTGTTCTCAAATATGCAACAGTATCATAACTTGTCAAGTTATTTTTGTAGTTAAAATAGAAACCTTTATTTCTTAAAAGATACTCCAGGATTCTTAAAAAATACTAACTAGAAGTAAGAGTCCAAGATGTACTGCTCCAGAAATGAAAGAAATCCAGCATCACCTGTTAAAAGAATTCCTGAAATGTGAATGAATGAAAATATTTAGAAATCAAAACCTGATGAACCCTGAACTTCCTGATACTACATAGTTAAGTGGTTATAGGTAATCCACAAGCCTCAGGTGCCAGAGCCAAGCAATAAACCTCATTATCCCATTAAATACAAAAGATTAACCTCCAGCCCAAACTTAAAAAGGACTTCATGAGAAATCTATATAAAGAAAAAAAATCAGTGTACACTTAAGAAAGCAAAATGTGTAGTATAAATAAAATTTGTATGTGAAAAAGCAATGTTACTTCAATTTTTAAAAAAGCAAAGAAAATGTATCAAAAAGGTAAACATCATATTCACAAATCAAGAAAGATAACCACTAGCTTCATTTTAGTTGCCAAAAAAGAGCTACATAATTTATATTCACCAGTTTTCTCAAATATAATCCATACGATGTAAAAACCTAACTTCTCAAGATAATTTTGTAGTAATCCAAATTGTCGCTTCCTGCCTACCAACTTGCAACAATAATCGTTCTATTAAGAACCTATCACATAGTCCATGGTTATCAACCTCTCCTAGCTGATTCCAAAACTGAAGGCAATTTATATCTTAATAGTATGGTTTAAAATAATCTGAAAACAATTTCAATTTTTCTTTCATGAAATTTGTGTTTTGTCAGCTATTTTTTCACCTATATTTGCACAGACCACTTTTCATAGATTTGACCAGACATATACACAGGAGTATATCCTGTGATCAATCTGATAAAGGCATCTAAAGTCTATCCACGAGCATGAAATGCATAACTCAGTGTAACAACAGATAAGGAAGCTCTCTAGCCTCCCAAAGGATACAAATAAATTAATTTTTATGTTTTCCAATAAATGGACCTACAAGGAACATACAAAGAGCATACAAGAAACGGGAAAAATGTCCCCATCACCAAATCATTTGTTATCCTTTATACAAATTACCAATACAACTATCAAGTGAGGTTTAAAATCTAAGTCTGTAATTCTACATACTTAAAAATTAGTCCACTTCAGCCAAGCTTAAATATTTCCACTAATAAGTTGTGAAAGAATAATTGAACTATGTATGGCTTAATCAGTGCAGTAATTCATAAATGCACCCCCCCCATAAAATAATGTACTATGATGGGGGAAATAAATATTTTTTTAATGATGATTATAATGGAGAAAAAATTAATTATATATAGCCAGTAAACAGTAGAATTGGGGGAGAAAAAATAAATTAGTAGACTGTGTTAAGTGGCAATGAAGGTTAAAAGTTACTATTTGAAATAAAACTCTACACAACACCTTCTGTGCTTTGTAACGAAAATATAAATTCAAAGTTAGAAAGCTGCGAAGATTTCCTAAAATGACTCACGTATCTTTCCGACCACAATAGACACATCTACCAATATTTTCACAATCCCAAACACTTCATTCAAGGATCTAAAAAATGGCACAAAATGAATGAGTAATGGAGGCATAATTTGGAAGATCTCAAACAACCAATTAGATAAAAAGACAACTTCGACTCCAAAACAGTAACTAAGTAGAACAATGTACTCCCTAAGTATTGACAGTTTACTTTTTTTAACTTAAAATAAGAAGATAAAGTTCGTATTTGGGGAATGATTAGTTATTTGTTTCATTTTGAATTGGCTATCTATACACCTAAGATTAGGTCTAGGTAGATATTAAAGCACTTTTGCCATTTACATTAGTGACAAACCATGGCCATATTCTACGAATCATTCGTGAACGGCACAAATAATCACACACTCTATTTCGAATCGTAAGTCTCCAAGAAAGGCATTTTTCCAAAGATAAGAAAAGGACCTCGGACCCAACAATACATTGTTGGGGGGTGGGGGAGGGAACACTGGACAGTGCACCTTACCAACACTCTCTCCCTTTCTCTCCTCCCCGACTCCCCCTGTGTCAGGTGACCAGTTATTTAGCACCATTAACACACGCACGTATCGACAAGTGGTTCATTAAATTACACGAAATATCACAAGGCAAAATTCTAGGCTCTTCATTTCAAACTAAGCAAAAGGAGTCGACAGTTTGGGTCCCGAGCACAAAAGCGCGCAGTAGTAGATGGATGGATGGAGCGCCAATTTCACTCTCCAAAAGCCGGGACCAGGCTCGGCCCTGCCCTTAAAGCCAATCCCAGCTTTCCGGACCCAAGGCCTAAAGCTTGATGCCGGGGATCCCTGGGAGGAAAAGGCCCGACTGATCGGGTCGGTGGGCCTGCGGGCAGGGCCTTTCTGGCAGCGATCGCCGCGCCTCCCGGCCTGCGCGCCCGCGCGACGGCGGCGGAGCACACACACCACCCCACCCCACCCCCAACCCCGCCGGAGCAGGAGTCCGGGAGAGGCCGAAGTCCCGACCATCCGCCTGGTTACCTCGCCGCCAAGGTTCCCTCCCCACCCCGCGGTCCAAACGGTTGGGCGGGAGAGGCACGGCCCGGGCAGGCCGAGGACGCTGCGCAAGAGGCCGAAGAGATTTCCCCGCTGCGCGGGAGAAAGGCGCGGAGTGTCCGCCGCGGGAGGGGCGGGGAGGCCCGCGGAGGCGCCGTGCGTGTGGAAGAGGGTGGGGGAGGGGAGGATTGCCCGTCTCCCTGGCCGCGGCCAGAGCCGCAACTCACCCAGCTCCGCCAGACGAGCGCTACCACTGGCAGCAAGAGGAAGATGGTGGCCGCTGCCGCCGCCGCCGCCGCCGCCGTGGAGGAGGAGGAGGAGGAGGGGGCCCGGTGGGTGCCGCGGAGAGGGGGTACGCGCAGGACGTCGGCGTCGCTGCCACAGCCTCTTTCCCTCACGGGGCCGAGCGGCCGCTGCTGACGACACTGTCTCGGCTTCCGCGCCGCCCTCCTTGTCCTCGTTGCAGCCGCCACCACCCAGGGCCCGAGAGTCGCTCGCCTCGTGGGGACCGTGCGGCGACGCGAGACCCCGCAGCCATCGGCGTGCAGCGGCTGCGCGGGGGCAGGAGCGGAGCCGCGTCACGTGATCCCACTGTTTACCGTTCCCGAGGCCGTGGCCTGCGCCGCCGCCGCGCCTGCGCGCTGCGTGCCCTCCCGGGGCCTCGGACCTCGGCCTTCTGGGCGCTTCCGCTCCCCTCCTGGCCGCTTCCGCTCCCCTCCTGGCCTTTTGAGAACGTTGCACGGCCCGCGGGCCTCTAGCTTTCGCCTCATGGCGGCCTACAAGAGTGAGGCCGTAAATGGGCGCATCTTCTCGACCGTACTGAGCTCTACGACTACGTAATTAATACAATATCGGTGGGCAATCTACTTCCCACTCCTTGAGTAGTTTTCATTAACTGGTTGTTAAAGAATGGTATAGGGTGGAGTAGATAAGCCGCTTGCCCAGGCATCCCAGCTCTGGATCTGCACAATAGCCCCATCTTTCACCACCCTAACCTTACCTTGTCCCTAGATAACTGACTGACTTCAGGACCCAATTTGCCAAGAACTATTCCTGGTCTAAGTCACCATTTAGCAAAGTGGGGACAGATAAGTTGTGGCCTGACCTTTTCGAGCATCTTTGTTTTGCATTACATAATTTATAAAGCCAATTTTTCTTCATCTCCTTCAATCAAAGCAACTTGTACCAAATGATTAAATTTGTAAACAGGTATGACAATCCAACTGTCTTCAGTTAAATCAGACATTGGGGTCTCTTCTGGTGACATAAGGGGTTAAGTCCAGCATTATGAAGCTCTCTGCAGCCACTGCAGCAGAGTTCCATCCCTGGCCAGGGTTCTGACCCAGGTGGTTCAGCAGACCTCTCCCGCCTGCCCACTACTCCCTCTTAACGGTCTATTTCAGTCAATCTCCCTGTTGTGCTCTCCACTCTGTCTCTGGTGAATCCTCTCACCCCCTATACCTCTGGTCTGCACCCCAGCTCTTGTATGCATAAATAAATCTTTTTTAAAAAATCAGACAGTGAAGAAATTTGCAAAAACTTCAAGTAAAGTCACTCCATCAAATTTTGTTGGAAATACATTTTTCATAATACATATTATAACAATAATGGGTTGGATTTGTTACTGTTTTAACTTTTTTTAGGTATAATTTCTAAGACAGTAAATATCAAAAGATGTAAACTAACCCATACAAACACAAGCTCTTCGAATTTGAATTCCCTCACTCTGTGTGTGTGTGTGTGTGTGTGTGTGTGTAGGCATCCTGAGACCAAAATGTGTGTGTGTGTGTGTAGGCATCCTGAGACCAAAATGTGTGTGTGTGTCTGTGTGTGTGTGTGTAGGCATCCTGAGACCAAAATGTGTGAAAACCACTGATCTAGGTTATGTGCTTCCACAGCAGTTAGAGCTGATCCTTATCTCTGCCCTTAATAAGCACTGTGAGGTAATTGGTGCTAGCCTTCACCTTGACCAAAATGAGCCCTTAAGGACAGAAATTGTATCTTAAATCTGTAGAGACCCACTATGGTACCCACTAAAAAATGATAGCCAGCACCTGCTGTGCTCTTCTAAAACTTGTAGATTTAAACAATGTGACTTCACAGGTCACATTGTAAGATTTGTGCAGAATAGAATAATAGCTCACAAGCATGCGGTGAAGCTTTATCCTTTAATGTCTCCAGTCTTCTGGTAATTCAAGCACTGCCAATGACAAGTGCTCTTCCACAAAAGTTTACATTGTCCTAATTCTACTGAAATCCTAGAATTTCATCTCCTGCCTTGATTCATCAATTGCTCAAAACTTTATTTTACAATTTTTGATGGGGTATTGTTTGAGAAAGACAAATAGAAATAAGTAATCAAACATTTTTTTTCACTTGAGGTTCCTGGGATGAATTGCACAAATAAATATAGTATCAACTTATCCTTATTCTTCTTCTGGAACTCAATATGAAATTTGAAATAGGTATTAGGAAACAATATTTTGGTTTAAACAAAATCAAAACAAAATTTAAACCTGAGGGAATTCAATAGAATAGAGCTCACTGTAGAAAATGATTAGATAGAAAATTCCCTTAGAAGAATTGGGAAAAAATTTATCTTAGAGATTGTTTCATAAATTTATGAAAAAACAAAATGAAAGTATAAAGGAAATACAGGATTCACATTTACAAAACAAAGATGTCTAATCCTAAAAAAGCCTATGAGCTTGCCATGAAGCATGATGTTTTGACTCTGTTAACTTGAATCAGCCAAGCACCCAGATTCACATTTGTCCACTAATAAACTTTGCTTTTTATTTCCAGGCATACAGACAAATTCTCTTTTACCCAATCCATAGCAAGGTTACTAGAAGAAGGAGCTCGCATAATATTACTGGGAATGTGATTAAAGGGCCAGTAGGAAAATGACACCTTTTTAGTAACATTAAAAACTCCAAATTAACTTGGGAAAATTAAATTTTATAGACTACAAAGCAAAACAACTAACAATGACTAAAATTAACAGTATTTGTAATTGACCTTAAAAATAAATGAAAGGATGAAAACGGACAAAATTTGTATCTTGTACACTTAACCAAGGAAATTTGAGCATGGCAGCGAATGAGGCCATGGAAGACAGTTCATGCCGCAAATGTAAAAGTTAATTTTGATATGAAAAATGCTGTCATCACTGAAATATTGGTCCCTAAATAAGTTCACTAGAGAGTAAACATGAAAGAAGTTGAAAAATTAACTTCACTGAATAGGAAACCAATAAAAGTATTAAATTTATTTAATGGGTTTTTTCTGGAAAACATTTTCTATATACCCAGACACACTCTCATGCTAGTTTAGAATAAGTATAAGTAACTTTATTCTTAAACATAAGATCAAACAACAGGGTCAAAATTTCCTAAACTCATTTTATAAAGATCATCTTTGAACTTAAAGGCTTAACCCAGAACTCTTTGTTCCCCCGTCAGACTTGGACCTTCCCACACATTTCTTTACCTACTTTCTCCAGAAAGATAATTCCCAGTCATTCAAGCTTTAGAAGGAAAAAAAAAAAGGGTAAAACAGAAGTGCATGCCCCACCGCAGGGTAAATAATTTGCATAGCATGCCAAAGTTCAGGGTAGCTTAGAAAGGCAGCTTGTCCATGCATCAAGTTTGGCACAGCAATAAAGCACCTTTGCAGACTTTGGCAACAATAAGGTACAGCAAAGGAGTAAAGTGTGACTTGAGACCAATATTCTAACTAGTTTTCTCAACTAATTTGTATGATCTTACTTCTTTCAATCCTCTTCATTATTCTCCATACCAATTTACAGTGACATTTTTTTTCCTTTATTTAGTCATTCCAGTGGGTTTCAGAAGTAAATGTATTGGTTCTGGCCTCAGAGAACTCAAAAGACTAAGAAAGTTGGGCTAATGGACAATTACAGTGCAATCTGGTAAATGTTCTGACATCAACTGCCACAGAAGACATGTATTAATGCTTTATCAGACCTGCAGTGGACAGGGGCATTTCTGGCAGAGGGTATGTCTCAATGTCAAGAAAGTTCCAGAGGAATTGGTGTGTTTTAAGAATTGCAAATGATTCATTATTTGGTTGGGTATATTCTAGCCATAAAAATAAGAAATTCTAGGGCCTCTCTGGTGGCGCAGTGGGTTGAGTTCCACACTGTGAAGGATCTACAGCACAGCAGCGAGAGATGGATCCCTGGCCAGGGAGGGGACCCACATGGTAAGGTGAACCTCTCCTGCCTCGCCCACTGCTCCCCACAGCAGTGCATTTCAGTAGTTCTGCCTGTTCTGCATCCCACTCTGTCTCTGGTGAATCCTCTCACCTCCCACGCCTCTGGCCTGTACCCCAGCTCTTGTATGCATAAATAAATAAATCTTTAAAAAAAATTCTTTAAAAAAAAAAAGAAATTCTACTGACATCAAAAGCGATAGTGGGACCTCCCTGGTGGTGCAGGATTAAAGTCTCAGCACTATCAAGCTATCACCAGTTACTGTGGCATGAGTTCCGTCCTTGGCCAGGGAGCTAACCCACATGTCTCAGCATGTTTCTGTCTGACCCACTACTCCCCTCAGCAGTGTATTTCAATAGAGCAGCCTGTTCTGCTTCCCACTCTGTTTCTGGTGAATCTTCTCACCCCCATCACCTCTGGCCTACACCCCAGTTTTCCTATGCATAAGCAAAAAAAAAATAAAATCTTTAAAAAAGAAAAGTGCAATGTCACTTGCCTATTTGGCATCCTTCCTTTGTTCTCCAAAGTAAAAGAATAAAAAATTTTTAATATGGTCATCAAGAACCTTTGGAATTGGTCTTTCATTGACTCTTCAGCCTCCTCTCCATATTCTCTGCTTTTATAATTATAATACCACATAGATTATATAATACAGCATCTAATTTCTTACTGTTTCTACACACGTATATACTGTCTTTCATCCTTAAATCTTCTCTCGGGCCATCACCTCTGGCAGAAATTCTATGCTCTCAACTGACCCTAAAGCACCACCACCATCCTCCCACCTATTTAGAGGTAATGACTAAGGGTATAGAGTTTCTTTCAAAGCGAGAAAAAAGTTCTAAAATTGACTGCCATGATGGTTAACTGAATCTACAATTGAATTGTACACTTTAAATGGGTGAATCATATGGAATATAAATGTTCTCAATAAAATTTATTTTTAAAGGATTTTTAAAACTTAAGTATTTTTAAATAGGTATTTTTAAAACTTATTGGAATAAATGAAAAGATATACTACACTCTACATAGGAAAAAAAATAACAAAATGAATATGTCAATTCTTCCTAAAATAACACATGCAAGCATTGTAATTTCATCTTTAATTTGGCAAGTGAACTTTAGAGTTAATCTAGAAGAACAAAGGAGCTACTAAAGTTATCAAAAATTGTTTTAATAATGTGCTGGATGGGAGGTAGACTGTTTAATTCAAGTATAAGAATGTATATATGTACATACATATACACACATATATTAATCATAATTTATGCAGCATGAGACTGGGAAATAGAGGATCAATTAAAAGAATAAGAAGTCAAGGGACAGTGAAAAGGGGGATTTTTAGCTTAATGGTTACATAGTTTTTGTTTGGATTATGAAAATGTTTTTAAACAATGCAACATTGTAAATGTAATTAATGCTACTGAATTATATGGTCAAGATGGTGAAAATGCCAATTTTTATATCATATACATTTCAAAAAAAATCAATAATGTAAGTATGCTCCAAACCATTGAATTGGATATTTAATTTCTTTTTGTTTTCTCTTTATTTGAGGTAACTTTGGTTTACAATATGTGTATGAATTAGAGAAATTCATACCTCCTCATATGTATATTACTCTACCACTTCCACCATCAAAACATTTTAAGTGGGTTAATTGTGTGGAATGTGAACTTACATCTCAATAAAGCTGTTAAAAAGAAAATCTAGAAGCAGAGAAATTAATGTAAATAAAAATTTTGTCTCAAAGAAAGGTGACAGCTCAGCTCTGATATAGATTGTTATAACTGGCAACATTTAGGGGGAGGAGAAAACTGTATTCCATCTCACACTTGATTACAAAAGAATTTCCAGATATAATCAAGATTCAGGGAAAAAAATACATGTTTAATATATGTATCAGAAAGTTACTAACTTCATACTATATATATATATATTGGCAGATAGGTAAAATCTTCAAAAATATTCCTACTCAGTGTTGATGTGGGCACAGATAAAATGTCATATATTGCAGATGGAGAGCAAATTAATTTTCTACAAAAAAAATGGCAATGCATATCAAAACCTTCAAATACGTACACTTCTCAACTTCTCAGCTCATGTCTTCTTCTTCTTGCTTCCTATGGTTCAGCCACCAAACTCCTCATAATTCAGATCTTAGGCTTCCATTCATTTGCCACTGCCTCAAGTGGAAAATCCTATCTGTCACAGGATGAATTCTTGCAAAATCTTTCCTATTTTGTCTCCCTCCTAAAATAGAGTACTTTACTTTTCACTTTTTATCCTATACACACCTCTATTATAGAACTTATTAGGCTACTATCTTTTCCATTAGGGTTTGAGCTCTTGGCAAATTGGGATGTCATTTACTTTCTGTGTCCCTAGCAGTGAGCATATTCCCTGAGGCACTTAATTAATGATTTGCTCCATGTAGTACTTTTATTTTTAATAATATTATTTGGTTCTGAATATTTTCTTTAAAATTATGTATACATAAAGCAGTCCACTATAGTAGACATGGATATATTTGTGTATCTGTGTGTGTTCTGAGTGCAATTGCACACTCTAAGACACTAACACTCTGAAAACTAACTCTGAACAAAGTAAACTGTAAATCTGTAGTTAATATGCATTAGTGAAAACTATATTGAACACACTCCCAGGCATTAAGATTTTCTTCTTCTGGGCCTCCCTGGTGGCGCAGTGGGTTAAGCAACGCACTATGAAGCAAACAGCAGCCACTGCAGCACGAGTTCGATCCCTGCTGCCAGCCAGGGAGGGGACCCACATGGCACAGCAGACCTCTCCTGCTGTGCCCGCTGCTCCCCTCAGCAGTGTACTTCAGTTGATCTGCCTGTTCTGTTCCCCACTCTGTGGTGAATCCTCTCACCCCTCCACACCTCTGGCCTGTACCCCAGTGCTTGTATGCATAAATAAAATAAATCTTTAAAAAAAAAAGAGAGATTTTCTTCTTCTTCTCATAATTATATTCTGCAAATGTGTGTTTTGTTTTGCTGATCTTTTCTTCCTGTACATCATTTTAGAGTACTGTTAACAGTTTTGACTCATTGTGTCTGACAAAGGATGTGCAAGTCATAAGGATAACTTTGGTACATAAAAAACAAAGGGGCAGTTTCAAGCTTTATAGTAAAAGACAGATGGATTTGCAGCTAAATCATCCTCCACAGAAATAAAAGGAGAAACAGTGTATAATGATCACTAATAGACATGAAAGCAGACATAATGTGCATAACAGCTGAGCTGAAAAGTTTTGTTGTTAAGTGAAGCATTGAAATGGAGCAACGACAGGAAAGTGTGTGTGTGAGTGTTCACTTTGTCCACTGATGATAAATCTTCCACTGGTAACCTTGTAAGAGGAACAGCAGTGAGTGGTGCTCATAGCCAACTTGATGATAAAAGGTGGAGCTTTCTGAACTCAACCTTGGACTCCCTGAAAGGGGACTTCTGGGAACTAGGTGCAGAAAGGAGCTTCCAGGTTGATATTAAAATAACTGAACACAGGTGGGCTACTATCTGTCCTCTTGTACCCCCATTTCTGCTTAGCTGACGCTATGTACTAGTAGGACAGACAGCACCCTGCCATGTGCTGGCCAATAAATTTGCTTCTTTCTCTTTTAGTTCTGTGTTTTCTCAATCCTGATGTAAATCTGCTTTTGTGTCTTGTCCTGTATTTTAAGAGTGTGCATGAAGACTCAGAAACCTGGTCATTCCTTTTCCCCCTACCTAGGTTTGCCCTATAGTAACTTTACATAGGTATAATGATAATCTCATTATACCATTTTAACAAGAGGAAAGAGTAGGTAAAGATGCAGGTAAACTTATCGGTTTGTTGTTGTGAGATGATGGGGAAGTTCTTTAGTAATGTTGAGAGTAAGCAAAGGAGGCATATTCAATTATATGAAAAGAAGAAACAGTGAAGTTTATGTCTCTGAGTCGAAAAGCTAGTTTTCCAAGGGAAATGCATGAGATACTGTGGGTAGTGTTGGGTGTCTATTTAAGTTTTGTGATTGAGGCTTAAAATGAGACAAATCAGCCTGGTTGCATGATCCCCTCCAGCAACTTAGCTACTCAAGTACAGGCTCTGAAAATGTGGATAATTGCATTCAATTTGAGTTGAGATTTGTTAGACAAGTGTAGTGGAGAAGAGAGAAAAAAATGAGTTGAAGAGACTTTTTAGGAAGTAATAGAGGTGTATATTGAACTACAACTGGTAACACAGGAAATAATAATAGGAAGGAGATAATGTGTAATGAGAAAGGGGTTCACAAGGTTAGCATTCAAAGTAGAAAAATTACAGTACCATGAACGATCAAGCAAGAGTAGTAGAAGGTGAGGATGATGACTAGATTTTAGGATTTCTGAAACTGTTAGAATAATGTGCAGAGAAGAGCAACTGAGTCAGTGTATGATAGCCTAAATGTACTCGACCCCCATCTCCATGCCAGTAAGATCTAAGATAGGAGGTCTACAACCTCTTATTCTGACAGTGCAAGAAAAAAGTCATTGTTCAGCACTTGTTGCCCTTATGGTCACTGTATGTGCATTTGTGAAACTAGGTGTCAAACTGGTGTTTTCATAATGACTTACCTTTAGCTGATAAGTTAGAGGAGCTAGATGTTTTTGTGACTTGGTCTGTCATTGTAGGTACCATTGATGGTGTTGTACTAAAGGAATTAAATTTTCCTTCTTCTGCAGTAATAATTGACAAAAGATTTATTTTTATTTCTGGATTTGAAGATGTAGTTCATGTGTTTGATATGTATAAATTTTAAGCAATCCTTTGATATAAAGCATTGTTCACTACTTAAGAGATTTCTGTTTATTTTCAAAAGCAATCTTAAGATTGCTGTTCCCTTCACTATGAAAACATAATCAAGAAAATCCAGAATGTGGTAAATTCCACAAGTTAAATGATCCAATTTTGCTAACAAACTAAATAACATTTCAGTAGGAACCAAAATGGAGGGAAGAATATCATTGATTAAAGGAAACATAAAAGACACATGAAACAAATATAATGTGAGATTTTTCTTTGGTTTAAATGTTGATCCTGAGCCAAGGGGCTTGCTGCTTAATACATGTACAACCAACAGTATGAATTTTGGAATTTGAGAAAAGAAAAGGTTTAAATGTGAGTTGACTTGCAAGAAGACAGGAGTCAAAACTCAAATTATTCTTTCCATTTTGAAACAAGATGGGTTTCATAACAATTTGTTGGCAGTTGGGTTGAGAACAGAGAAGTTAAATTCTATTAGCTAAGATCAGGGGTAAGATCAAGGAATGTGGACTTGACTAAAGTCCATCAGATCGTTACAAATTAACACATTTGGGGAGAGGTCCTTTTAAATGGCCAGTTCTTCCACGTGGATAGACTCCTTGCTTTTAGACTATAGTCCTGGTGGTCCTTCATGCAGTGGATAGACCCCTCACTTCGAATGTGGTTAAAGTGGTCCTTTTCCCCTGTCTTTTCATCCTTGTCAGCAGTCTTTAGGTTCCAATTTAATTTAAATCAATTATTTCTGCACATGCAGTCCCTGATTTCAGAATAAGATGGAGATGCCTGTATTGCTCATCAAAAATAACCAATTTCTGACAAGTGTTGTTTTTCAGATAACAAGGGAAAAATATCTTTCAGTCTTGAAGAAAAATCCAAAATTGCCTGACAAACAAACCTGTGTTCATTATATGAAATGCACAAAAAGAAAGGATCAAATATCTTACAGCAAAAATATCTTGACTACATTTTGGAGAAAAGGCAGGGTAAAAAGAGTCCTGAGCTTGATTCCCATCAGATCACTACAAATGGGCACAGAAACTCCATCACTGGCCACATAGGCCTTCACCACCCAGGCATACTTTGCCCAGATAACACAGCTAGAGAACAAGACCCAGAGTCCACTTGCATGGTGTGACCACTCAAAGAACCACCTGGAAAGGGAAAAAGTTCAAGAAAAGAAAGTAAGAAGTAACAGATTAAAGTGTGGAGAATTACATTCAACCTAACGCCAAGTCTGAGAAGAGACACTAGGTGAAAGCCCTGTCCTGTGCCCCTGTCAGGGGTGAGAATGATGATGTTCCCAGAGGATGGGGAGTGTGTGGTCACTTGAGGACCAGGACTTCCTCCAAAGCCCACAAAAAGGAAAGGAAAGGAAAAGCTAACATCAAGTCCAGGCAGCAGTGGAGATGCCACAGATGAAACTCTGGTGAAAAAGAGGGAGAAAAAGAAAAAAAGTTCTTGATAAATTTCCTCAAACCAGGTCCTTCCAACCTCTCAGGTGGCACTAAGCTGTAAAACCTTTGGCCTGAAACCAGGGTTCAGGTTGAGAGCTCTTGTGCCCCTTTCAATATATCTTGTGCCGCTTTCAATATGTGAGTTGCTAAGTCTTGCCCTTCCACTACACTTTTTTCCAAATCATACACATACTCTCAAAGAATTTTTTAATGCTCCAAGTCATGGCGCTTATAAATAATTTGTTTAAGACTCAAAAAAGGAAAACTTGGGCCCTCCCTGGTGGCGCAGTGGGTTAAACAACGCACTATGAAGCAAACCATATCACTACAGCATGAGTTCAATCCCTGCCGCCAGCCAGGGAGGGGAACCCATATGGTGCAGGTAGACCTTTCCTGCCACCCCAGCTGCTCCCCTCAGCATTGTGTCAGTAGATCTGCCTGTTCTGTTTCCGCACTCTGTCTGGTGGATTCTCTCACCACTGCCCTCCCCAACCCCCCAAACCCCGCCCTACCCCCCCACAACTCTGGCCTATACCCCAGTGTTTGTATGCATAAACAAATCTTTAAAAAAAATAAAAAAGGAAAACTTATGTTGTATTCATAGTGGCCAGCACAGAATATTTTTCTAGCAAATGAATAATAAATGAATAAATTAAGCAGTGGAGGACTAAATCAAAGGTCAAATCTAGAGCGGGAATATTAGTTTTTTAGAAGAGTGGCGTGATTAAGCTTAAGTTATAATTGTAGCTTATGACTATTAAGCTCTTCTAATTTGCCAACCACTGTGTTAATCACTTCATACAGTTCATATAGTTCTTATAATAACTTTGCCAGGTAAGTACTATCAAAAGTACTATTATAACACCTATGATACAGATAAGAAAAATTAAGTAAGAGGAAAAACTAAAGAAAAAAAGCAAAAAAACCAAACTAAAACAAAACCCAGAACCATAAAATCTAAAATTCCAAACTAATGAGGGATATATATATATATCCATATATATGGTGCTTAAGGTTTTTTCCCTTGAGTAATAGGATTATTTTTTTGTTTGAGACAAACAAAAAATTTTATTTGTTTGTTTGTTTGGATTTTAATCCTGGGGGCCTACGTGGTGGTGCAATGGGTTAAGCAACACACTATAAAGCAAACCCCAGCTACTGCAGCAGGAGTTGGATCGGTGACCCACATGGTGCAGCAGACCTCCCCTGCCTCTCCTGCTGCTTCCCTCACCAGTGTGTTTCAGTTAATCTGCCTGTTCTGTTCCCCACTTTGTCGCTGATGAATCCTCTCACCCCCCCTCCACACACACACACATATACCTCTGGCCTCTACCCTTGTTGTTATATGCATAAATAAATAAATCTTCTAACAAAAGGATTTTAATACTAAGTTACAGTAAGAAGATACTTAGGAGTCATTAGAAAGCTATTCAAACCAATTCCAAGATCTTGTGATCACAGTTAGAGATTCTTCAAATCAATTTGAAGAATCAATCTATGAAATCTTTGTCATTTTTATTGTACTCACAATAAGATTTTCTAGGAACTAGGAAAAAACATTCTAAAACTCAAATTGTAAGGCAAGGAAGAACCAAGATAATTTGAAGAAAAAGGAAGGTCATCCCTACAGTTTTTAAGTTTTATAATAAAAACATGTGCTTGTTACAATTAAATACAAATACAAAATACAAATCAAAGTCTAGAAATAGACCTCTGCATACTGATTTTGATTTATGACACAAGTGGTATTCCAAATCAGTGGGGAAATCATATTGTAGTCAATAAATAATTCTTGAATAATTGACTCACTATATAGGGATAATAAAGGAAAATTTTCCATTTCCCCAAATTCAGATAGACTATACGATGAACTTGAAAAATAAATTATAAAATTTTCAGAAGTTAACAGAGTAAAATATTACATAACATGTGGGCTCCAAGGAAGAGTTTCTTTCTTTCTTTTTAAAATATTTACTTTTATTTATTTATGCATACAAGAACTGGGGTGTAGGCCAGAGGTGGGGGTGCTGAGAGGATTCGCCAATACAGAGTAGGGAGTAGAACAAGCTGATGGACTGAAATACACTGCTGAGGGGAGCAGTGGACAAGAGAGGAGAGGTCTACTGTGCCATGTGGGTTAGCTTCCAGGCTGGATCAAACTCATGCCTCAGTGGGTGGTAAAAACCACTACTTAACCCCTGTGCCACCAGGGAGGGCCAAGGAAGTATTTCTTAAAGCACAAACAGCATAATCCACAAAGGATAACTGTACAAAGGAAAATTCATAAAAACAGATAAATTAGGTACAGTAACACTTGAAACTTTGTATATCAAGAGGTACAATAAAAAAGAAAACATTAGAAGAATTTAAAATTCATAGAATCAAAATATGTACAAGTAGAATTTATGAAGAATCACTAGATCAGAAGCAAAACAAAGGAAAAAATGGAGTGATTGATTTGAACAGAGGATGAAAAAAATGAATGGCAAAAGAAACATGTACAGATGCTAAATTTACTATCAGAGAAGTGTAAATTAAAAGCAAAATATGAGACTATTCCACAGCTATCAGTTTGAGAAAACTGAAGTTTGACTATGTAATGTATTAGTAAGGGTGTGAAGGAATAGAAAGTCTTACACACTTCTGGTGGAACTCTAAATCACTTCCACTATGGAAAATGAAGGAGGCAGAGATTACTAACTCTTTATTAAATCCATTCTCCTCTTCCTCCTGGGCACTCAGTTCCACGACCTTCTCCATCATCCTTTGCAGTGAGGTATGGTCATATAGTTGAGTGTTACCAATGAATTGGAATTAAACGTGATGTGCTTCTCCAGGTGCAGTTCTCTTTCTAAGATGGCAGTACCCAAGAACACAGAAGGCATGTGTTAAAAATAACAGAATCCCTCACTGTCTGGTAATCTGAAAAGTTATGTGGAGCAGAGTTCTCCTTCCCCAACCTAATCTGCCATTTACCTGGTATTCATTCAAGTCTCTATGAAGGTTTGAGCGCATCCCATTCTGGACTTTTTTATTTGTTTAAACATTTTAAAAGGACAGGTTTAGAATAAAAGGTGAGGAAAAAGACAAAACTTGCAGACAAACTATAGATCTGAGGCATGCAGCAGGGGAGCAGGAGGGAGAGGGATCAAAACAGGAGAGGAAAGAGAACAAGGGTCTGTGGTGACCGGTTCATGGGTGATGTGGTGATGGGAGATTTATGGGGACTACCTGAGGGGAGAAATCAAATATTGTACAAAAATGAACAATTATGTAAGAAAATTTTAAAATTCATAAAAATAAATAGATAAATAAATAAATAAAGAACAGGTTTATTAAGGAAAGGAAGAAGAATAAGAGAGGTACCTGCATGGTCACAGGTGGACAGAAGAGCTGCTTCCTCCTAAGATTTATAGTGAGTGGAAAATAGCTTGTTACTGAATTGAGGCTCTAAAATGATGGGCCGATCTATACATTCTAGTAGTCAACAGTTCTGTTTCTAGATATTTATGTTCCCTAAGAACACTCAGCATTGTGTGACTAGAGAGACATATTCAAGGATGTCACTGAAACACTGATGATAATAAGAAAAACTTGGGGAAAAAATTAACTACCATTATAGAGGAATGAATAAATTGTGGCTTGTACATAAAATGGAATACTGTGGAGTAGTCATAATTAATAGTTCAGACAGATTTTTAAAGTAAAAGTAAAGTGATAAAATAGGAAAATTCAAATTACAAAATAATTTTATTATGATACTATCTATAAAAATTTAAAGATTAGCATATGAAGAACATTTAAATGTCAACCCTCATTTGTAGTGAAATATGAAAATGAAATGACAATTACAATGAAAATCACTAATTTTATACAGTAAACAAGATCTGCCATGAATAATTGTGTTCTGCACTGCACAGCTCTCTAGGGCACCATTGATGAAACTTCAGTGTTTATACAATCTACACAGTCTTATATGGCAAACTCAGGATGGGAGGACAGATATGGGACTGATACTATAATTATGTCTGCAATTTAAAAGGAAAGAGATGAGAGGGAAGATTAAATATTTTATTATTTAAAATAAAAAGGCAACTAAAGAAGCTAATTCAGAACTCCATGGGAAAAGAAAAATGAAATTTCTAATAAAAATCTAGTATATTCAGTGATAATGTAGTGCTTGTTTGTTAAATGTGTCTGTGTACGTAATGTATTTTTGTGGTTCATATACAATGTATGTGCCATAAAATAGGAGCATCAGTACATAATATAAAATGACTGCTCTGGTTTGTAAGACTGTCTATCAAAACAAAACTCATTTCCAACTATTTTCAACTAAAAATAAAGGGGATTGGTGAGAGTTAACTGATACTTTACTATAAGCATGGCTATCTCTGATGGGATGTAGAGCCTAGCAACAAACACGTTATATCTTTCCTTTGCTTTATTATTTGCCATCAATATTTATAAGCATGAAATGAAATCTGACTTAAATAGTATTAAAGACAATCTAGAAGCACAAAAAACAAAGTACACATTAAGAAGTAGGTACAGTGAGGCAGATCATTTATCCTAAAAATAAGCACAACACTGTCTCTCATCCTACCTACTTATCTTACGATATGTTTTTTCTCTCCTTTCATCGATAGATGGTATGTAGGCTATGACATCTCTCTTCCAATCTGGACAGGTTTTTGTTTTTGTGGGTTTTTTTTTTAAAGATTTTATTTTTGTGTAGAAGAACTGGGGTGTAGGCCAGAGATGGAGGGGTGTAAGGATTCACCAGAGACAGAACGGGGAGCAGAACAGGCAGATTTACTGAGATACACTGCTGAGGGGAGCAGTGGGTGAGACAAAAGAGGTCTGCTGTGCCATGTGGGTCAGTTCCCTGACCAGGGATGGAACTCACACTAAGACTGTCGCTGTGGAAGCACTGAGACTTAATCCCTAGGCCACCAGGGGGGTCCCTGGTCAGGCATTTGTGACTGTCTAGGACAAAATGTATGACAGATGGACCAATGATAGACGATAAATGTGCCACACTTGTCATCTTGGTTCACTGGGACATTCTGGCTGGTGTCACTCATGTATAAGCAGTCTGAATGCTCTGTGGCTGCCACCTTGTAAGGAAGCCTAAACTAGCCCACATGAAGTGTACACACAGAGAAACTCTGAGACCACGTGTAAAGAGAAATGCATGGTCTGCCCCCATCTTTTTCAGGGTTTACTGTTCCATATACTCTAGCTGCAATTACACACTAGGGCCATGAGAGAGAACCAACTAGCCATGCCCTTGCTGATTTCCTGGTCCACAGAAACTATCAGAAACGAGAGAATGATTGTTGTTTTAAGTCAGTACATTTTGGATAACTTTTTGTGCTGTAATAAATAAGTGAAAGAGAGGATATGATTAGCTGCAGTGCCCCCCGCCCCTTTCTAGATTTTACTAGTAATAATAAAAGCTCCCACCATCCTCTTTCTGTTTGCATAGTGCTTTGGTCTGGTCCTTGACAAAGTTTTGTCCTTCAAGAGAGACCAATCAATGTTTGTTAAATACATGAATAGTTTAGAGCAGCTGAGCACTCTTGTCCCATTATTAAAACACTGCTTTTAGGAAAAATAATTAATATTGCATACTCTTGCATTCTTTCCACAAACAGGAAATGCTTCACTTTTGTAAATGAGTCCAGTAAGCTGCCCTCCTACTTTGTTTAAAAGTTAACTTCATTTTTTGTGTTATGATGGTTTTCTTTCTTGTGTGTGTGTGTATTATACGTATACACACACATCTATATGATTACCATGATTAATATACTGACTTCAGTCTCAAAATACTAAGCAAGGGCCTCCCTGGTGGCACAGTAGGTTAAGCAACGTACTTTGAAGCAAACCGAAGCCACTGCAGCACGAGTTTGATCCCTGCTGCTGGCCAGGGAGGGGACCCACATGGCGAGGCAGACCTCTCCTGCTGTGCCCACTGCTCCTCTCAGTAGTGTACTTCAGTTGATCTGCCTGTTCTGCTCCCCGCTCTCTGTGGTAGGCCTGTACCCCAGTGCTTGTATGCATAAATAAATAAATCTTTAAAAAAAACACAAAATACTAAGCAAGTTGTCTGAACTCTTTAGTTACTGTTACCTGAAGATCAAGCATGTGTGTTCCTTGTGTTGCTAGAATAGGACTCCTTCATATGCATTATCATTTCTCATTCTTCAAATTGTGGAATAACAAACTTCAAAGGAAGGTTAGAAAGCATGATTCCCAAGGAAGAATGATTAAAAATTAATTTTAAAATGACCAAATCAAACATAAAAGAGATCATTAAGTTTAGCTGAGATTAATAAAATTAGTATTTGAGTAAACTTCCAAAGAGTGTCTCTGTAATCAGATTCATTAGGATGCTTATTTGCCAATCAAAAATCCCAGTTTAGGAAACTAATTTAGTTCAAAAAAGAATTTGTTGGAGCCTTCCTGGTGGCGCAAGGGATTGAACACTGCACTGTGGGGCTTCCACAGGCACTGCAGCGCCTGTTTGATCCATGGCTAGGAGGGGGCCCACATGGCACAGCAGAACTCTCCTGCCTCACCCGCTGCTCCCCTCAGCAGTGTGTTTCACTCAGTCTGCCTGTTCTGTTCCCCACTCTGTCTCTGGTAAATCCTCTCAACCCCCACCCTCATGATGCTGGCCTGTACCCCAGCTATTGAATGCATAAATAAATAAAATCTTAAAAATAATAATTTGTTGGTTTATGTAAACAAACCCCATTAAGATAAGCATACAACTCTACAACTCACATTAGAGATATATGGAACTAGGGAATCAAATGTCATTGGGATCATGTTTCCTACTCTCTGTCCCTTTTTATTCCTCTCTCCTTATTTCTTGGCTTATTTTCCTTCGCTTGGTGGTCACCACATTCTACCAAGATTGACTTTCTCCTCTCCTGTTAGCAGGCATTGAACTCAAATCCTCAGTGAAGATGAAGTAACTCTCACTCAATAACTCCATTTAAAATATATATATGTATGTGCATATATATATTTTCCTCTCATTAATTTGTATCCAAGTCTTCCTTTTAGAAGAAATATTTTCTTCTCTTTATTTCACAATACTGTCTGTTCTCCTTTTCATTCTTTCTCTATTGTCTCTTAGGGAATTCAGCTCTCTATAATGCCTATGAGGATGGTGATTATATTAGTTCTCTTTTTAAACTGAGGTAACTAACATTGGTTTACAATACTGTATATAATTCAGAGGTATAGGATCAGACCTCTTCTGATGTGTGCTGTCACACCATAATTAGTTCTTAAATGCTGTTGGTATTTTCCAGTTATGATAATCTATTACATTAAAAGATTAAGACAGTTTAGAATATTTTAAGTAAATATTTTACTTCTAAAACAATTTTCATTGTTTAATTTTTTCATCCAGGAGATAAAACATTCTACATGTAGTTTTGTGAGATAACATCTTCATTCAATAACATAGGGAAAGGTACTTGTACCTGGAGGGTATCTCGCTGCAGGGATAGTAAACTAAAATGACAACTGACCACTAAGAGAAGAAAAGAAGTGTTGGGTGGGGGGTGTTGGTAGCTAATAGGACAAAACCAGCAAGGGTCTACATTGAAGGCTAAAAAGAGGTTCATTCAGCAGGCTGGTATTTGGCATCGAGTTAGAAACTCAATCGTGATTATGACTTAGGGTTTTTGGTTTATTTTTTGCTTTATTTTATTTAATTAATTTATTTTTAAATTTTATTTTCTTACACCATTTTTCTCCCCTCTGGTGCAATGCCTGTAGTTCTCCCACCACCTTAGTGCTCATGAATGATTACCATAGTCCTTTATGCACTTTCCTCCCTTCTATTGACCACTCTCCTTCCCACTCCCTTGTTATTTGCCTCAAACAAGACTCAGGGTTTTGAATCCAGATTTTGGAAGGGGACTAATGAGAACAAATTCTCTAAATGAGAAAGAATGAAAGTTCCAAGAGATGACCAAGTATAACTCAGAAATTGGGGCCCATGACAAAGTGGATAAACTTCCATGGTAGAAGAAAAGTATTAAAGGGAATTTGATTTTAATTCAAGAAATTAGAACTGGCAGTACTTAGATACAGTGATTGGTAGTCCTGGGAAGTGGGGAAGGATTTGTTTGAAGCTAGGAATTAAAGCATTCTGCTGTGTTGAGGAAATGGAAACCAGCTTGGAACTTACATATAAAGTATAGAGGTAACATCCAGAAGCAGGTTGAGAAACAAATGGGTAAAACAGATGACACCTCCCATTCTGTGTTAAACTTTCAGAATTTTACCTTTTACAGCAAGACATGGAAATGTCTTATGTGAGGAAATGAGAGTGGGACAAATAATTCCATGTTGAGGTGTTTTTATTAAGAGATAATTTACTAATTACAAACTCTGTATTGTAATATTGTATACTCAATATAGCAACACATTTTTAATAGAAAATAAACTAAATAACACCATTGGCATGTTTTGTTTGTTAGTTTCTTTAATGCTCTTATTTCATGCCTTTATTTTTTAAAATTCAGGATATGGTACAGTGCTTTGCAGAGCCTGGTAAAATGTGGAGAGTAGTACCAACTAAATTTGAACTAAGTTTTACCAATATTTGGCTGCACAACTCAGAAAAAAAATTATTTCTTGTCTCTGAGATGTGGTTCCTAATCTCTAAAATAAAATTGATGATAATTATTAGTTTGTTATAAAGGTTAAATAAAATGATATATTAATATTATTTGATATAGGGTCTCTTACAGTAGGCAAAATGAATGCCAGCTATGAATAAATGTCTATGGAGTTGAAAATGCTTCATTTGTCCTTTTGTTTCCTTTTGTTTTTGAGGGCAATGAAACACTTGATGATTAACATGTTGCATTTACTAAATTCTTGGTAACTTGGAAACCACTACAATATTTTCACTTCAAGCACATGCAAAAATAAAAGTGATCATAGAAGTTCTGTTTTAGGTGTTTTGGTATAACCTTCTTACTAAAAACAAATTTTAAAGCTGAAATTGAAGTGGACATAAAAACAATCAACAGTTATCTATGGAATGCACAGATTATCTATCATCTATCTATCTATCTATCTATCTATCTATCTATCTATCTATCTATAAAACACACACACATAGCACATCAAAAAAAGTTTTTAGACATAGTGAAAAATACATTGGTTACCAGAAGGAACAGGGAAGTGGGAGGAGAGAATGGGGAAGGAAGGAGCTAAGCCATTGCTACTGAAAGTATGGTGGATAGTGGAGTAAAGCTATGTGCATACATGTAGGAATAATAATGTAACCCTAAAGTTATTATATAGACAAATGGTCAAAAGATATAAAATATAATAAATGATTAAAAAAATCAGAAGGCATCAGAGAGCAACTAAAGAAGTAACAATTCATGACATTCTGGGATAACAAGGAAGCCATGAGAGGTGAACCCAAAATTTGAAACTTATTTCATCCTTAGGTTGACTATCAATTTAAGAACAGAAAGTGAGAAACTGAAAATTTAGATTGTTAAATTATTTTTGACTAGGTAAAGCATTCACAAGTTACGACATTTATAGTGTCTACAGTGAGAATAAGGAAAGTTTCCTTTTGCCCCTGTTCTCCAGATACTGTTTTCCTTCTTAAGAAGGAAAAGAAGACTATTCTCATAGTAAGAAGCGGCAAGACAGATCTATCAGAGCCTGATTGAAGCCGGTCTGTGACTCAAACCAGGGCCTTCCTGGTGGATCAGGGATTAAAAGCTCAGTGCTATCAATACCTGGCCAGTCACTGCAGCAAGATCTGGCCAGGGAGCTAGCCGACATGGTGCAGCAGATCTCTCTTGTCTGGAGTGATGCTCTCCTCAGCCGTGTATTTCAGTAAATCTGCCTGTTCTGCTGCTCACTCTGTCTTTGGTGAATCCTTTCACCACACCCCTCACCCACACCACTGGCCTACATCCAGTTCTTGTATGCATAAATAAATAAAAAATAAATCTTTAAAACAAAACAAAACCAAAAACAATTGCTTAGGTTAGTCCCTTTCAACCATCATTTTTAAACATTGGTTTAAAATATATTAAGGGGAAATAAATAATTTTTAAATAAATACTGTATGCAAACATTAATTCACTTATTTACTTTCATTTGCTAGTTAACATTCAATCAAGACTTGTAAAATATTTTCTATAAGTTTTTTACTCTCTCCAGTTTTTGTTTATAAGTTTTCTAAAGTAGTAAGATTTGTGAGAGTTATGATTGACACCTCATGAGGGCCTTGCAAAAATATTCAAGAGATATTGGCATAATAATAGCTTCTTAGAACTGTTGTCTACATTGATTGGACTAGGGTGAAGTTAACTTTTTCTCAGTGTTAGTGACCTCTGGATTTAATTATTTTTTCCAATGATGACTTAATCCTTACCCTCAACCTATTTTAATTAGTGAATCTTGTTCAAATTTATGCCGTTTTTTTGTTCCTCTTTTGTATTCCTCTATTTGCCATCTAACTTTAAAAATAGAAACCTCCTATTTTTACTTCCCACCTCCTACTTTTTCCTGAATGTTTTAAATTCCTATCGATCTTCATTTTTTAACATCAACCTGCTTCTTTAAGTTTTAATTTATCCCAGTCAATTTTTTTCTTAGCCTTTGAATGTTTGTACCTTTTTTTATTGCTTCTAGTCTTATTATTGATTGATTTACCTGGATAGGAAAGAAGTACCAGAAATTAGCTGAAAGAGGCATGGAACTACAAGTTAAAGGAAATTAATTTTCATTTATAATAATGCACAAAGGCAAGGTTTTGAGGGATGGGCAGCTGGTATAGTCTCCAAATTTGTCTGTATTACCACAAAATTTAGACATCCCAGCAGGATTACAGTTTGTTTGCTTATGCCCCATGTCTTGGCTAAGGTTAGAAACTCCATTCCCAGAATCTCCTTTTCCATATGTTCCCAGCTAAGAACTGGACAAAAGGAAAAAAAAATTGTGTGAGATTGTATGAATAAAAGTGAAGCAATTATGCTTAGACTGTCATTGCTTTTCATATTAGATAACAGCAAGGGAGCAAGGCCCAGTGAGTCCCACTTTGTCCTTTCTCTTCTGCACTCTGTTTTGCCTCTTTTGCCATCTGCTGGTATTGCTGACCAATAGCAGTCCCTGACCCACCGCTGCAAAAGGATAAGGCTGTCGACTCCAGAGAAATAAGTTGCACAAAAGTAACTGTTTCCCCAAAGCTAACAACTAGAAAAGATCTCTCCAGGAGTACCCGCTTGGGCCGTTTGCACTTGGTTCCTTGACTTCCTCTGCTGGCTCCAATTTGTTCTTTTCCACTACAGCCTCAGGAGGAATGTTGATGCTGCCTTCTCTGATCCTTGAACTCCCTTTCTTTCTAGATGTTTAGTTTTGCAACTCCCCCCCCCCCTCCCCACTGGGTAAGATCTAATTCTTGTAATAAATTCCTTATTCTCATTATATTCACAGTGGTTGTTTTCTTACTGATAGACTTGGAACCTTTGCTCTTTCTGAACCTCTGTCTTTATTGCTTTGTCAATGTTTGTGCTCAAGGCTGCAGAATGGCTACCACAAACCACATTTTGTGTTTTCAGGTAATGTTGCCCTAAGCAAGAAGAAGGAGCAATAGCACCAAAGGAACTGCCTTACATTCTTCTATTTCAGGGAGGAGAAATTTTACCAGAAATTTCTAGCAAAATTGTCTTTAAGTCTCATCAATCAGAGTAGGGTTATGTACCTTCCTCTGGTCACTGACAAAGGGCTTGAATTGCCATTGTTGCCTTAGATCTCTGGCCCTGCTCTCTGGATGCATATCAGGATAACCTGGAAAGTTTTTAAAACATATTTTCACCCGTACCCACTTTGCAGGGACTCTGATTTAATTGCTGTGGAGGTGGTATCCTAGAATCAATACTTTGTAAAATTAAAATTCTCTTCCACACTGCTGTTAATGTTGGAAACCACTGTTTAGATCAAATGTCATTCATTTTCCAGAGCTGCTGCACAACATGCAAAATCAGAGTTCAGTACAAAGACAAGGTAGAAATATCTGTAGGGTCAGCAATCAAGAATACCTTTTGAAAAAATCTATCTTGATTACCACATCTAAGGAAGATCTATAGAATAGATAGGAATATGACTAAAATCCCCACTTAACTTACATCATATAAAATCACAGCCATGTTTTAGAGTTATCTGATGCTTATGTTCCATTTTGATTAACTCTAAGTATAACAAAAAGTCAGCTACTCTCCCTGACCTTTGTACTAGAGGTACAACCATCCTGAATACACTATCAAACCATATTGCATAGAGCTCAAGAAATAACTAGTTTTTGGTGGGGTACATAAAATTTCAAAAAGCTAAATAAACATACAATTCCCTTATCAAGAGGAATCTTATGGGCTTCCCAGAACTTTCTACTAAACTTACCCAGGGTTTGATAAAAGATATCCCCATTAAATAATCCACAGAATTATAATTTTGACAGAGGCTGACAGTAAGTAATCAGAAATCCCAATCCAGTCATATATTTGTCAAAGTGTTTTTTGCTAAATCTTCAGAAAGGAAAAAATGCAATCTTAAATGTAAGAAATTATGTGTTCCAACTAGCAGGTTACTTGAAGAAAAGGACAGACATCGGGGCATCCCTGGTGGTGCAAATGGTTGAGCACAGCACTGTGGGGCTTCTGTAGCCACAATCACTCCAGTTGGATCCCCTGCGAGGGAGGGGACCCACATGGCACAAGCAGAACTCTCCTGCCCTGCCCGCTACTCCCCTCAGCAGTGTATTTCAGTCCATCTGCCTGTTCTGCTCCCCACTCTGTCTCTGATGAATCCTCTCACCCCCCACACCTCTGGCCTGTACCCCAACTCTTGTATGCATAAATAAATAAAATTTTAAAACAAAAAAGAAAGAAGAGGACACACATCAAGGTCCTTGACTTTAGGATCAAATTCAATTATTAAGAATATTAGTCATAGTGTTGTTAGGGGGAAAGGTAGTCCTGAATGGATTACACAGATGGGTGTGTGGACTCCAAGCCCCACTCCAGACCACCAGTGTTCCAGAACCACACATCCGATAATATGATTATCGAAGAGTGGATCACTGGGACCTGCGTGTGGAGTTAAGCAGCCAGGCTGGATATAAAATCAAAAAGGTGAGCCTTAGGCTCTCTCTTCCTTTGGAGTCATCTCACTTGACTCAGAGCCAGCTCTCAAGGTGCCATTGCTCAGAAGATCTGGTAGGATATTTGCGGATTTGTATCCCTCTCTTTCCCTTGGTATTATCACTATTTTATTCCCCTTCTTTTGTAAAATAAAACCCTTTAATAATTTTTGTCATGTGTGCCTGAAGTTGGGACTTATTATAAAGTCTTCTGAGCCCGTGGGTGAGGACCAAGTCAGGGAAACCCATTTTATATTAGGGTTGCCCTGTAACAGTGTAACAGTTTGGTCCCCAGTAAAAGAGGAATTCCAGGATCCCTGCCCCACCTTAAGTAGGGTGGAGCTGAGCAGGGATAAGAAGCTAGAGAGGAGACTGGAGAAGGAAAGAAGATGGAAGGAAGCAGGATGGAGAGAAGGAAGGAGACCTAGACGAGGCAAATGGAGAAGAAAGGCATGAAGAAACTGTGCTTGCTCTTTGATTCTGTACTGGTTGAAACAGATGTGGGTGAAAGACCTGTGGGGAGATTAACAACAATGGCAGCTTTTATCCTGATTTTGATTTTGCTTTTCCCTCCCAGATTTGTCTGACTCTTTCTGACCCTTTTCTATGGGTCTCCACCAAAGGTACTTTAAACTTGTGGCAGGGTTTTGGGCCAATCCTGTTTGGCTAGACTTTTACCCTCAAGGGGATGGGTAATTTTGGATGCTTGATTTAGTAACTAGATTCTTGTCTTTCCGGTTTACTAATGGTATTAAAGTTCCTTTCCATTAAAAGTCTTATATGTTTATCTTGATGTGACAGATGGCAGAACCCATTTAGAGAGGGCAGGTTTGGGGGCTCTGGGGTGCTCCTCTCCCTGCCTTGTAACAATAGAAAGGCATACACCAAGATCTAGTAAATATCAAAGATTGGTTTATGTTCCCTGGGACTCAATAACATCATAGCTTTCAATACACCAGTTCACTAGGATTTGACAAGCAAAGTTCACCTTTTGAAAATAAAACCATGCTTACTTAGTGCCTGGCAATAGGAGAAGCTTCAGGCTATACTTTAACTGAGCAACAAGTAACCTTACAGAAAGAAACTAGTTTTAAAACTTTATGTTTAAAATAGTCAATCTATTCATGTAATTCAAAATTTGAAAGGAACACTTATGATGTCAAAAAAATCAAACTTTAATCAGAACAAATCTATATTACTACCAATTTATAGAAAATAGGAAAATGTTAAGTGATACTGAGGCCTAGGTCAGGCAGGGGCAGGTTAGGAATAACTAGGCATTTTAGGGAAAGGACAGGTGGGACCTCGGAAGAACTAGATTTTGGAGATAAGGATGGCAAGAGAGATAAGGGACCATCCAGAGATGGGATAAAATCCCAAAGGGAACTAGCAAACTAAGGACATTTCAGAAAAAGAAGTGATCAGGGAACTGTAGTAGAGTGAGACCACCTAAAAACAACCAATCACAAGGAGACTAGTGGAGCTTTGGGGTGACTAGGGAAAGAAGATAGATATTCCCTGAGAATATATATCAACTGCACTGGGGCTCCCTTGCACCTCCCTGACCTGGTTCCATTGACCTGGGAGTCCCACTTTATTTCGGTTCCTTTCCTTCTCAATAAACTTTTTCCTTTTCTAAACAAATCTCCTCTCCTTGCCTGCTTGCCCTGAGCATCTGCGGAGTTCCTGCTGCGGCTTCATGAGACAGCAACCCGTGGTGGTCTGGTGGCTGGGATCTAGCGCTGCCACTACAGCATGGGGTCCACTCCTGGCTGGAAGACTAGGCCTGAAAACCTGAAGTTATAGTATCAATACCATGTAAATGTAAATAACAATGTTCCCATTGTAGGGAATTCTATAGGACAGATAAGCCAAAATCTTAAAGTGTCAAAAAAGCAATTGAGAAAGAACCTATAAATTTGTTTTATAATTAAGATAACATTGGTTTACATTGTTATTTATACTTTGGAGTAGCAGTCCTTTTGCCCACCAGTGACTATTCAGGTACTTCTTTTTGCCAGTCCTCTCCATCTGCAGGGCAGCAACCTTCCTGCCTGCCTGTGACCTGTGTACCATGCCAGGGGTTCTTTTCACTGACTCCCCTCAGCCAGAGGCAGCTCCCTCAGGGACACCCGCCTTTGACCATGCAGCCCTCTCTCTCAGCAAAACTGTCCCCTTTCGGGGAAGTTCTCTCTGCCCACTTGTGTCTTTTCAAGTGTTCTTTATCCTCTCCCTTTTATAATAAACCTCCTCTTTTGGATATAACTAGCGTCTCTGTGGCATAGAGAAACTTACCTGGGAAATTCACTGGTGCTGTTGAAAGGGGAGCTCTGATGAAACTTTTCCCGGAGTGAACCCAAGGACCCCACTCTCTAAACTCAATATCTCCAAAAGTGACTTCATAATGTATAGAAAAATAAGTTATCTTTTAAAAACACATGCCAAAGTATATTCAGGTGAAATTATAGTATATCTGACAGCTACTTCAAGCAAACCAGTGTGGTGGTGGGTCCTAGGTCAAGTAGGGCAAGTTAGGGATAATTAGCTACAGGGACAGCACAGGTGGGGACCTCAGAGTTAAAGAAATTTCAGAGATAAGGATAACAAAAGGGATAAGGGAACTTCCTGGAGATGGGAAATACAAAATTCCAAAGGGAGCTAGTTAACACCCTAGGACTAGGGCCAAAAGGACATTCAAGAGCAAAGGAGACATAAAGAATACAATGTAGGAAGATTTCAAGTACAGTAGTAGATTAAGTGAGCTGAGAACCAACCAATCACAAAGAGACTGGTGGAGCTTTAGAATAATTAGGGAAAATGGGTATATATTCCCTGAGACATGATTCCACTTCGGCTCCCTTGCCCCTCTCTGACCTGGAGCTACGGGCCTGGGAGCCCCACTTTAATTCTGTTCCTTTTCTCCTCAATAACTTTTTCTCTCTAAATAAATCTGCCTCTTCTTACTTGCTTACCTGTGCATCTGTGAAATTCCTTCTGCAGCTTTGTGAAACACCAGCTCATGGTGGTCTAGTGCCTGGGACTCAGCATTGCCACTGCAGCCTGAGATCCATTCCTGACTGGAAGAGTAGGCCTGAATACCTGAAATTATGGTATCAGTGGTTTTATAGTATTGGCGTCTACTGCTGCAGAGCAAATTACCCAAAATTTAGTGACTTAAAACAACAAACATTTATCTCACAGTTTCTGTGGGTCAGGAATCCAGAAGTAGCTTAGCTGACATTTCTGGCTAGGGGGTCTCTGTAGTCATCTGGAGGCTGGAGCATCTAAAATTAGTCTTAGAATTGTTGGCTGATTGTTGACTGACCTATTTTCCTTATAGTCTGCCACTAGAGGCCTTATTTTCCTTCTTTTCTATAGGCTGCTTGGATATCCTCAAGTAGTGGCAGCTGGCTTCTCTCCAGCAGTCTAAAATGGAAGATGCATTCTTTTATAACCTTGTCTCAGAAATGACCTACCATCTTCTCTGCCATATTCTACTGGTCACATAGACAAATTCTCAAACAATGCAGAAACAGACCATTGATGGACATAATAGCAAGACACAAGGATGATTAGGAACCACTTTAAAAACTGGCTACCATATTGACTGAGTGGCTTATGTAAGTCAGGACTCCATCCATCCTGTGACCTACATAATCCCAGATGCTAACTGGTGGACCATAATTCAGGGTAAGGAAACATTTGTGGTAAAACCTAAAAACAAGAAAATTGTGAGAAGTGGTGAATTAAATAAGATATTGGAAGGGCTACAATGATAGTGAATGATGTTACTTTCTATTAAGTTTGGGAATTTATTTTCATCTATTTCAAGTAGGATAAGCACTGCCAAGACACCAATTTCAAAGGGACAGGGTACTATTTAGTTTTGAGAAGTAGACCTCTGTTAATTGTTCTCACGCCTTCCACATGTGGGGAAATTGATTAGCTCTCCCAAGTGCACATACTTGGAAGAAGTGAAGTAAGTTCAAAAGTGAATTGAAGCAGTTTTCCAACTAAAAAGCACAGCAAAAACAAGTTGCATCAAATTTTAGAGTACCAGGAAGGATGACAACAAAGTAAGTTAGAATGTAAAGAACTTTTGTCCTATAAAACATCAGATGGTTTTGTAACAGGGTGGTTCCTAGGAAAAGGGGAAATTTTAGAACCGCGCTTGCTTTTTTGGTTCTAGACTGGTTAAAACAGATGCAGGGGAGAGACCGTGGGGAGGGTAACAATGGCAGCTTTTATCTTGATTTTGATTTTTCTCTTTTCCTCCCATATTTGTCTAACTCTGTCTAAACCTTTTCTATGGGTCTCCACCAAAGGTACTTTAAACTTATAGAGGGTTTTAAGGGCCTTGCTTTAGGCCAATCTTATTTAGCTAGACTTTTACCCTCAAGGGATGGGTAACTTTAGATGCTTGGTTTAGTAACTATATTCTTTGTCTTTTCTGTATGGTTTACTAATTGTATTAAAGTTCCTTTCCATTAAAAGTCTTATATGTTTGTCTTAATGTGGTAAATGGCAAAACACATTTAGAGCAGGCAGGTTTAGGGGTTCTAAGGTGCCCCTCTCCCTGTCCTGTAACAGTTTCACTTATATGAGGAACATATGGAAACTATACAAAGGATCAGGAAAAAAAGGAGAAAACTAGTAGGCAAAATATAAATCAGGGCCTCCTTGGTGGTGCAAAGAGTTAAGTTGCAGTACTATAGAGATATTCACAGCTATAAATCAGAGACATTCAGCAGGGTGAGTAAAGGAGAGGGGTCAAAATGGGAGGGAAGAACATTAAGGGTTATGTGTCTAGGTGTCTAGATGGTGGTAATTTTTTTTAAAGATTTGTTTATGCAGACAAGAACTGGGGTACAGGCCAGAGGTGTGTGTGGGGGGGTGAGAGAATTCACCAGAGACAGAGTGGGGAGCAGAACAGGCAGATCTACTGAAATACACTGCTGAGGGGAGCAGCGGGCAAGACAGGAGAGGTCTGCCTTGCCATGTGGGTCAGCTCCCTGGCTGGGGATGCTTCAGAGTGTGGTACTTAACCCCTTGCATCACCAGGGAGGCCGCTGGTGGTAGTTTTGTTGGGACAACACCTAAGAGGAGAAGTCAAACATTGTACAAAAATGAACAAAGGTGTAAAAATACATAAATAAAAATGAAAAAAAATTCTCTTGTGTTGAATTTATAAATACTTAACACACATGTCACAAGTGTTTTGGATTGATATAACAATGTATTTTGTCAAAAAATGAAAAGTTACTAGTAGCAGTGATAAAAGATGAAATTTTCAAAGAAAAAACAGTACGTCACAGATGCAGCCTTAATGATGTACCATCAGGGTTATTATAACTAAGTCACAATAGCCTTTTTCATCTATCAGGAAGTAGAGTTAGTAGGACAATGTTCTAAATAGAAATTGTTAGTAATTTTTAGATTCTCCTCAAGGAACACCAGATTTGTGTATCTAAGTAGTCAAGTAACACAATGCTTGAAAGTTCATCCTGTCAACTTTTTACTGTTTGAACTGCACTCCTGTGATGGGTTTGAGTATTTTGGCACCCATGAGCCCTATCAAACCTGGCAGTATTAATTTTTTTTTAAAGATTTTATTTATTTATGTATACAATAGCTGGGGGTACAAGCCAGAAATGTGTGTGGGGGGGAGGGGGAGTTGTGTGTGTGAGAGAATTCATCAGAGACAGAGTAGGGAGCTGAACAGGCAGGCTGAAATACACTGCTGAGGGGAGCAGCAGGTGAGGCAAGAGAGGCCTGCTGTGCTATGTGGGGGTCCCCTCCCTGGCTAAGGATCAAACTTTTGCTGCAGTGGCTGGGGAAGCCCCATAGTGCAGCCCTCAACCACTTGCACAATCAAGAAGGTCCTGGCATTATTAATTCTTATGAACAGCATATCTAGTGCTGCAACTATCATTTAATTAGTGTCTAAATATTTACTTTATTTAAAGATGTTTTAATTGCATTTACCTAATAGCTAACTGTAGGAATTATTTAATACACTTTGGGGTATTTGAAAACATATCTTTTGTAATCCAGAACGTTTAGGGAGAGGGCTTTGTTTTTATTTTTTTCCCTTAGATACACCTGTTTTTAATATGCTATACCCAGCAGTTCAAGTTTAAATTTTGATGTGCTACTCTAAATTTTACTAAGGCAGAGATCAAGTTTGTCCCCATCATTTTGTCTAAAGTTCCAGGTACATGCTACATAATGTTCACTAAATGAACATTTGTGGAATTAATGCACTGTTTTTGATTCTAGTAAATTTAAAAATTGATTAGCTATCTCAGGGCTGGAATTTTGCCCTCTTATTTCTAGCCCTACCAATAAACCACAGAGACTCTAAAAAAATGCCTTTCCTAGAATATATATGTATTAAATTGATACAAAGAAAAGTAATAATCACATTTGGCATTCAATAATTGAATAAATCCTAGAAAACATGGTAACAATTAAGTCATATAAGTATATAAAATTAGTAAAAGCAGAACAGAATGGACTGTGTAACAGGGCTGATTTTTTAGTATGCTGTCTGACTTCCTTATGATTGAATTCAAATTAGGGACATACCTGGCAGAGATTACCCTAAAACAGGAATAGGTACTTAAATATGTTGAAACTAGGGACAAACCTAGTTGCAGGTATTATCTTGTTGCAGGTTTTGCATTATGAGAATTAGAACAAGTGATGAGTGGTTTTCCTCACACTGCATTCTTGGTTGATAAGAAATGGCAGTTTTCAGTTAAATTCTATGAGATTATCTTAACAGTATTGGGAGACTGCTAGCAGAACAGGTTGTCAATGAACAAAGACAACTGAATACAGGAATTACACTAAGTCACACCTAAGTCCCATTAGATCATACTGGAGATGAACTCATGTTGCCTATTCCTGTAGATGAAGGGTTCTTTTTAACTGTGTACTCATTGATTCCTCATGCAAATTATGTTTTTGGGAAGCAAAAGTATTTTCATGAGTGAACACCCACTTGTAAAATTAGTCTTTTATTATTACTATTTCTATACTATAACATCCAAAGGCATTTGTGGGTCATTTTTTTATCAATCAGTGCAGCCAATAACACAATCAAAGCATATGCAACTGAAATTTAAGTTTTAGGATCATATGAAGTCAGAGAAGTGATTTTGGAGACCTACTCAAATCACAACAAAGTTATCAGATGAGTAGCTAGTGGAGTTAAATCAATTAAAAATTAAAAACAGGTAACTTTATGGATACCATAGTAAATACTTTAAAACAAAATTATCTGAATAATAGTTAATCAAGGACTTCAAAAAATTAAAGCCTTAAATTTTTTTGCAAAAATGACTACTTCTATTTCAGTGTACATGTTAAAATGAACATTACTATTTTGTTGGAGAAGCCATACTCCATTTACCCAACCCCAAAACAACACTTGAGTCATTAAATTGAATTTAAATGTAGATTCTTCCTTTATATTGCCACTTAAAAGAGTGTTTAGTTGTGTATATCAGTTTGCTATCTTATAGATAATGCCAACTTTTCCCAGTGTGTGTTTTCTGCAAAATACTATGGTCCCAGTTACCACTGGACAAAAAGTGTTCACAGTTGTTTAGGATATTTTGCTTCCCTTTGCTTCTGCTATGTACCCAACACACTGATGCATACAAGTGGCAGATTCTTTGGAGATTAGGTATTATTTCTCCTCTTATTGGATCACAATTGGTTGGTAGTCTCTCTTCCTGAATAAAGGTCAGTTTGTTCAGGTAGTTCTCTCCATTTGGTTGTTTTTCCCTTCTGTTAACTGCTCTCCCTACTTGGTCTCTTTAAGCCTGGAGATGGTGATAGAACTTCGTATCTCTAGTTGGGTTCCCTTTATCAAATGTTTCTGAATTACCCACTCTGAGTGTAACATTTCTTTCTTGGAGGCTAACCTAAACAATGGTTAAATGTTACATTGTACTTTTGTATTCAAATCCTTTTTAGCTATATTTAAGGCTATAAATAAGAATAATATGTAGGCCAGCATTTGCTGAACATTTATTTATGGCAACATCTCTAATATATGTACAGGAGGTTGCCTTGAATACATAGGATTATAAAATTCCTCACCCTAAAATATATAAAGCCAAATTTGATTGTTTATAATCTTGTTGACTAAGGATAATCATTACAGTTTTTCTGTGTGGTGTGTTAGACAAACATGGCCTGAAGGTCTGCTTAGGTATGGAAGCCTACAGCTGTTAAATCATTACACTGGCATGTCCCAAATGGCTGTGCTTTTTGGATTTAGTTTCTCAAATCTAAGTCTGTCAATATCAGACAAGTATATATCACCACTACCCATGTGCTCCTCTCCCCACCGACTCCAGTTCATATTTACTATCACCAGTCTGGCAGGAAACCAAATTATCAACGCCTACTAGTTATGTCTATAATAAGATTAAGACTTCATTACCTCATTCCCTAAAAAGAACACTTTAATGTAAAAGTTTCATGATGTTTGGGCTTCCCCGGTGGCACAGTGTGTTAAGCAATGCACTGTGAAGCAAACTGCAACCACTGCAGCACGTTTGATCCCTGCCCCCTGGCCACGGGGGTGACCCACATGGCACACCAGACCTCTCCTGCCTGGCCCTCTGCTCCCCTCAGCAGGTTATTTCAGTCCATTTGCCTGTTCTGCTCCCCATTCTGTCTCTGGTGAATCTTCTTACCTCCCACGACTCTGGCCTGTACCCCAGCACTTGTATGCATAAATAAATAAATCTTCTAAAAAATTAATGTTTACTTTACTTAGAAATATTATCTTTTTATGTTTGATATTAGTTATATGGGGGTGTTACTGTGGATATACTCTTTAAAACAAACCTATTGGGGCCTCCCAGGTGGTACAGCAGGTTGAGCGCCTCACTGTGAAGCATCAGCGGCACAGCAGGACGAGTTCAATCTCCCGCAGGGGAGGGGACCCACATGGCACAGTGGACCTCGCCTGCCTTGCCTGCTGCTCCCCTCAGCAATGTACTTCCGTTGATCTACCTGTTCTGCTCTCCACTCTGTCTCCGGTGAATCCTCTCTCTAACTCTGGCCTGTATCCCAGCTCTTGTATGCGTAAATAAATCTTCAAAAAAAAAAAAATAAAGCAAATCTATTGCATAAGTTTTAATGTCGTAATTAACTCCACATTTCTGGCTTTCTAGAACTATGGTAAGCTTGAATTTCCTGTGCTGGATGGCTATGTGATCAGTTTTGTCCAATGAGTTGAATAGAAGTGTTTTGTATGACTTCTTAGTCAAGCATTTAATTGTGAGATAATTTGTGCTGTGATTGAACTCTTGCTGTAGTGTCTGGGGATAACTTGGTAATGCTGAGATTTTCACCCCTGCACCATCACGGAAGCCTTAATGTGATATACCTTAAACCTTTTTTTGCCTTTTGTCAAAAGTAGCAGTTTTAGAGTTGATGCTCCATCAACTGTGATGAATACAAAGTGTGAAAAATATTTAAATTTCAGGTTATTTCTACAGTATTTTTTAGCCTGTTCTGATCTCACAATATTTCCTACAAAAGTAGATTTTATTTTTTTAAAGATTTTTATTTACGTGTACAAGAACTGGGATCCAGGCAAGAGGTGTGTGTTGGGGAAGAGGATTCACCAGAGACAGAGCAGGGAACAGAACAGATCCACTGAAACACACTGCTTGAGGGGGGCTGTGGGTCAGATAGGAGAGATCCACTCCATGTGGGCTAGCTCCCTGGTCTGGGATGAAACTCAGGCTGCAGTAGCCAGTGACAGCGAAACAGCTCTGAGAGCTCAACCCCTGTGCCACCAGGTAAGCCCCCTAGAAAAGATTTTAATCTAAATGAATAATTTACAAATCATAGTATTTATGAAGAGCACTTTAAGGGAAGTGCTTGAACAAGCAGTTCAAGATTTCATATAGAAGCCTCCCTGGTGGTGCAAGGGTTAAAGTCTCAGTGCTATGAAGCTATTGCCAGGAAGGCAGTTCTATCCCCAGCCAGACAGATAACCCATATGGCACAGCAGACCTCTACTGTTTAGCCTGCTGCTCCCCTCAGCAGTATATTAACCTGTTCTGTTCCCCATTCTGTCGCTAAGGAATCCTCACACCCCCTTCTACCTCTGCCCTACAGTACCCCACCCAGTTCTTTAAAAAATCTTTAACACTTGGTTACATTAAAAGATGGTGAAGCATATATATGAAGCTTAAGATAAATGAGTGAATTGTAGAATGTAGCACACATATACCAGGAAAGCACAAGAAAAACAATATTGCATTTGAGAGTTGGCAAAGCTGTCAGTGTGTATATATATAAATGTATAATTTATATATATATAAATGTATATACACACACATATGTATATATATGGAAACTAAAACTTGGGAAAACTGATACAAGTTTAGAGTTAGCAAACCAAACTAGGAAAATCACCTTGCAGTGTGATGCCTAATAAATGGTAGTTATTAAAATAACTATCAACTTACTAGTCTAGCAATATATATCAAAGTGCTTAGTTGAAGGCAAATGTTTGTTTCCTTTGTTTTCCTTCAGATTCTGCTTAGTTATCCAAACAAAATGCAGCCACAGTCTCACTTTAATCTTTAATTTTCAGTTAAGGTGTAAGGAGGCAGGCATACACACAATTTATTCAAGGAATTATAAAATGTGCATTATAAAACATGTATGGCAAACACTACTTCCATGTATTTTTTTCAAAACTGTACTTTAAAAGGACCTTATTGTCTATGTAAAAAAATGTTACTTCTTTTACTTCCCTTTTAAGAATTTATATATTACTGAAACTTGAAGTTTACCAATCTCTTATGGAAAGGGTGCGGTACTTGGTTAACAAAATCCAGGGATACCGCCTTTTATGTTGACAGTCATTAATGCCTAGCAAACAGATTCGTTAAATAAAATAGAAAGGCATTTTAAAACAGAGATTGAGATTCTGAAGTCAAGATGGGGACTTACATAATTTTGAAGTACTCAAGCTAAGAGGAATGTGACCAGCTATGATAGCATGTCTGGGTTGAATGCTTCTAGGCACAGGACTGTGTGACAAATAGAACTATTTGTTTTAGGGAGTGGGGGGCACCAGTAGGAACAATGACGCTAAGCTCCAAAATGAGAAAGACTTATCTCCAGGCTTTTCCTTCACAAAGCAAGATTGCAGTCTAAGTCTATGATTTAGTAATCACATTACATACATGTCAGCAACATTATGGTTCCTTACACATGCCTACTCAACTAGTCACATCAGCCTGAAGATTTGTTATACAAAACCACCACATTTTAGAACATCTGGGTAGCTTCTTGTATTCAAGAACTTAACTCCCCTAAAATTCTATTTACTTTCAACTTAAATTCTACAAAGGGTTACAGATATCTCTACCCATACCTGAAGTCACTATTTGGATAAAGAAATCTTATTGATTTGTATATTATAAAGATCTATAATTTTTAGCACTGTATATATAAATTTAACACTGCAAACACACTGTAATATTTCAAATTCAAGGTTGTTTTCATTAATCATGATGGTACCACCCTAATTACACATAGTTTTATGGAGTGTGTGATAACAGTAATTAGTATTGTTACACAAAATTACCTTTAAATAAACTGTATTTCCAATTAAAAAAAGGAATCAATTATGGTGGAGAAATGTGGGCATGTTGATGGTAAGCTGTGGTGTGGTAACAACACCCAAAGGAAATCCTATACCTCTAAATCACAATGTTGTAAACTACTGTTACTTCAAAAAACAAGACTGAAAATGAAAACCAAGGATCTTCAGAGACCCCTTTGTTCTTTTACCTAGGCTCTAAGTTTTAAGAATGGGCTATATAAAGGACTAAACTAGCATAAATAAATGTAAAATTATCTGTCCCTTTTACTTTAGTAGGAGCTACACAAATGAAATATCAGATTATAGAGACATTTATTAAGTTCTCATGGGCCAAATATGTTCAAATTAATTTCAAAACCTATAAAGATAATTTAATTTGCAAAGGAGAAAACTGAGCGTGAGGAATTAAAGTGCCCTAAATCACCACTAATTGAACTAAATTTCAAGTCAAGGTCTTCCTCTATTATATAGATTGCTTCTCCTCATTACGTTGGTTCAAAATTACCTAAAGCTTTACAAAGTAAATTTATAATAAAAAGCACTGTAATATTAAACAGCTCTCAGGACCTTAATAAAATACTAAAAACTGCTAATTTCACTTAATTCTTCATTTGTTAAAAAACTTTACAAACTATACCTTCAATGATTCTATGTGAAGCACGATTCATTTTTTTTCTACAAAGTAAATTAACTTTAAACAATCTCAATGGTAAATGCATTTCATTATTTATTTAGATGTTTAAGCTCTCGCACTAGATTTTTACAAGCTGGTGAACACTGACAAATTATTTCTCCCACAGAACTATAACCACACATTCCCAGACGGTATAAATATATGGTTGAACTAACATTAATACACATCACCATTTTATCAATTACATAATAAAACAAATTATCAAGTATCCAAATATTAAGTTACACAGCTCAAAAGGCATATAAAATATTAGATGTCTGCTCAATTCATTAGCAGAAACCCACTTTTTTTTGCAAGAGAGGTTGGGAAGGAAAAAAAAAATCACACTTCAAACAAAAATAAGTTGGTAAACAACCTCAGATAAGTATGAAAAAAAATTACAAGAATTTCAGAAATTTTATGATTAAGAATCATTTTAGCTACAATAACAAAGCATCTCTACGGTTTAAAAAAATATTTACTAAATTAAAGAGCATATTCTACATGTTCTGCACAAGACAAAGGCAACATTTTCCTAAAAATACTTAATAGCCCCTTCCCATTCTTTTTTCAGGCCCTCCCTGTTAAGAGTTGCACCCCAAAGTGCAAACATTAAAATTAACTGTAAGGCTTTTTTTGTCTGGAGACAGTTAAAGACATGTGCTTCTGTACAATGTAGATTTTCAAAATGGAGGTTTTTCCATAACAGCACAAAATGAGATTTATAGAAGACATTAAATAATCACTAAGACTTGGTTTAAAAAAAAAAGGGGGGGGGGTGGGGAGAGTTGCGCAAACCTGATGTTATTACCGGCACAAATGTGGGAGATGTAAACATAAAGGGAGCAGGCAAATAACCACATAGGCCCTATTTTCTATGTTTGAAATGACAGAAGGAGTAAACCACATAAGGTCCAGAGTGTTCATAGTTCCTGGGATTTTAGTTCTGTACGATACTAAAAATATACAAGTATTGTGCTGGGTATTTTGGCACCTAATCTTTCTAAATTTTTCTTATATATTGGTTAAGATTCTGGCATGGGAATAGATTTAAAGACATAACTCAACACTGCATGATTTCAGGAAAGATCAATTGGTACAAATGAAAAGCACATTTTAAATGCTGAACAGCAAAAATCTTTTGCCAAGTGTCCAAATAGGTTGGTTGTAACCCAAATACAGAGGTTGCAATTCTGTTAACTTCGTGGCCTGGTAAAACTGTTTTTCAATACTCCTACAGAAGCTTCATTAGACTTATTCAGCAAGCCAACAGGTTGGCTAATATGTACGACAAATTAGTCCTGTCTCAAGTTCCATTTCCAAGGCAATGGCATCAGGCACCCCAGTTTTATTGGACACAACAGTTGTTTCTATGACCATTGGAGTCTTTGAAGCGCAGTCGCATTTTAGGGCGATACTTCTCCAAATATAAAAGTTGCTTGCTGTTAAATGCTCCACGCCGCTTTCTGAAAGAAAATTAAAGCAAATTTCTGTAGTAATTAAAGAACTAGACAGGAGTGTGTGTGTAAATGGAAAAATGATAGTAAAAAGTTAATTTTTTTACTTCAAGATCTTCTTTAAGAGGTGGTTATAACAGTCAAAACTTAAGAATCCGTTTATGTGAAGTCCAAGAAAAGACAACATTAAGACAGGCAAGCTAACTATAAGGTGGTTGGTTTAACTTGGTTGTTGTCAATCTATGTATCTTTGAAACCTGCCTATCTTATATATCAACTATACCTCAATAAAAATGCAAATATTCAATCAAGACCTTAAAGTAAGACAAAAATTCAAAGAATTTTTTATTCTTCGAAAAATTTATTATTGCCTTTGAATCTTTGTGGTAAATATCTCCGTAGAGTACAAAAAGGAGATAAGACTTTTACTTTTTTGGTTTTAATAGGAATCTTAAATAATGGTCAGAGAACTATTAAATGTTTTCATAGCAGTATAATTTAATTTGCCGACTCAACTAGAAAATGAAAATTTCATTAAATACTTACTGTCTTATGAACTGTACTGCATCTTCATATTTCATTCCACCTTCAATTAATGCTAGGGCAACAAGTACTGGAGCTCTGATAAAGAATTTTAATAAATCTTTTTCAAAATACAGGATTAAGAAACCCTTTACTCTAAACATTCCCAACCCAAAAGCATCCCACCCACTATACGTCTAAATTAAATTCAGAGAATAAATGTTGACTCTATGTTAATTAATATATAAATTCCTTCCCTTAGTCATGTATGTCAGTAGATCTGCCTGTTCTGCTCCCCACTGTCTGTCTCTGATAAATCTCTCACCCCCTGCACCTCTGGCCTGCACCTCAGTTCTATGCAAAAATAAATCTTAAAAAAAAAAAAAAATTCTAGAAGTTAAGGCATATATTATTGGAAGTTAATTTTGAGGATTAAGCAATTATTGATTCCAAGCAGTTTAAAACACTTTCCACTTTAAGAGTTTGCTTTATTATCAATGAGACTGACAGGTTACAAACTAAGCCCACCGTTCTCCCACATGGATTTTCATTTGACTTTTAAGCCATAATAAGGCTTTTTTGGAGGGTGAAGGGTAGTGGTTATGGATTTATAGGAATGTAGCAAGTGTGTATGTGGGCATTACTGTGTAATGAGTTCTCACTAAATCAGAATCTCCAGGATCAACAGTGCTATTAAAACATACCTCATGCAATGTAAAGAAACCCTTTTAGAGCTTCCCCCCCCAAAGAGTTTGGACAGCAATTTCAATACCGCTGATAAAATCCAACACATAATTCTGCTCATGGAGACATGTATAAATTGCAACTACAGCTTTTGTTATTTCCAGTTGAACTAGGATACATTTTCCTATTACAGTCACCACCTTTCAAATTTATTTCAATCAATAACCTACCAAAGCAAATTGATTTACAAAAGAATAACTGAGTCTTACTTAAGTAAAAAAAATCCAGTTTTTCTAGATTTGGATCAATTATTTGAAATAAATTTAGGAAAAATCTCTTACCTCCCAAGGCCTGCAACACAATGAACAGCAATACAACAACCAGGTTCTTCACGGAACTTAATTTTTACAAGACTTAACCAGTCATCAACAATCTGGTTGGATGGTGGTGCACCATCATCAAAAGGCCAATCCTTAAGTCAAAAGAATAAATGTCTTAGACTTTTCATATAAAAACCACACTACTAACCTTGTTTCTAATACCCCAATGTTTTCAAAAGCATTTGAACATGTTTAAGCACGTGGCTTATTAAGCCTAACTATCAAATAAATGCTGAATATTTATTATAAAGGTCGTTTGATTACTTCAAACCTTTGCTTAGCTTTCATCTTTATTTGAAAATTACGATACTATACAATTTTGTAGTAACTTAAAATATTAACCTTTTTGAAGTCCATGGTTTTTGAATAAACCTTAGTAGTACAGTGTCATAAATCCAGCCATTATTAAATACTTACGAGAACACGGATGCCTTCTTTCTCCACAGGAGTAGTGTCATAAGTTGCTTCACATACTCTTACTATTGTGGTAACTCCGTACTTCTTAAGTTCCTGGTAAAATACATAAGATAATGAAGTATTCACACAAGCAAGTACTACTACTCACAATTTGCCATTTTGATTTCTTTTCTAATTGCTACTTTCTGGTTAACAGAAACTCATGGAATGGGCAGTACAACGTGTATTAAAATATAATTTTAATAGACAATACTAGAAAAACACAAAAGGAAAAGAGTGTTAAACACATATCTTCTTAATCAAGTTTTTAGACACACAATGCTTCTTCATACACATAAGTTATTTGGTTAACACTGATCAGACAGAAATGAAGCCCTATCTAAAAGGATTAGCGGCAATTCATGGGTAAACAGTCAAAGGCATCACTCACAACTATGTGACTTGTCTCAATTAACTCTTTAAATGTTTATCTGCAGTACTTAGCCATGCAAATATGCACAAACTTGAAAATCCCAAAAATGCAGTGTAAAAAGTCCTATGCCATTTAAAATCACAAAATTCAATACTCCTAGAATTTAAAAATGGTAGGTGGTTAACTAAAAAAAAGTATTTCCCTATTATCTTGGAAGTATGTTTCTGAACATCTGCAGTTATGTATGAAATAAAATGGTGTATGCATCCAAATTAATTACTCAGCATTACATTCCTTCCTTGTAGTCAAGAAGCAGGCAGCAAGACTGCTTTGGCTATTTAACAAACACCAGAAAGTAGTACTAAAAGCAAAAACTGGATTCTAAGACACTAAACTTACTTAAGGTATTAAAGCAAATATATGGAAAATTCTTAAGTGGCAGTCTTTGTCCTATAAATTTTTTTTACAAGCGATAGACATACTGTTATATTGTCCACATACAAATTTAAATTAAACAAACTCTGAAGCATGAAGAACTAGACATTAACTTACAAATCCAAACCACTTCAAGTACATGTTTTTCAATAATTTACCTCTATCCTAAGGACATTGAAATTTCACTTATGTACATTGGAATTATAGGCATACCATCTCAAATTTCCCAAAGTAGCATTAATTTTATCAGATAAAAAGCACCATCATTAAATTGCAAGTAGTTTAAGAGATTAAAAAAAAAATCGTACCTTACCTCTATAAATTTGTTTAAGGTTGCATTGGTTGGGTTGTGAGTAATAAGAAATCTCATGTTCTTGTATGTGACTTCCACAGGAGCTGGGCGGTTCATTCGAGCCATGTTAATTTAGTTAAAAAACACTCAATGGGGTTATGAAAAGAATTTAAAAAATTGAATACAGAAATGATGCAAAGAAACTGAGTCTACTTCAATATACTCCACTTGAAATTCTCAGTGCTTTGAGTAATGAAGCTGGAGTAATGGGAAATGAAATGAACCTCCTAAGAAGCAGCAATTCTTCAATCCAGTAATACTGAGGCAATAGAAAGGAAGTGCACTGAGGTTTACCCCATCCAGGTCAGAACTCGTGTAAAATGCTCTGTAGATTTCAATTCAACACTTCTGTGTCCAGGTTAACCACTCTTATGGGGGCTTCTTGGTGGAGTAGTAATGAATTCTACAGTTCACTTGTCTGCATAGAGGTCGTGCTGTGCCTGGCAGTAATCTCCACTGCCCTTCAGAAACTCCATAAATGTGTGACCAAGAACACCACAGAACTGCTGTTTAAAAGAAAAAGAGAGAAAAAGAGAAAAAAGTTTTTTTCTAATTCAAAAGAATCATGTTATGTTCTAAAGTATTTGAGTATCTTTTCAAATTTCAGCCCAAAGCCATCTTCTCAATTTTTACCTGAACCACACAAAAAAGGGCAACTACAGATTAAATTAAAAAAAAAAAAAAAAAGCTTAAAATAAGCAAGCATATTACTTTGAATCAAAATTACTGGTGTAACACAAAGATCACATGGTAACATTTGGTAATAACTTACAGTCATCTGTATTTCTTTTAAGGGCTGGTTGTTTCACATTGTTACATATGTACACCCTTCTATATTCATTTTTATTTTTACATATTACAAACAGCATGAATTCTTTGAAGCCTTTTGTCCTTGTTTTATTATTCTATAGAGACATAACCAATATAGTCTTATGAGAAAAAAGCCTGTTTTTCAAATTTCTTCCACATACACTTCTCATTTGGACCTCAACAATTTCTCATTCCCTTTTAACAGATTTTCCTCATCCAAGTCTTTGGAACTTATTCAACTTGCTATATCAAGCATTAAACAGATGTTTATGAATTTTTAAAAAATTCCCGTTGTAGCTATAAAGACATTTATAATGTTAATACATTTACATTTTAAAATCAAAGTTTCACTTATTCAAAATAAAATCACTTAAAAATCTAACTGTCAAAAGCAAAGTACCACTGTAAATATGCTTATTTCTCCCCAAGTTCCTAGTAAAAAACTAAGTTAACCTTGTGTTATTGTCAAAAGTTAAATGAACATTTAAATTTGCAGAATATATACACAGAAAGTACGTGTCAATGTTTTCTTTTACCAAGTAATTTATAAAGAACTTGTTAGTGGGGAATACAGAGAAGACTAAGGAATATTAATAGATTAGCAGGGGTACTAAGTAGCACTCACTGCAACACACACCTTAATTTCATTTTTATAGGAAAACCAAACAGAACCAAATCATAGCTATTGTCACTTTACACCTCTGAGTAAAAAAATCACTATAGTTATAGTTTCTAGAACAATTTTCCTAATTTTGAGGAACAATCATGGAATTCCAGCAGATCATAGGAAAAAAAAAATAACAACTCAGGTCATTTTTTCCCCCCTGTGGAAACAAAGGAACTAGCCTCAGGGGAATTTGCTAAAAGGTCATCATCCCATAAGATAAACGTTCATGATTTCAAATTTGTTCAAATAAAACCCTCACAGGTTATTTCATCTACTTACCAGCTGGGCTGAGAAAAGAAAGTGATCAAATTAACAGTAAGAATTATGTGTGTGACAAAACAACTACACTTTATTTGCAGTGTAGGCTTGCACTAATCTGGAAATCATTTCAATTAATACTTTCACCTTAAACCTGAAACCTTCTTCCTTAGGAAAAAAAAAAGTGCATCCTTCCCAAGGACATAATAAAGAAAATCACATGCAAATTGTTTAGGACAATGACTCTTAACATGTCATTACATTTTAATTGCCAGGCTCTACTATCTTTTTTTTTTTAATTGAAAGCTGATTTGTTAGAAAGTATTTCACACTATTTCTATATTTAACAGCTAAAATTTCTCTTACAGCTGAGTCTAGGCCCTATCCTGTAAGCAGTTTCATGAAGCAGCAGAGGAAGTAATGTAGAAATAATTCATTTAGTCAACCACTTATTTTTACCAGGTGGAGCCACCCTGTGGCTGGGGACTTCTATAGAATAGCAGAGACTACTAATAACTAGCATCTTTCTGCTAGCCAATCCTCCAATCTCTTTCACCTCAGGGGGTATAAAAAACAACTATTGATGACAGGCAGTTCAGAAACACCAAGGTATTTTCTCACCTCCCACTAGTCCGTTGCACACAACCACAACATACACGATGGAGGAAAGAGCAATTTCTTTGCAGAAGCTTGAGTCAATTTGTCAGATTGTAAAGTCAAGGCAGTATCAGGAACCACTTTATCAATTGTTCGTTGGAGTTTATTCCACACCTTTTAGGTTGTGCATGCTAGAATAAAGCCATGTGTAAAATAATTCTTACACGTGGCGAATGATCTAGACGTTTGGTTTTCAACTGATTTACTGCCATTAAACAAAATTCATGTAAAATGAATTAAGTGGAAGCACTGCCACTGAATCTGGATCCCAAGCAGGTAGACAGTTCTAACCACAGCGCAAACAGCAACTTAATACTCTTGGAATGGTAGAGGCTTCTACCGACAGAAGAATAAAACCTCAGAATTCTGGCTCTTTTGGCTACTGTTGCCACAAGCCGATAAGGGAGCAACAACTCGTTACACCAAGGATTTCAGGAACTCTCAATAGTCCCGGATTAAAAGGCGCCATCCAGGGCCATTTCAGGATTGGCAGCGAAAGTGCATGGCGGGGCCGGTCGGGGACTCCCTCGCTTCGGTGCAACAGTAGCCCGGCAGTTTCCAAGGTGCCCAGACCCAGGTCATTTCTCGAACGACTAGCCCCGGAGTAAGGACAAGACTCGACTTGTTCCCATTATCCACAGCCCCATGTGGGGCATTAAATCCGGAACAGCTCGAATTACCAGGTGAAGACAGAGGGAACAGGGCGGGGCAGAGAGCCGATTTCCTCACCTAGCAGAGCCAAGCTCTAAGCCCCGCAGGGCTGCGGCTCCAGGAAAGCCCCCCAATGGCCGCCGCTCGGATCACGCACCCACGGGGCCCGCCCGCGGCGCCCCCAGTCCGCGCCGCAATCACGGGTTCACGTCGTGCCTTCAGTCAGGCGCGAGCGCCGAGGCCATTTTGTCTGAGGCGCCGGTCCCGGCCGCGGAGCACAGGGATGGCTACACCAGGCTCCTGTCCCGCGCCGGCCCCAGAGCTCTGAAAGCCCCGGCCGAGGCCGTTACCAGCCCTGCGGGGCCGCCCGCCTACCCCACGCCGGCCCGGGTCTGGAGGCGACCCCGCCGCCGCCGCCGCGCCCTCCCCGTATCCGGCTCCGCAGTGACACGCGCAGCCCTCGCCCCACCCCGGGCCACGTCTCCTGCTCCCGGGCGGGCCGCTCTCTTTTGGCCAAACAAAGGGGCCTCGGGACGCCACGGAGCCCGCAGGGCCCGCACCGGGCGCGCCAGACCCGAGGGCCAAGGGCGGAGGCGACGGTCACAAAGCGGCTTTTGTGCCGCCCCGCCCGGGCCGCTGCGGTGGCCCAATCCGCTCCCGACGCCCCAGGCTCGGCAGGGACAGGGAAGCCGGTGCCTCCGGCCAACCGCCACCCCGCACCCGGCGGGTCCCTGCGCCCGCCTCCCCGCAGCCAGCTGGCGCCGGCCGGTCACACACCCGCAGTCCGGACTCCTCCAGCACCCACCCACCGGAACTGCAGGCCGGGCGGCGGGGAGCGGACCCGGGATCCGAACAAAGGCGGAGACCAGGGGCCGGCCGTGGATCCCCGGTCCGAGAGGCGGCGGTACGGCGGATACTCACAGGAATATGTTTACTCATTGAAGATTGTGGCCTAATCATACAGCCGGTCCCGAGGCGGCGGCGACACAGGCGGCGGCAGTGGCGGCGGCTGCAGGGCAGGGGGCGGCGGCGGTCGTCGCGGGGCGGCGGCGGCGTTGCAGGCGGCAGCGGGGGCACCAGACTCTACCATGCAGTGAGCGGCTCCGAAGAGAGCGCGTCGCCGAGCCGGCCCGCAGTCGAGAGAGCCAATGCGCGCGCCGAGGCGCCTTTGCGTCACAAGCCCAGCCTTTTATAGTCGGCGCGACGTGCGAAGCCCCGGCCACCAATCGCTGCCCGGGTCTCCGGGCCGAACGCCGAGGAGCGGGGGCGGAGGCCCGCCTCTTGCGGACGTCACCGCGCGGCGGTCGCCGCCGGTGTGAACCGGTTGATGAATGGCGTTGTGCTGAAGTCCGAGCATCTCGCGGGCGGGGGAGGGAAGGTGCCTTGGAAGGACTCCGAGGTGGGAGAAGCCGGGGCTGGGGTAGGGAGTGGAGCGGGAGAAGAGTCCCCTCTAGCTACTAGAAGGAATCATGCGGCAAAGGCCGGCTCTAATAATTAAAAGCACGGAGGAGTGCACACATGTCACAAGTGGAGACTTGAAGTTTGCCTCAAACTTAAAATACAATCCCTTTAGGGCTGGAACCGTGCTATTGTTCCGACCCTTCTTGCTTCTGCCTTAAGTCATAACCACAGTCATCGTTGCCAGCGGTTTACCTTGGCACCTGCATCCCTGCCATCTCCGTCATCAAGTAATATTTATGTCGCACGACCGCTCTCCCCCGTGACTCAACACCTTGAACGCCAGGGCCTTAGGCTCAGACTAGGTGAATTCTTGTTGCCGGAGGCACTTCCAAGCAGGGAGAAAGTTATCTTAGCAAATTTAACCTATAGAAGATGGGGTGGTGTCTCGTGATGCAGATAGAGTCCTATGCTCCCTACAGTAATTTTTTGGTCACGCCTCCATACTACATACGCGGGCAACTGCAGTTGGCTCAATTTGTGGCATTTCGAAATCACATGCATCCTTTGTACTGCTGCTCACTTGATGTGTTGTCACAGATAATTAAAGGTTAGGCACAGCTTAAAGGAAGCAGTTTTTAAAATTAAGAATCTTCAGTTTGTCAAGGACCGATGCAATTCTTTGCGTCAAAGCTAAAAGCTTTCCTTTTTGTTCATTTTCAGTCCCGCTGTTCCACTGTCTTCATAATTTAGACCCTTAAGAAGTACAGCCTTGTCACAGTTGTTCAGAGCTACACAAGGGCAACTCTGTCGTTTATAATCTGAAAGCCCTTTCTCCTCTGCTTTCTGGAAGGCATAAACAGGACTTTTACCTGCTTTGAAGAACTTGGTTTTCCACGAACACTGAGGCCTTTTGTTTACTGTTTTCACTGGAGAGGGCTTTAGGGATCAAATTGTGTTCTCAGTCTGTGTACTGCAGCATCTTAGGATTTATTAGACTTGCTATTTAGAGACTGCTCGCATACTTACATCTAACTTTATTATAAACATATACTTTGTAAACAGTGTAAGAGCGTTTGAAAAAGAAAAAAAAAGAATTGAGTCAGGCTTCTTATAGGAACAAAAGTTTAAAGAAAATTGCTCAGCTAGGAAACGACTTCGTCTGATTTAAGGAAAACTAAAGAGCTTGAGAAATGTATTTTGTTCCTTTGCAAATAAATGAGAAAAGGAATAGATTTTAAAGACTTCAGACTTAAAATACATAGGAAGATTTATTTTAAAGATTGATTTATTTATGCATAGAAGAACTGGAGTGTAGGCCAGAGCAGCGAAGGGTTGTGAGAAGACAGAGTGTGGAACACAACAGGCAGATCTACTGACATACGCTGATAGGGGGATCAGCAGGAGAGGTCTTCTGTGCCATATGTGGGTTAGTTCCCTGGCAGGGTATCCAACTCAAGTCATCTAGGTGGGTCTTCAGGGTGGTAGTGCTGAGACTTTATCCCTAGGCCACCAGAGAGGCTCATATATGAGAAGATTTAAAAAAAAAAAAAATCTGGGTCAGGGAACTCAAGTTACAAAGAAATATATTTCATTACATAAAAATCAAAACCTCCATGTGGCAAAAATTTTTGACAAAGCTAAAATTTAAATGATCAATGGGAGAGCATATTGGTGATGTAGCACAGTCAGAATTATCATCATAATGAAAAGCTTGACTAATATATACAGTAGTGTATTAAATGCACAATCAGCTACTCTCACTCCAAAATGTGGTGAGCACAGTGATGCAAATTGGAAAAGTGAATTTCTCATGTAATGACTTTTCATAACATAAATTTGATGGGATAAGAGTCAGTAAATGGTAAGCAAAGTCAAATCAGTATTAGCCAGTTTTCTTGTAGAACTTGTGATACAAGTTGTGAGCCTTGTGATCCACAGATCCTATAATTACCATAAACAGTGCTGACATGAAGTAACTGGGCAACTGCACTCATCAAGCTCTAAAAACTGTGTTCAAACTCACAAGTGGACTAGGAAGTCTTAGACTCTCAGATGAGGTACCACCTATTTCTATTATAGTTTGAAAAGCTCACAGTTCAAGTTGTAACAACTAGAAAAAAACTTTGCTTTTTGAGAGAAAGTATACACTTTAAATAAGATGTAAATATGTTAATGCTGACCAGTTCACTAAATTCTGTCAGGTAGTCATGGGGCTGCTACTCTTGCAACTGCCATGTTTCTATGGGTCCTGCACCATTGTGGTTCTCTGCTGTGCTAGAGATGGGTCACTCTGCCCAATAGATTTAAGCTCCTGATTCTTTGGGAATGGTAGTCCATCCCAAAATTGGTCAGGATATCCCTGTGACCTGATGACTCATAAGCCTCTGCAGATCTGCAATTGTACATAAGCATGTAATAATAGGGGTTCTCCAGACTGGGCCCACTATATGGGCTTGTGTATAATGGTCCAGAGAGCCTGAATAAAGAAAACATCTCTGAAAGCTGATATTGACTCTAAGCTCCAGAAGAAGTCCTAAGATGGGAGACTTCTCCCACTGTAAAGTTATTTAACTTTCCTCAGGAAAACATGTTCTTGACTTTATCATGGTAGGCAGGATTTTTCATCAGCACACCTGCAAACTGGGAGATAGAGTATATAATAAGAGCATTATGAGGAAGATCCTACGGAAGATGAAACACAACAGGTCAGCAAATCTTGACAATGAACAGGGAAATGATTACAAGAATTGCAGGTCTACTGAATGAATCTCGTTCCACCAGACACATAAAAGGAATGGAGGATTTTACTCCTTTCCATCTTCTCAGATTGCTATGAATAGTCAGTTGTGGTTATGAGGAAGTCTGACTTAAGAAAAAAAAGACACAACACTTAACATAGTAAGAATGTTACCTTTGTAATGATACAAAAATCAAATGAAAAAAATTTGCAAGGAGTAATTACATATACTTAATAGAGGCAAATACCCCAGTGGATGCCTGCCTACTAGTGCAAAGGGAACTCTTAAATACAGTCCTTATTGAAGAAGTACCCTAAAAAATCAAGGATACAACCATGACTCCTATTAACATTGTAAAAGTCTATTTTACTGTTGCTGTTTTTGAACAATGTGTTTTATATTGAAAATTAATCTTGTATACTTACAAAAAAGTTAAAAAATTAAAATTTTAAAAAAAGTTGAAAGTCAATTTTAGAGTATCATCAAACATGACTATATGATTTTTAGTGCATGAATGTTCAAAATTAAGCTATGCTCTATTTACAAAGAGGCTTCATTTTCTAAAGACATTGATTTAAAGTTTTATTCACATCTTTTAAATCTGATGAATAGTAAAAATCAAGCAACCATGCTACAACATCATTTCTGTGGGACTTTTAGACACAGAAATCTCCAGTGAACAATTAACTTGTCACAACAGGCCTGAGAAGGACAAAGTCCATTGCCAAGAGCTGCACTTAGGCTATTGTGTTCTCAACCTGTCAGACGTAGAAACTACCCATCACCCATTGATTGGTAGGTGTTTAAAATGTAAATATCTATAGATAAATGCATCTTGCTGGACTAGAAACATTTTATTGTCAAACTCATCAGTGAGAGGTAATATTTTCTCTGTAAAACTGGTTAAGGGTATTTTAGAAAAACATTTAATGTCTATTTTCATAAACAACTCTTCTTAGTAAATATTTATTATATTTATAATATTTATTATATTTTCTGTCCCTTTACTTCTCATTTCTACTTTTAATCAACTTAAATATAAACTAGTAAGTTTCAGATAAAAATGTATTTTCACATTAGAAAATTTTAATGTTTACTTCTATGCATGGTCAGTGTGCATATTAAGATGAGACAAGCAGAGTAGTGAAAAGAACATTTCCACTTGCGTGCTGAAAGGAACTATTTCCTTGGAACATTAAATAAAGGACTTATTGTGAACTGATCATAATTCAAAGCCTGTCATTATTATCAAGGATTCACATACTTGTACCTGGAGGAATCCAGTTTGAAAAACTCTTATTTTTAGTGAACTTGGAAAAGTTTCTTTTGCTGTTGGATAGTCTGAATAAAACTCACTTGAGAACGGGAAAACAGGAGGGCCATGTAGCCATGTAATTGTTTAGAACATGTTGAATTTATGCCACAGTCTGAAGTGAGACAAAAATAGCTTAGGAAAGGAGAATTTAATCTGGCCAGAGAAAGGGAATGGAGTATAAATAAATTTTAAAGGTTGGTTATGCATGCTATGGGAAAGCTGTCACTTGACAGTTTTAATTTACAGAGTTGGCATTTAGGCTGCAGATAATCCAGGCAGACACTGACCTAAGCAGCATTACTGGGATAAGCCTTACATAAGGAGAAATGTTCTTGAATAGTATCAGGCAAACATAACATTTATTTAACAAAAGTGCTATATCAGTCATTATTTTACCCTACTCTAACACAATTGTTTTTTAAGGCAGAGTGTTCAACAAACATTCTTGGTGTATTTTTATAGCACTGTTCATCACTGGAAGATACTGAAAAAGAGAAAAGGAATATAGAAGCATTTTGAAATTTTCTTCAAAGTTCATCATTATAGGGCCTCTCTGGTGGCACAAGGGGTTAAGTCATAGTACTATGAAGCTATCTGCAGGCACTGCAGCACAAGTTTGAACCCTGGTCAGAGAGGTGACCCACATGGAATGGCAGATCTCTCCTGTCTTGCCCACTGCTCCCCTCAGCATTGTATTTCAATCTATCTGCTTGTTCTATTCCCCACTCTGTCTCTGGTGAATCCTCTCACCCACCCCCATACCTTGGCCTACATCCCAGCTCTTGTATGCACAAATAAATAAATCTTTAAAAGAAAAAAGTTTGTCTTTATTGCATGTGTTCTTGAATTCCCATAATACACATAGTAGATACTCAACCAGTATTTCTTTAGATATGACCTAGTTACTTTCCCATCTGAAATCTCTTTGGGACATTCCATTCCCAGTTTTCCTAGGTCTTCTTTGCAGGCTCCTCTTCATCTCTCAATCCCCTATAATGATGACCTTCAGTGGGATTTGTTTTAGGGCCTCTTGGCCTCATTCTATGTGCTTCACCCTCCACCCCCTCCACCTTTGGCTATCCACTCTGTTTACCTCCTCAACACTTACTTGCTAAATGCCTGGCATATGCCAAGCACTCTGCTACCTTATAATAGCAACATAAACATGATTTCTACCTACAATGAAGCTTGTATACAGATGAAGAAAAGGGAAAAATACAAGTAATTAAGCAAAGAATATAATTATAAGTTGTTACATGTGCTGTGAAGGAGGTAAACAGGATAGCTGGGGTGACTTTAGGCAGAGAAGTCAGGGGCGGTGTCTCCCAGGAGACCCAGACTTAAATGACAAGAATGAATCACAAGAGGGGGAGGAGAGAGATATTCTTGGTGGAGGAAATGACAGTACAAATATTGAGGTGGGAAGAGTTTGGTGGTGTTCAAGGTAATGAAAAGCTGATGGGCTGCAGCAAAATAAGTGAGGAAAGGCACAAGTAAGCCTGGCGATTTGTCAGACTTTGCAGGCCATGGTAAAAATTTAGATTTTATTTTAAGGACAATGAGCAATAGCTGTATAACAGGAAATTTGTTTTTTTAAGATTTATTTATGCATAGGAAAATTGAGGTGTAGGCTAGAGGTGCTGGAGATGAGGGGATTCACTGGAGACAGAGTGGGGGGCAGAACAGGGAGCAGCAGGAAAGAAGGAGAGGTCTGCTGTGCCATATGTGGGTTGACTCCCTGAGGGAGGGGGAGGTTTGAACTCAGGCTGTAGAGTTGACAGTGCTGAGCCTTTACCCCTGGGCCATCAGGGAGGCCCCAGCAGGAAATATATATTTTTTAAAGATTTATTTCTATTTATTTATTTATTTATTTATTTATTTATTTATTTATTTATTTATTTATTTATGCTTGACATCAATTTTAGTCCTCCTGGGATTCCCACCATCATTTCACCAGTGCACCATCACCTCAGTCCCTTGTGCTCTTTCTGCCCTCATCCCAGTTCCTGTCTCCCACCCCCACAAAGTGCCTCTGATTTGTCTTTGTCTTTTTGTTCTTGTTGTGCTGTGATTTTTTTTTTTTTGATTGTTATTGTTTCGTTTCCTTGGGCCCTTTTTTGTTTCTTTATAGTCCTCTTAAAAATGAAACCATCCAATATTTTTCTCTTGCCTTCTGACTTATTTCACTGAGTATAATCCTGTCTAGCTCCATCCATGTTTCTACAAATGACTGTATCTTTTTTGATTGCTGAATAGTTTTCCATTGTGTATGTGTACCACATCTTCTTGGTCCAGTCATCTATTTTTGGGCATTTGGGTTGTATCCAGGTCTTACCAATTATAAATAGTGCTGCAATAAACATAGGGGTACAGGTATTTTTTTGGATTGGTGTTTTTGTGTGCTTTGGGTAGATCCCTAGGAGTGGAATTGCTGGGTCATGTGGTAGCTCTGAAATAAATAAATCTTTAGTTCAGTCTACTAAAGATTTATTTATTTTTACAAATAAATAAATCTTTAGTTCAGTCTACTAAAGATTTATTTATTTATGCATACAGACTGGAGTACAGGCCAGAGGTATGGAGGATGAAAGAATTCACCAGAGACAGTGGGGAGCAGAACAGGCAGAATGACTGAAATACACTGCTGAGGGGAGCAGCGGGTAGACAGGAGAGGTCTGCTGTGCCATGTGGGTCAACTCCTTGGCCAGGGATGGAACTCGTGCTGCAGTGGCTGTGGATGCTTCATAATTCTGAGACTTAACCGAAATATGTTTTTAAGAAAATAGGAGAAAATTCTATTCTGTGGAGAATGAATTGGAGGGAGCCCTATATTGGAGTTGGTATAATGTAGTGAAATTTTTGAGGTTTGAGGTTTCCTACCTTGTTAACTAGATGGCAATGTTGGTGTTGACAATTATGAGGACAGTGGAAATGGAGAAAAGTAGGTAAATCAGAGATATGAAAGTGGCATAAAGAAGACTTGAATCACAACATGTCCCATGCCTTCCAAAAATTGTCTTGAACATCCAAAGAAAGCTATAAAGCCATTATTATAAGTCTATTTTACCTGACTATGGCGTATTGTGTAAGTACACTGAGATGAAGTTCCATGATTCATGTGACAGTTTCATTAGCAATATATCTAAGGAAAAAAAACCAGAAGCTATAAAGAAATAAAGGTACTCAAAATTGCTTAGAAAAGGCACTATTTCTGAGGATTTTCATAATATAAAGGAGCAGGATCATCTAAAATTTGTGTATTTATATTTTCAGAAAACAAATTCCTGCTAGATAACTATAACAGTAAGAAAAGCTGAGACTTATTGTGCTCTTATTTGCCAAGCAGTGTTAAACACATATTTGCATAGTAGGTGATTATCACTTGATATCTTTACATTAAAAAAATCTAATCTAATGGCATATTTTTTTGGTTATTAAAAGTATCTTTTAGTTAGTCCAACATAGAGAAAATGCTTACTATGGTATGTTAAGGGAAAAGATTCAGGATACAAATTCTATTATTTGCATGATGACTATGTAGAAATGATGCAAAAATACAATGTAAAATTTACCACTATGTAAAAAATTGTAAAACTTCTGTAAAAATACAAGTTAAAAATAGAAGTAAACAAAAAAATAGAAGTAAACCAAATACTAATTGTTATAATTGACATTTAAAATGTTTTCTGGGTATCACTGGGGGATGTGATGAATAATATTTTTCTTTACAAGTCTATGTATTTTCTAATTTCTTCCCCAAAATATTATTTTTAAAATGGTGTACATAGGGAGAGGGAAGGGAGGAAGATTTCAAATGAATGCTTTATGTAATTTAATCATTAACCATTATTCCTAATAAGTTAGAATTTCTGAGAATATTTTCAGAAAATAAGTGAATGTTATATACTCAAAATATAGGCAATTTGAAACATTTAATTGTATGATGACTATTCACAAATAGAAGAGGGGGTATTTGCATGGCATTTAGAAATTGAGACTTACAATTTATCCAAGAAGAGCATTCTCTGATAGGTCTGTAATTGCTGCATTAGAGATGGGGGCACCAAGTTGTCCTGGCAGCTGTCAAAACATCACAATCATCCTTGTTATAAGTACAAATTCCTGGAGAATTAATCCCATTATAATGGTTTTTTGTTTGTTTGTTTGTTTTGGTTATCAAATGTGTGAATGCAGTGCCTGACTAGTGAGAAACTCTCTGGGAACTTGAAATAAAAGGAACTATGGTTGTCTTCAAGATTTAAATGAAAAACTCTTGCCACGACAATGGTGTTTATATACCATGTCTGTGACCATAAACCAAACAATTGCCTGTAAATGTATGACTAAATTTGGAAATACCTAAAATTTGCAACAAGGTGACTTGGGTATAATCTAAGGGGAAGTCACACTAGAATGTGACTGTAAGCTGAAACTGAATCAATTTTATTGCATCTGTCTGGAGGAAGATTGTGAGAATAGAAGGACAAGGATGATTAGAAGGAAGCACAAAGTCTATAGATTTGAAAATTGTCTGTGTTTATCCAGCAGTGTCTAGGGAAGTCATTGAACTTGCACACCTTGAGTAGGCCAGGGGTTTTAAAGATATACCTTAGGTGGTATTAACAGCATCAATTGACATTTTTTTTTTTTTGCATCAACTGACATTTTAAAAAAATTTATTTATTTATGCATACAAGAATTAGGGTGTAGGCCAGAGATGCAGGGGTTGAGAGGATTCACCAGAGACAGAGTGGGGAGCAGAACAGGCAGATCTACTGAAATACACTGCTGAGAGGAGCAGCAGGCTGGACAGGAGAAGTCTGCTGCACCATATGGGTTAGATCCCTGGCCAGGGATCAAAGTCAGTCCATAGCAGTGATAGCGTGATGGTGCTGAGACTTAATCCCTAGGCCACCAGGGAGGACCCTCATCTGGTACTTTATTGAGCACTTGCTATATGCTGGATTCTGTATCGAGCACTGTATTTATCCCTTGGTAAATTTTTTCTGGTTGATGTTATTTGCATTATACAAATCAGGACATGAAGCCTCAGAAAGTTTAAGGACACCAAGTATTAGGTGATGCAGCTGGGATTTGAGTCTCAGTGAATCCAAGGGGCTTAAAGACAAGAGTCCCTGCTTTTACTACCCTGCTAAATTGTTCTTGCTTTCACATAATCCTTAAGTTTATTTACCTTCTCTGTTAGGCAAAATAGATTTTTAATTATTAATTTGGATTCTCATGTATTCTGATTCTGGAAAGGAATCATCAATTAAAGTGTCCTTGAGGGGCCTCCCTGGTGGCACAGTGGGTTAGGCAATGCACTATGAAGCAAACCGCAGCCACTGTAGCACGAGTTTGATCCCTGCTGCCGGCCAGGAGGGGACCCACATAGCGCAGCAGACCTCTCCTGCCTTGCCCACTGCTCTCCTCAGCAGTGTGTTTCTGTTGATCTGCCTGTTCTGCTCCCTGCTCTGTCTGTGGTGAATCCTCTCACCCCCCCCACACCTCTGGCCTGTACCCCAGTGCTTGTATGCATAAATAAATAAATCTTTAAAAATAATAAAATGTCCTTGTATTCTAAGTATATGTCTATGAATTTAGTAAAAGTGAATCATAGAACAGGATTTATGTAGTAAATTTCTGAAAATCTATCTTCCCTTCTCTTTCTCATTTCAAGAGAATTTGTCTCCTAGGTCAGTGCTACTCAAAGTAATCTGAATTGGTGCAAAGTTATGAACAGTTTGTGACTGGTCTGAGCAAAGGTAAACATAGAATTGAAAGCAAGCATTTGAAAACTTGTATAGTGATTATGACATAACTAATTATGACTATTAGTTTTAAAAATTAGGCTTATGATTTAATATTTTTAAAATTTCATTATCAAGAAATTTATTAAGAAACATTGATGCAAAGAGTGAAATTAAGTTATGAAAAATGTGAACATGGGGTCCCTTTTTAAGCCTTTCATGATTGAGAATGTGATCTTTTATGATGTTATCTAGTCTATTATTCTTAATCTATTATTCCTAGTCTCCCCATTCTGGATAACTGTCTTTAAGAGGAAAGAAACTATTCATACTGTTTTCAACAATGAATCCTTCTATGTGTTTTAAATAAAAACAATGCTTGTGGTTTTAAAAATATATGAACTTGTTTTTGTTGATATATCAGTAAGCACCTGTCAGTATAGTTAGTTACTGCAACATATGTCCATAAAGTTGGAAAGTTGGAAAGGAGACTGAATTATTCTTTACAATATCAGATGATAGTCAGGGAAAGTATGTCTACAACAAACTTATAGAACTACAGATTTTATAGCTTCGGGAAATTCATACTTAACACAAATTATTTTAAGCCATTTTGCTTTCATGTGGTGTTCCTTGTGCAAATTCACTGTTTATATAAATAATGATGAAACTGGAATTCTGTTGAACAGCAAGTCCCTGCAGTTTACAAGTGTCATCATGATCCTTTTTAATTAAAATTTTATGTTACAAAGGAGTCTTTATATTTGCAAGATATTTTCATTAGTGTTATTTGTAAATATGAATTGTTTGATGAAATTTTACTAGGTAATTTTCCAGGAATGAACCTTGAGGAATATCTCTTATTCTGTAGTGTTCTTTCCACTGAGAAAGGGAACAGACTGAGCAAAATTACCCTCTATGTTACCATAAAATCTTTCCATGTTGGCTATGTCCTATCCAAAGGTAGTTCTACTACATTTATTTAGTACATAATAAACTGTGCACTCTGACATACGCTCTGAGTATTATCTGACAATCTACTTGACAGATGAAGAAGCTCATTCCTTATCTTTATTTCCTTTTTGAAACCCTTGCTTCACCTACTTCTGTGGAGGTTTCTGAGATGGCCTGTTTATCTCTGCCTTCCTGTCCTCTAGGGGTTGGTATTTTAAAAGAGATTTCTCATTCCTTTTCAGCTATTCTCTTACACCCTACAGTACCAAGACATTTTAGTAGACTTTATTTATTTCAACTTCCAAATTTGCAATGATGACTCTAAAATGTACTTCCAGCAATGTCTTCTCTTTAATTTGGATCACAGGTACTAAGTTGGTGGGAGAATGACAAGGACTCCAAAAATAAACAATAATATAAGAAAATAAATTAATTTTAAAAGTCTTCTCTCCTGAATTCCAGATACACACACATACACATACACACATATCCATGTGATAAATCCCAAGTATCTCATACTCAATATGGCCAGAGTTGAAGAAATAATCTCCTCTCTTCTCTGATGATACCTGTTCATCTAACTGCTATTCTTTTATCTGTGACATGCCTCTTCCCATCAGGTGTCCTAGCCAGAAAGCTAGTGACCATGCTAGATTCCTCCCTCTTTTCTTCACTTCTGTCTAACTGACCAATTTCTGTTGAATCTAGCTACTAAATATCTCAAATTGTTCCCATCTTCCACTCACCCTGTCCAGATCCTCCTTCCTTCCTTCTTTCCTCCTCTCCATCCCTCTTTAATTCCTTTAACAATAGTTACTAAGCCATTCACAAATAACTTCACGCTACAGCTTGTAACCTTTTCTTTATCTAACACATCCTATATTAAAAAAAAAATGCAGATCTCACCTTGCCATTTCCTACTTAAAATCTTCATGTGCCCAACCATTAAAAACTCCAAAATCCCTCTCTTTCCCTGGGTGCCATCTTTGGATGTGGCATCATTTCCCCTTTGGTGTAATCTGCTCTCAGAAAGCTCAAATCATGAGAAAGAGGACCAAGAAGATCATCCTGCACTTGTCAGACTGATATGTCAAAATTTAGAGTAACTGGCTAATACTTGGAGGCAAGGATAACAGGGTGTGCAGAAGATTCTGGAGCCAGATCATGATGCCCAGCATCAAGTGATTGGAGCAACAAGAAACAAAGCACATGCTGACCTTTGGCTGCTGGAGTTGCTGGCACACAACAAGGAGCTCAAAGTTCTGCTGATGTGCAATAAGCTCAGTGTGTGGAGATTGCTCACAATGTCCCCTCAAGAACAGCAAAGCCATGCGGGAAAAGCAGTGCAGTCTGCCATTCCAGTCACCAGTTCCAATGCCAGTTGCATACGGAAGAGGATGAATAACCTGTTAGTGGTGCACATGTATTGTGTTAATAGAACCACAAAAATTAAAAAAAAAATGTCCAAGTTCTGCAGCAAGAGGTTTAAAACCCTTCAAATCATGACTTTATTTTATAAGTCCTAACTTCTGTTTTTTTAGTCTTTTGAAATTAATTGTGATTTCCAAACTATATGCCAAAACTTTCTCAGTACTCCATGATTAGCATATGCAAATCCTTTTACTTACGAAATTCTACTTTCCCTAAGACCCTAAAATTAATCTCTCTCCACACAGGCACTCCAGTCCCTGTGTTTCATAGCACCTTTTACATACCTTTGTTGCATTTTAAGAATCACTTTTGCATACTCCACTTATCTTCTTGATACCTCATGTCTTCTTAATTTCTCTGTGCCTAACATAGTACTTAGCACAGTAGGTAAGTAATGAGCAGCTGGAATATTTTGCTACGTATCATTTCATGGTTGCTTTAAGAATGTGTGGGGGGAAACTACCTTTTAATAGGTAGTGCACAGAAACCCTGAGAAATAGGATCAGGCAGCAGACAATAAGATTAGAAGGTGAAATCAAGAAAGTGATGATGATAACATGCTGACTTATCTTGGATAGTATCATCACAGAGGACAGATTGTTTACTATCCTTTCCCCCTGTACTTGAGTACTACATCTAAGACTATTAATAGCTCACATTTGTATTACTGTTTATAATAATCTTATTTTTTATTCCTTGAAGAAAATAACAGGACAAAAGAACTGACAAATAGTATCAGTGACTCAGGAGTAAATTATTGATCTAGTACAGATTCACCCAAAGTGATAGTGACATGCTGATCTCTTTGGCAGAGACTTTGCACAGATAATTCTAGACTTAACTTCCCCTGTTGTAGCATATCCCCTTTTTGCACTACAGTGCAGATAGAAGCCAAGTCCTGAGAAAATACTGAACATGGAAATCAAATGTTTAATGTAAAATTGCTATATTATTTTATATATTGCTATATTATTTTAATCAGGGTTAGGTTTTTAGATTTGCAAGAATGTGAACTTGAAAATGGACAATCTTTTTGGAAGTATAAGGAAAATAGCTCTTATCTTAATTTTGTTGTTTATACTGATGAAATTCTATTAATATTAAAATATAATTGAAAAAAGTAAGGCTTGAGTTCTGTGGACTGGTGGGTGGTAACCTTTACATATACTGAAATTGCTGGACCAATCAGTGGTAGTGAGAGTTATCTAAGAACAGATTTTATGATATTTATAATATTTTCTTTCAACGATATCCTCTTTGAGAGGGGCGAATCCTGCCAAGTGGCTGGTAGTACCTGATAAATACAAATAGGGTTTAATTAAGGATGGCAGATATATTATGGTAATCACATAGTATTTAGGGTTTATCCTTCAACCAGGCACAAAATTTATGATAATAAGGAAATAATTAAAAATGGTTCTTCAAAATTCTTACTTTTTATTCTTGAACCCTGGTTTTAACATAAACATCTTTCATTTTAAGGGACTTTTTGTCTTTTCAAAGCACACCTAACCACATGGCCAACCTCCATGCTTAGTGCTGTAAAAGGAAAGTGTGAAGTATTTATATATTTTGTCTTTTTGGCAACGCTGAGATTTAGAAGTTCTTAGAATGGCTAAAGGTATCAAATGCAGTAAGGAGATGAAGGGTGGAATTTTTCCAAATATATGACCAAAGAATGTTAGAGCCATGCAAATATAGAACTGGAAAGGCCTGAATTCCATCCAATTATGTGTCAGGGATCAGGGTTCTGGAGAGGATAAGTGACTCATCTAAGTACTCACAGAAAGTGCAAAGTTATCTCAGAGCCAAGGGCAAGTCCTTTTAATAAGAAAGTATCTTGCATTTCTATGCATTTTAAATGATTTCCTTTATATTGTCTGATTACCCTAAGAAGGCATTGGGAGAACTGGCTATTCCATTTTACTTAAAGAGAGATTAAAATACACTAAGTAAATCAGTCAAAATTAAAAACTACTCTTAAACTCATTTTTCCTTTCACAAAATCAGGAAACTTTGGGTTCATTAAATATATCAAATCCTTCCAAAACCTGTAGAGGCACCTGGGATGATTCAGATTCACAAGGGGAGGTCTGTGAAGTTTAGGTTCTGCTTCTTTAAGGTTATTGTTAGGTGGAGTGCAAGCACGCCTGAGATAACAAAATTCAGGAATGTCACACAGGTAGACAAAGTCATCCATTTCTAGTGTGGTGGGGCACACAAATTTCTTGGAGTTCCAAGAATTACGATTACAGAAGCAACTATAGTAACAAATATAGTAATACTTCAAAAAATAGTAATACTTCAGGTATTAGCATACCGTTGATACAATTTGATATCAGAGACATGAAGAAGGTGGACACTTTCGGCCAAGAATAATTTCAAGGATTTTACCTTCTTTGGGTCTAGATCTATTTCAATGAATTTGACAAGAAAAGTGAATTTTAAAATGCTCTGATTTCCAGGGAAGTCTTGCTAGTTTCTTGTGTTTATTCTGAAAACCTTACTCAATCCTTTGATGATGGAGACAGTTGCCTTGGTGATCCATGCCTGCATCTCTCCTCCCTCAGGGCAGTGAGGTTACTCCAGGGCACATTTTCTTACTGAGCCAACCATGTTTTCCTTTAAAGAAGAGAGAGTCAGTTAACATGATTCCTCTATGACTAGAAATCAACAGCAACTGTTACAGGAGTGGAAAGATGAAAATAAATGGTGGTATACAGTTACCCGGAACACATGCAATAACGGCTGCTTTGCTTGGCTCTGTTCTGATAGCAACTACATATTAAGATCTTTAGCCGAAACTATACCGTGTACTTCAGTATTGCCCATACTACCTCTAAAAACAGTCTTGTATGTTTCTAACAAAATTTCTGAGCATCTATTATGAACTAGCAGTGGCAAGAGGTAGGTATACAGCCATGAATAAATAAGACACTGTCCTCAAAAGTGACCCATATATAAACAGTAGCAACACTGCAATAGCATACATACTAGATGGTTTTTTTGGGGGGTGGGGATTGTTATAGGATCCTGAGGAGTAATACCTTCCTTCCTGAGGGGTTAGAATGTAGAAATGAAAACGAAGCAAAGATAATCTTCCTAAGGAAGAGCTAGAGTCTAGAAGAAAGAGTATATGGATTTCTGGTACCAAGTTTTAAACAAGGTTTTCCTAGTATATGGTAATTGTGTGAAAAGGTCATACGTGTTGAGATTTTCCAGAAGAATCAGAAATTTGACAAGAGAGAAAAATTCTACTGAAATTAAGTGTATAGGAACAGAAGAAGAGAAGATAGAGTTGTCACTAAATACACTTCTGTTGAGAAGAATTGTACAGACCTTTTTATTATTGTCTCTGCTGAGAGGAATCTATTATCTGTTAGCCTGACTATTTATACTTCTAGTGTTCTGATTTAAAAATCTATATTATATACAAATATACAATGTATGTTATATATTGAATTATCAAAAAATAGGTGTAGTCTATGTCTAAAGGTTCCTAGATAAGTGGTGATTTCTATTTGTATTTCTAACTTTCTTAAAAGGAGACCAACTGATATGACACCACTAACTTTGATGCTCTAGTATTATTCTTTCTTATATTCTGCTTTAGAAAACTATGGCCATTTTCTTTAAAATGAGTCAAATGAGTTCATTGTTTCCCATTACAATTATACTCCCAAACTGGGAAACAGTTTTGTTTAGCTAGTCACATCTTAAATTTCCTTTTCCATTACATTTTGCCAAAACCACTGAGGAAATTTTAAATCATGTTTTCCTTTTTCTGTTTCTATGTCCAAAGACACTTGAGAATTTCTGCATCTTGGACAAATGCTCTCACCAGAAACCTGATCTTGGACCTCTAGTCTTCAGACTGACCCATCAGCCAAATCTGAATCTCATGGTTTCCAATTCAGCTGTGTTCACTAGTACTGCCACACCCCACAACTCCACAGGAAAGTACTTGGTCACACAGATGAATGCAGAAACAGACTCTTTCCTGAGGTGTGGCAAGTATGATTATAGGATCGGGGACTCCTTCAGGAGTTCTGGGGAAACTCTAGAGTTCTTGGGTGCAATGTCACGTTACCAGTACTGAGATGAAGTACAACTTCTGTCCTTTTGCAGCAGAGCTTACCAAACCCCATCCTGTGACCCCAGACCAAGACAGACTGCCTCACTCAGGGGTACTGGGTACTTCTGGAGATGTGGCCACATGACAGACAGCACTGAGACAGGAAATGAGCACCATGCCAGTGTATGAACAAGCTGCAGATGTCTGACATTCCCAACCCTCCATGCACCCTGGTTCACAAATAGGGTCCCTTGCATCTGTTTCCACAAAAATAGATTCACAGAGTGGGAAGGAGGAATATAATGGGTTATTCTCCCACTTCCCTCCAGGCTGCATTTACCATGTTTTAGCCAAAAACTAATTTTTTGCTGGGTTTGGAGTTCAGTCATGGGAGTATCTCAGTGTGTCCTGTTTGCTAGAATCCCACAGATTGGGAGGTTATAAAGAACAGAAATTTATTTCTCAGTGTTGGGGAGGCTATAGTCCAAGATCAGGGTGCGAACACAGTTGGGTGAGGGCCCTCTTTGGGGTTGAAGAAATTCCATTGTGTCCTTAGGAGGTGAAAGGGACCAGAGAGCTCTATATCACAGTTTGTTATAAACTAATCCCATAATGGGGGCTCCACCCTTCCAGACCTAATCATGTTTCAAGGCCCCACCTTCTAATACCATCAGATTGGGCATTAGGATTTCAATTTATGAATTTTGGAGTCAGTAGACATTCAGAACATAGCTTGGGGAAACTTTGCCTAATTTCCATTCAAACTTATTGAAAAGAAAATTGGTTGAAGATATGGAGAATATGAGGAGGGATGCCCTGTCTAGTACTATATCTTCATAAAACAAACCAAAAAACAAAAAACAACAAGTCCAAAACCAATAAACAAAAACCATCAAACTCCAATCCTCCTGGACCTAACCAGAAACAGCACAATCAATTCTTCACTAGAAAACTACTTCAACTGTCATTCCTTAGTGGGGCACCAAGATTTAAACGTGCTAATGACTAGAGAACCCGTACAAATCCAGCTACACTGTGGCACTAAAATAGCTCTACTAGTGACAGGATTCCAGCCCAGCTTTCATTAATCTGTTTGAGCCAACAAGAACTCTATTTTTAGGTCACCCATGTAATTGGTTATTTATAAGGAGGAAGTACACTGACCTTTGACTTTCACTATTAAGGATAGAGCCATAGAGACTAAAACTATGTGTGAAAACCATTCAATAACACAGACAATTCTACTCAAACTGGAGAAACCAACAGTACCACATTGCATAAAGACTCAGAAACGTGCATTTTGGGAACAAAATTTCAGCTTTGTGTTAAAAGTAGAGCTTTGGTATCATCAAATTGCCACTTCTAGGTCATATCACACAGTTACTTGGAACTTATTTGACTAGACAAATAATTTGACTAGTCTGAAATTGAATAGTATACTTTGAGAGAAAAAAAAAGGTTTGAATTTAATAATATTAAAATATTATACCAACATCTTTGTATAAAGACTTATGCAACTATTAATATTACAGTGAGTGCTCAGTCATATTTATTGAAAAGAGGTCATGGTCATGAAACAATGTTAGGGATAATGAACTTTATAGGACATGATCTTAGTTTTGAAAAAAGTATTTGTGAATACATAGGGAGAAAAAGAGCCTGGGACGAAGTACATGAAAATGTATACAGTATCTGTTTTTGAAGTAGCATACATTATGGATATTTTACTTTTATTTTATATTTTTCTTTATCTTCCAAATTATCCACAGTGATTTGTGTTGTTTTCATATGTGAGAAAAAAAACACATTAATGATTTTAAAAAAGGCAAAGGTAATTATGACCAGATATGTACAATTACATTAAAAATTGATTGCAGGTTATTGAAAAATTATGGTTCATGTGATTTTTAAGTGATTAAAAAATATACTAAGTTTTAAACGTTTCAGTGGCCAGATATTACATTTTTAAGTAGCATAGGTTTTACCAAATCTAGTCAAAACTCATTGTGGACCACCCACTCCATGTCTACTCCCACTTTTGAACCTCAGCATGCCTCTAACCCTGCCATTGTAATGAGGGAATCGCACACATTGCTTCTGTAAAGTGACAGCTTTCAGATATTTAAAGTGACATCTTTTCAGATACTCGTGGCTTTGCATATGTGCATCCTCAATTACTTAGGCAGTTCCATGAAACAAGCATGAAGATTGAACATCATAATTTTGAAGGGTTTTCTGGATCAAGTGAATAGTGGGTCATTTTCAGAGATCACTTAAGGCAGCATATGAGAAAACAGAAATTACAAGTCTTTTTTTTCTTTAAGCCTTTAACTTTTGTCAACATTTGTGCTGGTTAAAGAGAATTAAATCAGGAGTCTGTTTATGACATTTCAGTAACCCTTTTCTGAATTTCTACCATGTACCAGGCTGTGCTAAGTGACAGGAATGTATGGAAGAAGACATGGCCTCAGGCACTACATAGGCTCACAGACCATGAAGAAGAAAAACAAAGAAACTGAGAGTTCATTTTATAGAAAAATGGCACAAGGAAGTGAGAATGCTGTTACTTCCTAAGTGTTTAGTGTTTGCCCAGCCATTCTCAGCCCTTTCTATATATTAACTCATTTGGGCCCCAGAAAAAATCTATGAGGAGGGCCTTAGGGTTTTCTTCATTTTGTAGTTGACAGCACTGAGGCACAGAATAGTTGTCTGTCACACAGCAAGTAAGTTGGAGAGCTGGATTCAAAGTGTGCACGAGTAGGTCCAGATTCTTTTTTGTAATTGCTATGCAATATAGCCATTCAATAAGTAGTTGAACAAATGAATAACAGTAACTCAGAATGTGCCATAAGGGAGATGGACTAAGGGAGATTAGAGTCAGACATCTAAACTGAGAAGCCCTTGCAATACATTGAGTTCCACAGAGACAGCGCCTGAGCAAGAGAGCTGGGCCACACTGGTTGACTGTGTTTTGCTGAGGAAAAATAATTCAATGTGGGCAAAGGGAATCAATCCTAAGAAGCAGAGAGCCAAAATGTCATGATATGCATGTTTTGTGCAAAATTGCTGAGAGGAGCACAAAAAGCACCCAGATGCTTCATTCAAAGTCTAAGAGTTGTCTAACAGAGATGGGAGACTACGTGTGTTAAAGAGAAGGGAAGTTTGAAGACATGGCAAAAGCTGACAAGACCTTTTATGAAATAGAAATGAAAACTTATATATCTTCTAAGGGGGAAACAAAAAAGGAGTTCAAAGATCCCAGCGTACCCAAGAGGCCTCTTTGGGACTTTGCTTTTTTTTTTTTTTTTTTGTTCTGAATATAGCCCTAATCAAAGGAGAATGCTGTGGTTTATGCATTGGTGATGTAGCAAAGAAACTGAGAGAGATGTGGAATAACACTGTTGCAGATAACAAGCAGCCTGGTGAAAACAAGGTTGCTAAGGTGCATGAAAAATATGAAAAGGATATTGTTGCATACTGAGCTAAAGGAGAGCCTGTTGTGGCCAAAAAAGGAGTCTACAAGGCTGAAAATAAAAGCAAGTGAAGGAAGATGATGATGAATAACTTGGTTCTAGGAGTTTTTTTCCCCCTGTCTATAAAATATTTAAACCCCCAAGTATGCAATTCACTCCTTTTAAAGAAAAAAAGTGAAAGTAAGTCTGTGTGAGATTTGTTTTTAAACTGCAGAGTGTCTTTTTCTGCATAGTTAACACACTATCAGATATCTTTAGATAACACTGTCCTTGTGGTGTTTTTAATAGCCATTAACTTGCCTGGTATATTATGTGGGTTGTAAAATGAGATGGAAATTTATATCAGGTTCTTGGTGCACATCATGTGAGGATAGTAGTTTTTCATCTTTATTTCATAGTTGTTAAAAAATACTTGTATTCCTCTAAGAATTGAACATTTCTTCATATATTGCTGATCTTTGAATTTATTCTGAAATTGCTTATTCATACTCTATTTTTTTTTAGATTTCCTTTTTCTTATTGATTTGCAGGTCTTTGCAAACCATAAACAATAACGATTAACATAAAGGATAATGATTATCTCTGGGATTGAAGTTGGAAGAGGAAGAGAATTTAGAAAAGATATCTAGAAGATTCCAAAGTTATTGCAATGTTTATTTTCTTAAGCAAGGTGGTGGGTAACGTAAACTTATAGACTTATTCCTTATCTCTTTGTAGTCTTATGTTATATATTTTAAACATGTTTATGTACTAAAATTTATTCAATATTTTAAATCAAAATACGGTTCAGTGCAGTAGCATCATTATCACCAGGGAACTTATTAGAAATGCAAAATTGGCCTGTATTTTAGACCAATGGAATCAGAAACCCTGGGAATGGGACCCAGAAATCTATTATAACAAACCTCCTAGATGACTCTGAGGCAGTTAAGGTCACTGAACAATTATTACTATTTTAAAGATTTATTTTATTTATTTATGCATACAAGAGCTGCGGTGTAGGCCAGAAGGGTGTGTATGTGTGTTTGTGTGAAAGGATTCATGAGAGACAGAGTTGGGAGCAGAACAGGTGGACTGACTGAAATATACTGCTGAGGGAAAGCAGTGGGCAAGATAGGAGAGGTCTACCATGCCATGTGGGTTAGATCTCTGGCTGGGGATCAAACTCATGCTGCAGTGGCTGTGGATAGCTTTATAGTGCTGAGCCTTAACCCCTTGCACCAACAAGGAGTCCCTGAACTATTATTGTAGGTTAAAGTACATTTTGATGTTATCTTAAAAATATAAATATAAAATCTCCAAATATTCTTCTTTTTTAATTTTCTCATATGCTATACGAGAAATGCTATATTTATATAAATATAGCATGCTATATTTATAAAAATATAAATATGCTATATTTATATTCATATTTTTATTTTCTCGTATGCTATTCCTTAGAATCTGCAGTATTTTATGTCTGGAACAAATTTCAAAAACTTATTATTAATTTATTGTTTATACAATGTTACTACTTAAATACTGGAGCAAGTAATTTCATCATCAAGTGTCTTCAATTGAAATTCAAACAAATTGAATTTATTTTAACTTAGAATATCCAACATTCAACATTCATTTTTTGTAATTCAGTTGATAAACATCTCAATTTTTGTATGTGTATTCCTTTATATGAAGAATGGAAATCCCTCCAACAATACTTGTTAAGTTTTTGAGACACAAATTCTTGAAATCTTGGTGCTAGAAATACCTAATTAAACAGTCCTAGGTTTCTTTCTCTTAATGTCAGTTCCCATCATCTGGAAACCTGGGAAACACTGTCTCCTCATTTCCCCGCTGGTAAAAAGTGCAGCTCATTCTCCAAAGAACTTTTGATGGTGACGATCAGGCACAAACCTGCTGACATAAATGCCTGGAAATTTGCATGTACATTGAATGTCAGCAAATTTTAAAAAGTCTCCCCACTAATTTGCAAAATAATTTCATTGATAATTTATCTTTCTATCTCATTAATCTCTGCGTGGCTGTACAAGCCTAGCCTCAGGTAAATTCTGATTGATGCAGGTGAGATTTGTCTGTGATATCATATGGGTTTTCTATTCTGTTAAGTCCCTGCCTGGGCCTGCCTGGATTTCCATAGCAGGAGTCTCCCATTCTCCCCTTCCTCTATGGCTATGACCCATTTTCTGGCTTCTGGGCTGCAGACCTGTCCTCACTCGGTCCCACATGCATGAATGGCCATCTTAGTTTCCTTTGGGGAAAAAGCTGCTTCTATTGCCCCTCTTGTGCAGCAGCTTCTGCAGGTATTGTACCTAGTGGGCTTCTGGTAGAGCAGAATCAGCAGCACTTTGGCAAAAAAGGCAGGTGTGTTGAGAAAGGTGCTACTGGGGCATCAATTAGTTCAGTGAATCAGTACTAGTCCAGTACACAGTGGGGCCGGAATCTGGTTTCTCCCTCCAGAGTAGCAGCATCAGGGTTGATGGTTCACAGTAGTGGGAGGCAGACCTTATCTCTGTAATGGAAAAACCTCCCTTTTGCAGAAGTCTGGAGGAAGGCCTGGGAACTATGCACAGGCACTGGTCATGCTGGGGCCTTTTGCAGAGGTCTTTGGTTTCAGCTAGAGTGCCACACTCACTCCTTGTGTGTGCTCTGGGGCTCTGTAGGCCAACTCCACTTCTCTGTACACTGTTTATCATTCTGGCATCTGTTCTTTTTGCCTGGTGTATCTTGACCTCGAGGAGCCTATCCTGCGGGGCTCCTTGTCACTGTTTCGCTCCATGTTTTGGGAGACACTGACTGTATCATCCCTTTTCAGTAGTGTATGCGGTAGGTTAGCTGATTCCCTAGAGCTATCCTTCTCCCTCTCTGGGAGCCACTTCATTCTAGCAGCTACACCCCAGCTCCTGGTCACCCTAAGTTCTTGGACCAGTTTGCAAAGTGAAAGAGCTGTAAAAGATGCCTCTCTACCTCTAGTGGGGACACATGACGTTGGAAGCAGCCCAGCTTCTCCCATGAGGGGACTTCCACTGCTTTAGTGTCCCTCACCATCACCAATGAGGAGACATAGATCAGTTCTTAAAACTCACATCACATAAATCCAGCTCTTCATTCAAGATAAAGGGAATCAGAGGTTTTAGTACATTTTGGTTCTACCGTCTTATGGAAAAAGCTAGTGGGTCACTGGATGAGAGGAGATTGACACAGGAAAAACAGGGACTGGCACCACAGTGATAAGATATAAGATAAGAGTGGCGATAAGATAGAGTGGCGATTTGGAACAAAAGTTGTACCTATTCTGTTGAAGAAGGGTAAGTTTTGGAGCTCTGTCAATTGACTCCCAGGGGGGTTTAAGGCAGTGAGTCTATGATATTGGAAGCACTTCAGAGGGTGGATGGATGCCAAAACCTATGCCCAGACATCCCAATTTAATTGGTCTGGGCCTGGGGCTAGGTATTGGTTGTTTCAAAACTCCCAGGAGTTACTCATTTGGTTCTCCAACTTTATTAGGTATTAGAATCATTTGTCAGGCTTATTAAAAGGAATTAGTAGGACTCTGGCTTAGTAGGTCTAAGCTGGGGCTTGATAATTTGAATTTCTAACAAATTACTAGGGGATCACCGGTTATGCACTGGTGATGCTGGTCCCGGAATCACTGCTCTAGTGAAAACTTGAAAACCACTTTGTTAGACAATTTTGCTCCACCCAAGAAATACTGCCACCCTTCTCCTATTTTTAGAAAGATAGTTTATTTTCTTTAATTTATTCCTCTTTATTATGACCAGTCCATGATAGCTTCTCATCTTAGTTTTTTACGTAATTCCCAAACCCTACTTTCATTCCCCTTTTTCTCAACAAAGGCACTCCCTGTAACTTGTTTGATATGTGACCTTTTATAATTATAAAGAAATAATGTTTTATTTTTAGAATTCAATTGAAACAATAACACCAATTCGTAACATTATAATCATAGAGAACTTACTTGGAGATTTTAAAATCTAGAGTGCTTTTGAAGGAACATCAGTGTAAGTTCCCCCAATCTGACAATACTAAGTTTGTCAAATACTTTATATCCAAATACCTTATATTTATTATTATTAGTTTAAGAACTATTATGTCAAATAATAATAATAATAATTAAGATTGCTTATTTTTGTAGTGATCCTTATTTTCTGTAGGATAAGAAAATTCTTTCGAGAATTTGTTATCCTTAAGGATAAAATATAGTTAACATGTTATTGTGGAATAACATTGGAAATCACTTATCCACTTAAAAGTGGATAAAATGTAAATGGTGATTTAGTCCCATAAGATTCTGGAGTTCATATGATTTCTAATTGCATTGTTTTAATCCCATCTTTTTATATATTGTACTCTCTCAGCAAAGTCAATGAGATATCCTCAAACCTTTCTGACTGGATTTCAAATACCAGCAAAGCAGAGTGATAGAATGACCAGCGCCAAAAATAAATGTATATATTGATTTTTAACTAGGCTTAATGTTCTGGAAGCCTGTCAGCTTTCTGAAACTTTAATATGTGTGGGTCACAGTCCTTGTGAATACCTTACCAAAGCTACTCTGAGTATATGATGTTACTTTGGGTATCACAATTTTTATAAATATTTCTATATTTGTTTACATCATCATTCAATTTATCTTAATTTTTTAGATTTATTTAATTATATTTGACATCATTTGTATTCCCCAGGGAGTTCCCACCACCATTTCACCCGTGAACCATCACCTCAGTCCCTTGTGCTCTTTCTGCCCTTCTGCCCTCATCCCCATCTTTGCCCTTCTCTCCTTCCCCTCCCCCCCCCCCACGGTCCCTTTGGTTTATCTTTGATCTTTTGGTCTTATTGAGTTTTTTCTTTTTCTTTTTTTGTTTGTTTGTTTTGGTTGTAATTGCCCATTTCCTTGAGCTTACTCTTCTTTCTTTTTTTTTTTTTTTTGTAGTTGTTGCCTTTCATATTCTTCCTAAAAGTGAAGCCATCCAATATTTTTCTCTTGCCTTCTGACTTCTTTCACTGAGTATAATTCCTTCTAGCTCCATCCATGTTTCTATAAATTGCCTTAGTTTGTAATTTTTGATTCCTGAAGAATCAAAGATGTGTATATGTACCACATCTTCTTGATCCAGTCATCTACTTTTGGGCATTTGGGGTGTTTCCAGGTCTTACCAATTACAAATAGTGCTGCAATAAACATAGGGGTACAGGTGCTCTTTTGGATCGGTGTTTTTGTGTCCTTTGGGTAGATCCCTAGGAGTGGGATTGCCAGATCATATGGTGGTTCCATTCCTAGTAGACTGAGGAACCTCCATAGTGGTTGGATTAATTTGCATTCCCACCAGCAGTTTTCTCTACATCCTCACTAGTATTTGTTGTTGTTGACTTTTTTTTTTATATGTGCCATTCTTAACCAGTGTAAGGTGATACCTCATTATGGTCTTAATTCTCATTTCCCTGATTATGAGGGATGCTGAGCATTTTCTCATGTGTCTATTAGCCATGTGTATGTCCTCTTCGGAGAAGTGTCTTTTAAGTTCTTCTGCCCATTTTTTGATTGGGTTTTTTACTTTATTTTTCTTGAGTCTTATGAGTTTTTTGTATATCTTTGTGAATAGGCCCTTGTCCATTGTGTGGAGTGCAAAGATTTTTTTCCCAGTCATTGGTGTTTCTCTTTGCTTTATTTAATGTTTCCTTTGCTGTACAGAAGCTTTTTATCTTGATATAGTCCTATCTGTTTGTCTTCTCTCTCATTTTTATTGCTTTGAGGGATGCAACTTCAAAGGCGCTATTGAGATGTATGTCTTGCAGCATTTTACCTATGTTTTCTTCTCTATATTTTATAGTTTTGGGTCTTACATTAGGTCTTTTACCCATTTTGAGTTGATTTTTGTACATGGTGTGAGATAGTGGTCCAGTTTCATTTGTTTGCATATGATGGACCAGCTTTGCCAGCACCATTTATTGTCATTCAATTTATCTTATAATCTCACCTTTGGGGGGATTGTGATGACATGTACACACTGACAAACTTTATTGATTTTAGTTATGGACTAGGTGAAATTTATTTACTGTTTAATGAAGGAAGAAGATATATATTATTGCTGTTTTTAATCTTTCCGAATCTTTTGCCCACAGACCCCATGCCCACTATCTCATTGCCTTAGTAATTGGTGCAATGTTATTTATAAATGTTTAATAAGTACTAGCTGGACTTACTTAAACAGTCCCCAATTTTATGTACCCCATGTCACTGCTCTGACATTCCCTACACACAAGAAATCTATCAGAAAATAGAAATCTGTCAGAAACAGAAGCTTTAATAGTCAAATGACCTCAGAAAAGCATTTTCTTCCAAATTAGAGTAAACCTCTAGGCAGGATTGCAACATACCAGATATAGTGAGAAAATACATTTTATTTTCTTTTGCTTTTCAATTACTGTTGTTAAATCAGAAGCAAAAGGAAACACATTTTTCATAAAATTGCTACACATGTTAATGTATATTTAATTTGGGAAGAATGGTGATTTTTGCATTGTCAAAATGTTTGCTCAAGAATTTGCTACATTTTGTTTGTGTAGTTAAAAATATGTAAGTGTATTTCTCTGCACATCTCTCAATGAAATTGTGAGTCAGTCTATTTTTATGACTCCTTTTCCAGTTTTGCAAGGTCATTTAGAATTCTAATCTTGCCCTCCAAAGTAATAACCACTTATTCCAATTTGCTATTATCTGCAAATTTAATCAACATGCGCTCTAGTCCATCAACCACATAACTGATGAAAATGTTAAATAGCCTCATATCCAAGATGAAAGAATGCACTATAGTTTGGTAGGCACTGTTCTTTGCATAACCTCACTATAAATGTCCAATCAAACTATTTTCAATAGATGTATATTAGCCTTTATTTTTTCATGTAACTAATGTATATGAAACAAAGAGCGAAGGCAGCACAATGGATTATGGTCAGGAACTATGAAGGAGGATTATGGGTGAGCCGGTACTGGGTATACTACAGTGGTAATACCTGATAAGGTATCCCAATATTACCTCAAAAATAAAATGAATTAAGTAAATAGATAAAAGAGAAAACAATAGCTACTAATGCAAATGCCTTTTCTTTTACTCTATCAACTGTTTTAAAGGAGGAAATTAACACCTATAAATGTTGGTGCTCTTATAAGATCAGTAATTCTTCAAAGACAGGATCTGGTAATGTATTTCTGTGTCTACGCACTCCTCCGTCATGCCAGTGAATGTAGACTCACATCAGGAATGTGACACATTAATAGTGATTAATAATCAACTATAAGCAGATATAATGTGATCATCAGCATAAGAAAATTGTTGTGCACTATCTTGTTTTTTCCAGATGTCATTTTTGATAACTTGTTACCAAATAGAAAGTAACCTTGGATCTGGATACTGATTTAAGAAAGTCATGTAATTTCATAAAATTTATAATAGTGATATATAATTTTTGAGATGGATTTCTTTTGTTAAAAAGATTTTTAAAATTTATTTATGCATATAAGAACTGGGGAGTAGGTTAGAGATGCAGGGGGTGGTGTGAGAGGATTTACCAGAGATAGAGTGGGGAGTAGAACAGGCAGATATACTGAAATCTACTGCTGAGGGGAGCAGTGGGTGAGACGGGAGAGGTCTGCCCTGCCATGTGGGTCAGTTCCCTGGTCTGGAATTGAACTCAGGCCACAGTGACTTGTGATAGCTTTATTGATCTGAGACGTTAACCCTTGAGTGCCCAGGGAGCTCCTGGATTTCCTTTTTAAAAAAATTTTTTTAATTGAAGTACCATTGGTTCACATCCTAGTTAGTATTTTAGAAGTATAGTATCTCTCTATTTAGCTATAGTTGTAGTGCACCCACACCACAGCACCCACAATCCTCCAATATAGTCTGTTGTGCTCTCCACATCCTGTTTCCCTCCGGGTGCCTCAGATGTATAGTCAGCTTTCAAAGGTTGGTTTTAAAGTTTGTCTTTGTCTGATCCTTTGGTTTCTATATATTCCACATATAAGTGACACCATCCAGCATTTATCTTTCTCCTTATGACTTATTTTATTTAGTATAAGCAACAAAGTGATATTTTAATTCTCCTCAGAACGGATTTTTGTTTTTCTCTAACTTCCCCATTTTCACATTTGCTTTTCAGTTGAGTGATATACAGGGGCCTAGGCCTTTTTAGAGATCCAATGAAGAGGATATTGAATAGATAATATTTTTGTTTGGGCTTAATGATGTATACTTACCTAGTTTTTAATTACTCCACATATAATTAGCTGCCTCGGTGTAGAAATGGTTTCCAGAAAGAGTCCTCTCATCTCTGTGTTATGCTGACCTGTTCACAGAACATGTGGAGCCAGGAGCAGCCTGGTGCTGGTGAGATGGACCACTGGAGGAGAGTGGAGGAGAGTCGACATTTGAGATATATGGGTACAAAGCCAGCATGGAAATTCTTCCATATTTTATGACCATATGTGAAAAAGCAAAGACTTGGTAGAGAGCTATGTAAATTTCATACTATTTCTGAAAATTTTTATGATATCACTGATAGAGAGTATGGTTGGAAAAGATAATTTTTGAAATCACCAATAATAAAAGTTTCAAATTATGTATTAACAGGAAAGACTGAATTTTACTTCTATTTTTTCTTTGTTAGTGACTGTACAATTGTTATATGAAGAGGCAGAGTATGAGGCCAAAGAAATGCAGCAAAAAGTGTAATAGAAATGTGTCAGGAAATTAAACAATAAAAATACTATTCTTTTTTCTGAATATTACAATGTTTATGGCATTTTGCATTTTTCATAATTTGTCTTTTTTCATTCTAAATGAATGTCTTATTTTCATAATGAATGTATAGTTTTAAAATTGTTCTACTAAAGAGAATTCCCAGATTGTATAAATGTCAGGTTTCACAGAACCTGTGTTTGCCCTTCATTCCAACCATTCCCCAGTGAGTAGCAGTGTGAAAAAGTGATCCATTGTCCAGGATAAGTCCTAATTCATTTACACCTGTATTTTTCTCTTGTCTGTAATTAGTTTAGGGGCAGCCTCTCTCTTTTCATTGGCTGTGAAACAGGAAACATGTCATCCAAGTTGCTGCTGGCTGGTGTGAGGTATAGATAGAACCAACCCAGGAAGGAGGCAACAACCTTGAAAGAACCTCTAGCTGAGGGAACTGTACTTGAACCTCATCTACTATGGGCATGCAAAATACAGGGTTTCTTGTACTTAAAGTCAGTGCTAATAAAAGCAAAGCTAATCCTTATATTTTATTGAATAGCTTAAAAATCAAAATTAGTTTAAAATGTAAATATACGTAGAAAAACAGTGTCTAATTTATCTTAAAGATTTTCCATCTGTGTAGAAGCCATTATGATCATTTCATCTTCAGCACTTCATTAATATTGAAGCTATACATAACATTAATTTGGATGTTTTAAGCAACTAATTTATTAAATGATGTTAATTTATCTAAAAATCTTAATTTGTTCAATGTGAAAATAGAGAAAACTAGGAATCAGAAGAAGTGAATTCATGGAAACTTTCAGAAATTTTATTATTTTGTTGTATTTTTTTTGGTTATTCTCTATATCTATGTTTTAAAAAATCATATCACATTTTATATGAAGTCTAGTGAGCCAGTGCAATTCTTATTGACTCACAAAATTTCAAATACACCAGCAACATAGAAGGGCATAGTGCAGATGTGCTTTCTTGATCTCTCTCTTTTTTTTTTTACACCATATAGCCCCAGTGATTTATGTCCAACGATCTTTACATCTCACAAACTCAGGGGTCTCCCTTTCACATCATCATTACATGAATGGTGCCTCTGGAACTGGGCAATAAAGAGCTCATGTGACTCAATGAGATAGCTATTTGTGTCTGGGTGCCTGAGTTTCTAAGTAACCTGGAACATCTTCTAGGACCACCCATTTAAACCATAGCCTTGGGAATAAGAGCTAGGACAAACCCCTCCTGGCCATCTCCCAGTAACATGTAAATTCAATGTTTAGCTTTGGTGCCTTTTTCTCAGATTAGCTTTGTCTGTAACTGTCCCACAGCTCTCCTCTTACAAGGTTATACCATTACCTTTTCTTCTCCTTGGGATAATCTGCTGATTCCAGTGGATGAAAAAGGATATTAAGCAAATTAACCACATGACTGTTTTAGTGATTGCATTTCATCATTACATCATTTTGCATGGTTCCAATTTGACTTCCTTCTGCCAGTTTGTTTGAATTGATTTTCTATCTGCTCATTTTCAGGAATCTATACTGTTATTATCCTTGCCCTATCTCTAGCAACAGTTAATCTTTATGATTCTAATTTCTTTTTGTCAGAAAATGAAATATTTGTTCATAATCCCATAAAGTCACATAAATAATGTTGAACAACCAAATTATATAATCATTTATAATGGTAAACTATCATATTTCTCCAATAGAGAATATACTAACTTACTGGTAACTGCAGATATAGTTTTACACTTAATTTATAATTATTAGTTCTTGGATGTTTTCTACCAACTCCTCTTAAGCACATATTTTACCAGTATAGAATGTGAGTGGATAGTGCATTATTTAGAAAAGCTGTACCTAGTTTTATGCTGATAAAATGAACTTGGGAGAATAGACAATGCAATAAAATTGGTAAACCTTCCTTCCTCCTTAGGTTCTTGAAGCTTTTAGTTTTTAGTTAGTTTTCTAACTTTTATTTTATGTGAAAAGAACTGGCTCCTTAGATTAGGCATTAGAGACAGTGTAGCAAACAAAACATTCTCAAAAGGTTAGGAAAGTGGGTAGAAGTAAAGGGAGAAAGGCAGAAGGGGAATACTAAATGGCTAAGAAAAGCGGTAGGAACGGTATGAATGAGTGAAAGAAATATAGACTGGGTAAAGACAAAACAATCTGGACAATTATTTCCCTTGAAAGTCTGATCATATCTGCACTATGCCCTTCTATGTTGCTGGTATGTTTAAAATTTTGTGGGTCAGTAAGAATTTCAGTGGCTCACTAGACTTTATGAACCAATAATAGAAATTCGTTACCCAGCAACCACTCTAGCTTTAAGATGGGAAGGAGAGAACACTTAACTCTCTGTTGCTTGCCTTACTCTTCCTATAACCATGTTCCTGGATGGGGTGAAAAGTATATGGGGTCTCCTAAGAGCTGCAGTTCCAACCCATTAGTTCCATTTATAAATAAAAAGATGCTTTTCTAAATCCAGTAGAAATCTAACTCCATGACCTGATCATATTGTGGTTAGAATCCAGCACATGAATTGGCACTGCTGCTGGGAATTGTGAGTCACTCAATTCAGGTTGTTCTTGGTGATTAAGTGAGTCTCTGCAGAAGAAGATAAGCAATCTGTTAGGTGAGCTCATCACCATCATCATCATTGTCTAAGCACTCACTTCCTGAGAGACCATGTAATGTGGTGAAAAGAACCCTTGTCAAATTCCAGGAATATCACTGCCTCATTTTGTGACCTTGGACAAGGTCAGTTATGTTCTCAGAGCTTTCGTTTCTTAGATAAAATGGAAAATGGTTCCACAGAGCTGGCACCAAAACTTAGCAGTTAATGTATAGGAAGTATTATGTGGATCTAGACAAATGAAAAATTACTTTGAAACACTGTAGGCATAGCATAAGGCATACTGGCTATACACTAGGGAAACAATTTAAGACTGCAGTATAGTAGAGGAAAAAAATAAATGAATTATAAAAAAGTAGATTACCAGTCATAGATCGTATATTCACTCAATAAGAATTTAGCTGTTACTATTCCATGCAAGGTCTGTGAAGCACTATGATGATGCAAGGATAAATGATAAATAGCTTGTCCTTAAAGAATTTATAATCTAGGCATGAAGATTGGACATATACACAAGCAAATCACAGGATAACATATACTTTGTATAAAATATATACATACAGTTCATAACAGAACAATCTTGAGGAAGGCTCATTGTAGAAGGAGAACCATCAAAGCCACTTCCAACATATGTTGACTACCAATTATGTGCAGGGCTCTGAGTATCTATGTTTAGTATCTCCCATGCAGCAGAGACTTTCTGAGCTAAGGCAGGGAGACAGGAATTCGTATATAAGGTGTGGTGGGGAACAATACGTAGCTCAGGTGAAGCAGTGCACAAAAAAGATGATTGAAATGAGTTTGAAGAAGCATGAAGATATAACATCATGGATGACCTTAAATAAAAGACTAATGTTTGGTCATTGTCACACCGATGATGCAAGTAAGGTTCTGATGGGCACCTTTAAGATGAATAATCTCTTTTGAGAAAAATTTTTGTCCTGATAACAGTTTCTCATAAATGGGCCATTCCTATTTATAACTGAATTAGTTCTGAATCTGGGAAAGATTAAGACTTTTATGATTTTTAATGAACAGAATTTCAACTTATTATCTACTCATCTGGATCCCAAATCTTTTTTTTTTTTTTTAAAGATTTATTTATTTATGCATACAAGCACTGGGGTACAGGCCAGAGGTGTAGGGGGGTGAGAGGATTCACCACAGAGAG
>JAGFMF010011393.1:1308328-1343691 GCA_019455555.1 Galemys pyrenaicus
CCTGGCCGGCAGCAGGGATCGAACTCGTGCTGCAGTGGCTGCGATTTGCTTCGTAGTGCGTTGCTTAACCCACTGCGCCACCAGGGGAGGCCCTCAAATCTTTTTTTCTTAAGGGAATAAAACATAGTAGTTGAAGTTTATGGTACCAGACTTTTATTAACTAGCACCAAAGGAGGCATTTAATTAATAATGAAGAGATCCCTTGATTAAGGGATATAGTCTTTCCTTACTGCTCCTCATCACTAGAACTCAAAATTTAATATTTGTAGCATTCAGGGTCCCAGTCAAGAAAAAAGAAGCCACACCAATTATTTTAAGAGAGAAATTACATAGGGATTTGACTATGTAGATATTGAAAAGGCAAAAAGAATAAGTCTATCAGACGGTAATGGTATGAAGCAGTAACCACCACTAGGCCTGGAAGAACTTGATAGAAGTTTAGGTTGTTAGAACCTACAAGCTTGGAGGAGGAGGCCGTGAAGGAGAATCCAGACTTCTGAGTGTGAAAGCTGCCTGGATAGTGTTCAGAGGATTCTGAGAAGAGAAACTCAGGAGTATATTCGGTTAATGGCCCAACCCAAAAGAGTGGACTCTTTACCCTCTATGGATAGAATTCACCAGACAGCACTGGATATGGCTGACCTAAACAGGTCAGCTAGGCAAGGCTTTATTAAACTGACTCAAGCATTAGAGAACCAGTGCTGGAAAGGAGAATTACCCTGATTTTTTAAAGGGAACTAGGAGAAGTTATTTAAAAGGTAGGTCCATGAGGCAGATGGATAAGGGCAGTGTCCATCACAGCTTGTTATGGTTGGGCTATCCCCTGGGTTACAGTCCAACTGCGCATGCGGGTCCACAGCTTTCTTCCTCCAGGAAACTGTGATCTAATGCTCTTTGTCTAACATGGCACCTCATGGTCAATGTGGTGAGCTGGGTTGCTTGGACAGGGTTGCCAATCCATGATTTTAGTCCACCTGTTTAAATAGGACTTTGGGCAACCCATTCTACCAGCTCATAATTTCTTCAATTCTACTCCAGTGGAGAGGGAACCCAGATTTCTGAAGATATTGGTGTTCTCAGGAAGCAAAAGGAGGGTGGCTTTGGGGGTGAAAAAAAGTAGGACTGGAGTGAACTACTAGTAAAAACTATTAAAATTGCTGGGGTGAAGAACTGTAGAAATGGGGTGAAGTACTAGAACTGAAGCTGACAAGAACAGTGAGCAAACTAGAAGGATCTTGGTTTATATCCTTCCTCCTAGTTTCTGTTCTCCCTCTGGTTAACATTGTGGGGAGTACTAATGGCAAAGAAGAAATGTCGTTACAAGCACCATAAAGTCAAATGAGGAAGGATCCTGACAGATTAATATCCAGCATCTGACAAATTATTAATAATCAACACTGTAAGTATATAGCTATCCAGGATAACTTATTTATCATTGAGATTCCAAAAATTTACACCTGAAAATTTATTTAGTGGTTTTAGGGTGTGATCCAGAAATCTTCATGATTGAAAAGAACTCTAAATAATTTGATTCATGAGATCTTTAAATCACACTTTCAGAAATACTGCTCTCATTTTTCCAAGTTAAGTCCTTGAATCAAGTTAGGACATGAGATTGTGAAATGCTCAACTCCACTAATTTTGTTCTCTGAGACAAGCAATTATGCTTATGAATTAATTTTGCTTTCTTAATTTCCCATTTAAAGGAGTGCTTGTATGAAGAATACCTTTGTATCTGTAAATACTGCGGTTGAAAGTTTGTTCATTATGATATCATTATCTGTTACTCTGGTATTTATATTAATTCTTCCTATGATTTACTCTAAGGAAAAGTCTATATTTTTTTCCATGAATTTGTATGTTTTCTCTTATTACACAAAAGGAAAGAAAGAAAATAACACCTTAAATCTCTCTTTTGCTTTGATTGCCAGTAAGATCAGAGTTATTTAATGAAATCTCTTCTAAAATTTGTGTTTTAATATATATATATTTTAAAGATTTATTTATTTATGCATAGAAGAACTAGGGTTGTAGGCCATAGGCTCTGGGGAGGGAGATGAGAGAATTCACCAGAAATAGAATGGGAAGCAGAACAGGCGGATCTACTGACATACACTATTGAGGGGAGGAGTGAGTGAGACTAGAGAGGTCTGCTGTGCCATGAGGGTTAGCTCCCTGGCGATGGGGATCCAAGTCACATTGCAGTGGCTGCCAATAGCTTCACAGTACTGAGACTTAACTCCTTGAACCACCAGGGAGGCTCATGGAACCTTTCTTTATGTTTGTTTCCTGATAAACTTTAGAGGTGATTCTGCCTTATAAAGGAGATCAAACCCCTACCTTTTTGAACCCCCTTACATGGTAATTGAAATCCACTGCACTGAACCTTCCACTGTAGCAAAAAGTATTAGGTATATCCCTCATTCCAAGGAATAGCAACTCTAAGTAAATATATATGAGTGCATATTAGTTTTCTGGTCATTATGTGATCTTTATACTGTGTTACTCTTGTGTCCTTTAATATTGATGCTGCAATGTAGGAAATAATCAACTTACTAGATCATTTTCTACCTCAAAGTGTAGTTTATACTCCTCCCTTTGCTCATCTGAAGTCTGTCAAAGAATTCTGATATTTGATAACACTTTAGGGTAATTCATTGGACTTGTAACTTGAATTTCCAAATTCAAGAGAATTTGGAATTATCTACTAATTATCTATAGTAGAGAATTATCTACTCCAATGAATATTTGCTTGCTGCTTTTCACTTTTTTTCTCCCACTAAAATTTTTTTTAACAGATAGGTTGTGATTCCACTTTTATCTTGAATATAGTTTCTGGATCTCTTATCTTTGTAACTATGAAAGTTTTTCAGCCAAATTCAAATAAATAGTGGACGCAATATTAAAAATTTTAGTGTAGCTCTTTAAGTGCTTTGTAAAATTGTGATGTAAAAGTCTATAAGATCATAAAAGCATAGAGAAGGTTGAACATGTAAATATTTGAGTTCAGTGTAGAAGACAAAGGTCTCAGTTGCCAACTAACAAAAGGTTCTGGCGACGTGATGTGATCCAATACCTGAAACACGACCCAAAAGAGCCTGTGGGAAAGAGCACTTGAGAGGGAGACAGGTGGCTTGAGTCCCAGGCTGGGCTTTACACTAAATGAGAGTGCACCCTTGAACAAATTGATACCCTTTGGCCATCAGTTATTTCATCTAAGTAGTCATAGAACTGAGTTAAATTTTATTATAAGATTCCCTTTGGTCCAACAATCTGTCCCTAAACATTCCATAATATATCCATGTGTAGGTAAATTTTAGAGTTGCCTATCTGCTGAAAACTAGCTTGGTTGTTATATGGAATCCATTTGCATGCTCGAAAAGGCAGCAAAAAGCCTGGAATAGTCAAAAAGTGGATGAGCATAATGTAGACTGTTAATGAGTTACTGAAGGGGAGGCAGAGAGAGGTAGGCACATCCATTTACTTTGTATATATACAGATCAAGGGGAAGTTTCTATAAAATATGCTATTTGTTTCCAAACTACATTCCTTTAGGAAAGAAATAATTTTAGTGGTTATAATAATTTTGGTGATAATACTTATAAAATTTAGTTATGGCATTTAGCCATCTGTCATTTGTCCTTTTTACAGGTGGTATTTATGGTTTTTCTGTCTTGATATAATTAGCTACTTTTGTGCAGTTCTACAGAGAAGGGTAGCTTCCTCCTCCTGATGTACATGAGCTTCTGAAAGAATTAGTTTTGGGAAAATCTCCTGAATTGATAGTTGATAAAACATCATGTCTTATGTTCATGTTTATACAAGTAAATATTTTATGTTAAGGTATAATAAGCTAGTCATAATTTTCTGTGAAACAACTAAAAAATTATTTTGTTGATCAGTTTTAAAACTGATTTTCCATGTAGCATATTCTCTACAGAACAATGTCTAATTAAGTGGTCTTTTCTACCAGCTATTTACAAGGCCCAAATCCAAAAGAATAATAACTATTGCCACACTGACAAATTTATTAAGGGGACCAAAACCTTTTTCATATGTTCACTTTCATTTTTAGTGTCTATTTTTCCTAGACTTTGACATTATAAATAGAGGTCAATGTATTTCAACATCTAAAAATAAGAATCACATGAGCATCTAGTGGGAAAATTTTCCTTGTTACAGAATCAAGGAAGACTGAAGATAAAGAGATACACACAGAAGAAGAAAGCAAAGTGTTAATGGAAATAATATTAGAGATATAATGATGCCAGAGATCCAGTGGTTAATGTTTTGTTTGATAGTTATATGCTTACTTGCAAATTTATTTGTAATTTTAAAATATGTTAGATCCAGCTATTGAAGTTCCTCAACAGATGACAGAGGACACATTAAGTGACCCCATGGGTTTATACAGTTACAGAAATGATTGTTTGCTGAATTTTAATGTGTTGAATGTTTATTTCAAGTCAAATACTTATTTCAATGTTAAATTATGGCAGCAAATGTCTTTAATTAAATAAGATGGACCTTAATGGTACATTGATACTTGAATTTCAGAAATTATTAATTTATTTATAGCACCTGGTGATTTTCTCAATTATTTATTTGCATATTTAGTATAAAAGGTGTAAGTTAGTTATAGTCTCAACATTGAATTAGAACCATCACTCATGAATTATTTAATAGCTTACCTGAATTTTAGTAGGCTGACCTTTCTCATTTTCATGGCCTACTTTTTAATTCAACTGAGTCACACAACTGACTATAATTGAGTCACAAAACAGGAAACAGACTTGTGCCAAGTAGATGGGACAAACTTGGCATATATAGTGTCTTCACTCTGTTAGTGGAAAGTCAATTCTGGTAAATCAGTTTATCATGATAGTATTTCCCTCACCTGATGAGACAGGACAGAGTACAGGTTCACTTTCCTTAACTGAAATCATGAATTCCAAAAAGTTATGAAAAGGGAAGCATTTCAGAAACTCAAAATTTGACCTGACTTGAACTCATTTAGTAATGAGAACTGCTGAATCGTGGTGTGACTTTTATACTCCTAATTTATCCTTCTTGGTTTGAATATTCATATACTTAACTACAGGAATAATAATGAATTTGGTAATGGGGTGTGATCCAGATAGAACTGGAAGAGTGTCATAATATATAGTACAGATACCCTATTTTCATTTTAAAAATTTGATTCTGAATTTCAAAACATTTAGGTCCTCAAGAGTAACTTTCATTTGATCTGATCTCTTAATGAGTGCTTCTCAGACTGAGTCTCCTTTTTATTTGTTCTGCCCCATCTGGGTACATTCATTATTATTAAGTTATTGTAGCAAGTAGTAAAGACCAAATCCCACTTTGCCCTCTCTGTTGTTAGAACAGAGTAGATACTAAATGACTTGCTGGAAAGAGTCCTAGCTGTGGATTTAAAGAGAACTAGAGTCAAATCCTGGCTGGCTGCTCGTAACTGTGTGACTTTGGTGCAGTTATTTAACACTTGAACATTACATTTGTTTACTTGTAAATTTTAATAGTGACACCTATAGCCCTCCATTTTAAAAAAGTGTGAATTCTGGAGAAGCAAAGTGTGGTCATCATCCTTTATCACTGTAGATTCCATTTTTAGTTCTTTCTTTGCAATGGGAATGCTTAAAATGCTAATTTTATACTTAGTAATTATCAAATTTATTACTGTCTTTTCTATCAGGTCCTTAAGTAAATGGCTTGTGAGTTTAGGAACAATCAATTAGAAAAGAACAACAGATTGAATTGGTTTTGCACCTAATTTGGGAAAGTAAAATGGCAATGTAAGATGTGCTTTTGAGTGCAGCAGAATTATGGAAAGAACTGAAAATCATATCAATGGATACTTTGAAAACTACTGAGTTGCATCAAGGAAAACCTTTTTATGATGTTATTTTGGACATAGTTTTTTAAGACTGGGGGCAGAGAGCAGCAGCTGCTGAATTTTCAATTTCTCCACCAATATCTATGACACGTGTTATTTCAAGTAATTGTCAAAAATGTCTGATGCTCATATATATTTATATAATTTGAGCTTTTATTTTATTTATTTATTTTAAAAAAGATTTTATTTATTTATGCATATAAGAGCTGGGGTACAGGTCAGAGTCCAGGGAAGTGAGAGGATTCACCAGTGAAGGAGCTGGCAACAGAATAGGGGAGAGGCAGGTGAGGGATGGGTCCACACTGCTGAGGGGAGCAGCGGGCAAGGCAGGCGAGGTCTGCAACGCCATGTGGGTCCTACGCCATGTGGGTTCCCTCCCTGATCGGGGGCAGGGATTGAACTCGTGTTGCAGTGGCTGCTGTTTGCTTCATAGTGCATTGCTCAACCCACTGTGCTATGGGGGAGGCCCCTAATTTGAGTTTTTAGATCTTAGTTCCCTTTCCACAAGTTTTTCTTTTGTGTGTAGCACTATTGTTAATTGAGGTATTTTAGGAGGCCCATCACTATTAAGAGGGCTTTGCTTTACATGATACCACAAGTACATATCTTTCTTTTTCCATTTCTCATTAAACTTCAGAATTCTTCAGACTGAGAACATTGGGCAACACCTGGTATAAGAAAATATGTGGTTACCATGGGGATAAGGAGCTATTCTATGTCTGTCTGACCTCTTTTTTTATTGCAGGTAAATTATTCTAATAGCATCAAAAGTTGCTTCCAGGAGAGAGTTTATCCATTCATAAACATCTTTATAATCTCTTAATGTCACTTGTCTGAAAGGTAAACTTTTCTAGATATATTTTATTCTTCTGAATATTTAGTCCATAAAACTATCTTTCAATGATAATAATAATGGACACCATTCATTGTGTACTTATTATGTAGCTGGTATATAATCTTTTGAAAATATTTTAGAACCTTTGTTTGGCAGTATTACCACTTTGGATTAGAGTTGACAGGGAATTATATGTCTCCAAACAATGGCTTAATCACATGGTTTGTTTCTCTGTCCTTTTTAAGAAGCCTAGATATAGTCAGTCAGTCCAGGGTTGATGTGGCTGGGACTTAGTCTAATTCACTTATATCTTCCGTAATTATCTTTTCTTAAGATAACGTCATAGACAAAGAAGGAAATTAGAGCTTCTGCTCTAACATTCTAGCTTTAGGAGTGGGGGAGTGGAGGAGGGTCATGCCCCCTTCCTTTTCTTTTTTATTTATTTTTAGTTTTCTTACCATTGCTCATTTTTGTGCCATATTTGATTTCTCCCCTCAGGTGTAGTCTCCACAGTTCTCCAACCACCATAACACCTATGAACAGTCACCCTAGTCTCTTGTGCTCTTCCCTCCATTGTTTGGACCCCTTTCTCTCCCCCTTCCCTGCTGTATGCCTCAGATCTATAGTTTGCCTGGAAATTTTGCCTTTTTCCTAACTCTTTGTTTGGTCTTCCTATATTCCATCTGTAAGTGAAACCATCCAATAGTTTTCTTTTTCCTCCTGACTTATTTTGCTTAGTATAATCCCTTCTAGCTTCATTGCTGTAACAGCGTGAATTTATCTTTTTTGATTTTTGAGTAGTATTCCATTGGATATATATACATCACATTTTCCTGATCCAATCATTTGTTTTTGGGTATTTAGACTGTTTCTATACCTTAGCTATTGTAAATAGTGCTACAATAAACATAGGAATGCAAAGTGTTTCTATCTTAAAACAAGTGTTTGAGTTTTCCTGTTTTCTCAACCACATTAGCATAAAAAATATCTTTCTGACTAAGTTCCTACTTTGATCTATTGAAACAATGGAATCCTTTATTTTACCAAGCATTCTTGGCAAAGAATATAGTACTGGTATCAACTTGTGCAAGGAAGCCTTTACTTCTGCTGACCTTTTGGATAGGTGGATTCACAGAATTCAGTGACAGGTTTAGAAAATTGCCTTACTGACAGATTAAAGTCTTATTTCAGTCTTCTAGTTGTTTAGAGTTGCAACAGGTTTAAATGTCATTAAGATATATTTTGTTATCTTAGTAGTAGTTTCGATTTTAAACAAGGTTTTTAACAGGGCTAATAAGAATAAAGAGAAAAATTTACCATTAAAATATTATTATGATCTTTTTCTTCTAAAAATGTATTTTAGAAGCTTATGACAGCACATCTTAGAGCAAATCAGACCATACTACTTATAAATTACTTGAAAATTATTTAGATGTGCTTCTCAAACATCTTGCTTGAGTAAAAATCTAAACTGTGTCATATATTATGAACTAACATTTTCTCCCTCCCTCCCTCCCTTCCTCCTTTCCTCCTTGTTTCTTCCCTCTTTCCTTCCTTTTCTCCTTTCTTTCCTTTCCCTTCTTTCATCCATAAAACTTAATTTGTTGTTTTTTAAATTTCAGTTTTTTTCAGGTTCTTATCTCTCCCTAGTTTGTGTTTTTAATCTTTCTTATGTTACTTAATACTTTAGAATATCACAGGAGAGAACATTTGAATGTGAATGAATAAATCAACAAACAAGTGAATGTTGTGTATTATAAATGTCATAATTTAATTTTGATATGTTTCTTAAAATGTTCAGTATTTAAGGAACCTTTGTAAATTATCAATACTTTTCAGGAATGCTATTAAAGTAGATAATCTACATCAGTTATTTGACAGAAGTCTCTCACTTAAACAGGCACCACAACACTGGGACCCAACAGATTTAATGGCTTTTCTAGAAGTGAAAATACATTTTCACTTCTGTGACAATTTGCAGGGAAGTCACTTCAAAATTAAGAGACCTGATAAGTCAGAGGGAACAGTGTTCACAGATAAAGAGTCAGAGCTTAGCAGAGATTTCTATTTATTTTCTGTGTATCTTTGATCTGGCTCTTTTTCAAATTTAAACAAGAATAGGACCACCAGGGACCAGATGGTATGGAAAGAACAATACTAAGTATTAGTAGTATTTAAAAGATTTTTCTGGGGGCCTCCCTGGTGACCTGGGGGTTAAGTCTCAGCACTATTACTGCTAAGGCCTGAGTTTGATTCCTGTCCAGGGAGCTAACCTACCTGGGGCAGCAGACCTCTCTCTCCTTAGCTGCTCTCCTTAGCAATGTACTTAAGTAAATCTGCCTGTTCTGTTCCCCACTTTGTTTCTGGTGAATCCTCTGGCCTGTGCCTCAGTTCCTCTATACACACAAAAATAAATAAATAAATAAAATCTTAAAAAAAGATTTTCCTATTAACACTTTTTAGTTTTTAAACAGGTAATATATTAATGGCTATTCCTTATTAAAATTTTAAAACATTACTTGAATAAAAGCCAAATCCCCATATTTTTATGATTCTTTATCTTATGGCAAGGAGTCTTGTCATAATTTGGCTTCTGGATTAGCTCAACCAGGATGTTAAAGACTCAAGTTCTTCTCTCTCCACATTCCTATCTTAGCTTGGTGGCTGAGTCCTCAAGCTTCATCTTTTATCATGGCAAGATGGCTGCTGCAGATTCTGCCATCACAGGAGGACTTTAGAAGAAATATTGTGTGTCAACACACAACTGAAAGTTGGAGGTTGTAGATTATCTTTCAGAGAGTAAAATGTAGAACGAAAAGTTCAAATATTACCTATTAGGGAGTTGAAACTTGAAGTGTTAAAAAATAATTAAAAAGAGGTAATTAAATAATAGAAACTGCTAAGGAGGCAACTGGAACTTAGGAGAAGTATCGGGTCACATATTTTTTTCCCTTCTCTTTGTAGGTACAGTTGCAGTCATGTGGTGTTTATCCAAATTGATTGAGTCTACATGGCACAGAAGTGGGGCTAAAGTGCAGATGAGGTGGAAGTCAGAGTATGTCAAAGCAAGCATGATTTAAAACTGTTGCTCCATATATTGTGTCATTTTTATTGCCTTGGAGGCAACTATGAGGTGCCTTATTAATACAGTTACAAACCACCTTTCCTGTTTTGTTATTTTTAAAAAAGATTTATTTACTTATGTATATAAGAACTGGGGTATAGACCAGAGGTCTATTCACTAGAGACAGAGTGGGGAGCAGAACAGGTAGATCAACCAAAACACACTGCTGAGGGGAGCAGCAGACTAGACAGCAGACTAGACATGCTGTGCCATGTGAGATACCTCCCTGGCCAGCGATCAAACTCATGCTGCAGTGGTTGTGGATATCTTCATAGTGCTGAGATTTAACCTCTTGCGCCACCAGGGAGACCACCACTTTTGCTATTTATTTATTTTTAATTTTTATATTAAATTATTTATATTTATTTGACATCAATTGTAGTCCCCATGGAATTCCCACGACCATTTCACCAGTGCACTGTCACCTCAGTCCCTTGTGTTCTTTCTGCCTTCATCTTAGTCCCTCCCTGCACCAGCAGGTGCCTTTGATTTGTCTTTGTCTTTTTGTTCTTGTTGTGTGTGTGTGTGTGTTTTATTGTCATTGCTCTTTTCCTTGAGCTCTTTTTTTTTGTTCCTTTATATTCCTCCCAAGAGTGAAGCCATCCGATATTTTTCTCTTGCCTTCTGACTTATTTCACTGAGCATAATCCCTTCTAGCTCCATCCATGTTTCTACAAATGACTCTAGCTTATCTTTTTTGACTGCTGAATAGTATTCCATTGTGTATATAGAGCACATCTTCTTGATCCAGTCATCTGTTTATAGGCATTTGGGTTGTTGCCAGGTCTTATCAATTATAAATAGTGCTGCAATAAACATGGGGGTACAGGTATTTTTTTGGATCGGTATTTTGTGTCCTTTGGGTAGATCCCTAGGAGTGGGTGATATGGTAGCTCTATTTTTAGTAGACTGAGGAATCTCCATATGGCTTTCCATAGTGGTTGGATTAACTTGCATTCCCACTTTTACTATTTTAAATAAAAGAATTCAAGTGGGTCTTCTAGGAACTCAAGAGTGCGTTGTTATTTCTTTTTAAAAACATTAAAATAAAATATAAAATTTCTCTAATGCTTTATTTCAGCATTTGCTTTGTATTATAAATTTATGATTCATTTGTGATATTGTTTAATTTTAATTCTCACCTATTCATGTTTAGAAAAGTTGGTGAAACTTTCCTTAAAGAGCAAAGCTTTGTGTGTTTTACCGTATAAGAGAGGCATCAGTGTGAGAGGGAGGGGTGTGCCTGTGCTAAACTGGGCCTTGTCCCAGGTCTGTCACTTAACTAATTCTGGATCTAGGCCAACTGAGTTAATCTATCTATGGCTTGGTTTTTGCATCTGCAAAACAGGTTTGTGAGAAAATACTCTCTTACAATTTTTCCTAGCTCTAAAATTTTATATAGCTTAATAAATATATTTGTAGGAATGCAAGAGGGTTAGGATTAATATTTACCCTACAAGTTAGGTTTATTGCCTCATCCTTTGTAGTAAAACTTTCATCTTACAAACTATTATATAGTTAAGAAAACATGGAAGCTAAATAAAATAATAAAATACCTAGAGGTACAATTAGTACTTGGTGTATTTATTTAATTATTTCTACAAATATTTAATATGCACATGCATAATTAGAGCCACACTGCACACAGAATTGTATATCCTTTTCCTACTGAATTTAATATTCTGTTTTTATTTTTCTCAAAAAATGTTATATTGTTAAACACAATACAGAAAACTGCATAAATAAATTATGAAGAAAACACTCTTGCATCTACCACTTCTCCCAGCCATCCCAGAAACATCCTTCTAACACCATCCTCTCCCTACCTGCTAAGATTTATTGCCTTAATGAGTTTTATGGTAATCATTGGCTTTTTCTTATATTTTTATAACCCAATTTGTATCACTAAACTATCATCATTTAGTATTATCTAAAAATATAATTTTAATGATGTCTATTGCTCCCTCATATAAGAATCTATTAATACATGCAAGTACAGTTTGTTGGATTACTAACTTCTTGACACATATGATTTTAATTTTTGACTAATACCTTTTCACATAAAGTGAAAAATTAAAGGTCCAAAGAAAATGCAAAAAAAAGTTTCCCTCTCACTCCCATCTCTGTGACCAGTGTCTATGAAATTGTTTGAGGGAAAAGGAGCTTAAGAGGCATACTGTTGTGTATATATTTCAATTTTAATGTCCTAAGCTAACCTAAGTAGGTAAAAAGTTATAATGAATTCTCATTAAATCATGCAAAATACTAGTTGAGTTTTCTTTTATATGAAGATGACACAGTTTCTGGAGGGGGGTATGTAGATTCACTCTAAGGCTAGTTAAATGTATAATGTTGAGTTGTGTGATTGGATGTGCAACAACTCACAGGAGGAAGTCTAGGATCAAATTAGATGTAAATGGCATGGTGTTCTATTTTGTTCTATAGAGCAGAGAGACCCTTCATCTCTGGGGTACAATGGAAAACTCAAACAGCTTCTTAGGTTTTGTTGTAGCAGATCACCAAGTAATTTCATGATGCAAACACCCCATATAAAATGTGTAATTCAGTTTGCATGAATGAAGGCATGAACTCCTGTCTAATATGCTTGATTAGAACACCATTTTAAGCATCAGGGTTCTCTGGTTGCAAGAAACAAAGTTAGATTCTGCTTAACATAAATCAGGTATTGTTGACAGAAAGGCTAGAGAATTTAGACTTTGAAATGCACAGAGCCAACCTAAATCAGGAGGCCCAGGAACTGGACATGGCAAGAATGGCCTCATAAAAAAATTGACTTTAGAGATCTTATTAGATTCTAGTACAAATTGTGCCCGATCATGGAACACTAGTTGACTGTATAACGAAAGCTTCCCATTGTGGTATCATTAAATATAATGAATGATAAGTTTGGGTGGATGTATCAAATGATACATGATGGAAATGAAATACTGAGATGCAGCCTGAAGATGTCCAGAAGGCATGAATACATTACATGCTCATGTGTCTCAAACTGTCATGTCGCCTGTCATGGTTCCACCAATGGCCTATCCTCAATTTACACCTAGGACCTTGTTGGGAGGGGAGAAATGATAGAAAAAGAAGTAAAAGTGGGCCCAACTTACACATGAGTTCTCTCAATGCATTAAGGCTGGTGATTGCCATCACAGCACAGCACCACTCAGGGATGGATAGTCTAAAAAAGAAATCTTCCCTTTAGGTAGTGTGATGGGTAGTACAAATGATGAAGTTAGCGCAGAGAGAGAAATGTATTGAGGTGAGGCTTTGTTGTTGGCTCAAGGGGTTGAGCTCCGCACTCTGAAGCATCTGCACCACTGTAGCATGAGTTCAATCTCCAGCGAGGTAGCTGACCCACAAGGTGCTGCGGACTTCTCCTGCCTCGCTGACTGCTCCCCTCAGCAGTGCATTTTAGTCAATCTGCCTGTTCTGTTCCCTAATCTGTCTCCCCACCTCCACACACCCCTCTGGCCTGTGTCCCAGTTCTTGTATGCATAAATAAATCTTAAAAAAAAAAGAGAGAGAGAGAGAGAAATGTACTGAGGTATGGATACTGGGACCTGGAGAAGGTGGGAAAGGCTTGATTGCCTGTCAGGGGCCTGCCTGGCAGGAGCAAAGCTGGAAGATTGAGTGGGAAGGCATCTTTGTGTTGGCTTTTCCTTTCCTCACTCTCTGTTCCCTCCTGTTTTCGAGGATGATAAGGATGCAAATAAAATAGTATGACAAGAACTTTTGTCATGGCTTTGAGGGGAATCTCTCTGAGATTTCAGTGAAATATTTATGGGCAGACTCCCAGGCTGAATTATATGTGCTCTTTCAGAACAGTGATATATGTCAGAGCTGGCTCAGACTATTTTGACTGTTTCCCTTATTTGAGAAGGAAAATGAAGAGAAGTTCTTCCAAATTATTTCTGATAAATTTCAAGAATATTCCTTCTCTGAAAATACCTCTGACATGTAACTATTTATAAAACAACTGGGCTAGAAATCAGAAAGCAAAACCTGTCTATAAACAGACTGGATAAGAAAATTCTCTAATCAACAAAACAAGAAGCTACCTCCTTCTTCTTACCCTGAGAAAAATCTATAGGTAATCAGCATTTTTACTTTTTTCTTAAACCTACCTAAAAGATTGAATTTGACTTTTTCTATCCTGCCAACTCTTAAAAAAAAAAAAAAAAACAACACTAGCAAAGAATTTAAATATCTTTCAAAGTATTTCTCCCACTCTGCTCTTTTGAGTCTGAAGCTGTCAAACACTGGTAACTATTCATCTTGCTTTAACATTTGGCACATCTCCTTTCTAAGGATTTCCAAGACACCTTGTGTTGTGTCCCATTAAGATAAAAGAATGGCAGATTAAGAAAAGATTTCTTTAACTAAAGGGATAGGGAAAAGCATAGTAATTACATTCCTTGACCTTATTTTATAATGCATGGTAGAGAGTGGAAAAAAACAAAGAAGTGTATTGATTAGGAGGAAGAAGCAGGTAATTAGCAGGAATAAGCAACAGGAGAATAAAAATGTGAGATGAGATAGACATTCTGGAAAATATAGGACAGCAAAGACAAGAGGGCAGGCCACATCTGTGGTGACTGGGTCAGTTGGTGGTGTGGAAAGCCACCAGGCATAGTTGGTGGTGTCATTTTAGGTGACATCATTCATGGCTTTCATTATGACTCAACAGAAAGTGTGACAACCCACTTCTCATCAAATTAGCTAATTGAATTGCTCAGCAATGGGGAGAGAATTCTATTGCAGGACTGGCTATATCCTGAGCCCCTCAGAGCTTTTTATCACCATGACTTAAATAAAATCTACTTGGCTTTTCCTGTATTTCAGTGACTAAGTTATCAAGCAATGATAAGTAGCTTTTTGAGTTTCAGAATGACTATAAAGGATAATTTTGTTTAGCCATGAACTAAAATAAGTAAGGTAACTTACAAGAAATGATTAAGGATAATATACCAAACATCTACAATTTGTGACTGCCCTGCATTTGTTTCTCCTTACATCTCTTTTAGAGAAATAATAATAAATTTATCATCATCATCATCATTTTGGATTTAGGTTGGACACATACACCAGAGACCTTATATTTTCTTAATCCAAGATTGAATATGTGATTGAAACTAGGTCAATCAGACATTTATTTCCTGGAATTTAAATCTAGGCCAGAAGATAAAAGGCAGAGAAAATGATACAAATTCATTCCTTACTGGCGCAGTCTTGGACTTTTACCACCGTGATCTTGGACCACCAGGAATAGCTTGCCTTTGCATATTTTAAAGTCAGGTTCTCTAGCCTTATAGTCAGATAGTAAGATCTGATATCTTTCAGTAACTTTTTTTTTTGCATAAATGAACTAGAGCCTATTTCTGGTTGAATCTATTGAACTCTGACTCATTTGCAAGATTTTCCTTACCCATGAGGCAGGATAAAAGAAAGATGACTTTATTACCTGTATGTGGTATAGGCCCACAGCTAGAAGCAGTGTTATACTTTGCTATTGACAGATTAGAGCACACAGGTCTTAGTTTAGCTGGAATTATCTCCTCCTTACTACATTATTTAAATCCCAGGGAAATTTTCCAGCTGAGTTTGTATTAGTATGTACAGAGGTATGAAATTTCAGGACTTTGAAATTTGATTTAACTCAAATCCTCCTCAAAGTGAGAATTGTAGAGTGAGTTTAGTCAAATGGATTGTATAGGATCCAAGGTTTAGGATTTATTTACTCTTTCCTTTGAAGCTTCAGCAAAATTATGACTTTGTGTGAGAAAAATGTCTTGATATATTATATTTAAAAAAGAAGTGACATCTTGATTGCTTGTCACATTCCATCTGTATCATTATTCTGAAGGATCATTAGGTATAATCCTCTTTATCAACAGACTTAACATATTATATTACATTTCTTTTTTTCATTCATTGTTTTTTGGCAATGGAAATGGAAACTTATTAGTATCCCATGTCTGAAGTTCATTGTCACAGAAATTATGCAAAACAGAATGGAGTGAGTCATAAAATATCAAATACCGTAACCTTTATTACCGAAGGACTTTGAGAGTTATTGTCTGACATATAAAGAAAAGAGTGAATGAAGTCTTTTATAACAATTATACCTAGAATTAACTGCTTTTCCTCAGAAGAGGCAACATTTCAACAATTTGTTAAGTCTATTGAAGGACAGAAGACTGAAGTCTTTCTCTTCATATCAGGGTGATAAATGTCTCTTTGCAATTGAGAAATTCATGTGATTACCTAGGCTGTACTTATCATAGGAAATTTATAATAATATTTTGTTAGTGATTTAGTTGTCTATCAACTTTGAGATCTTTTTAAAAAGATCCCAAAACAGAAAGACTCCCCCCAAGAATGTTCTTTAAAAATATGATTATGCCACTATTTTGCTGTATTTGATAGGAATGCTTTCAGTTGTAAATAGAAAAATGTAACAATTACTTAAACAAATATTACTTTTTTAAAAGATGAAGTCTGGCAGTAGATTTTAGGAGTGTCCATGGACTCAATAAGTTCATCCAAAGTACATCTTGCTTACATTTTTCTATTCAGTCATCTGTAGCATATTTATTTACTGTTTCACAGTCTCAAAATAATTGCTACAGCTCCATGTACCTCTTCTATATTAAAAAGCAAGAAAAGGAAAGGAATGGTGACAATGAGGTCTCCTTTCTTGTTTTCTTCTTTTTAAAAAGAAGCAAAGCTCTTACAGCTCTTACCTCTATCATATTTCTGCTATGTTCTGCCAGAATATAGTCCACCTTAAAACCAACCACTGAGGGAAGGGAATAACATACTATGATTGATTAACACTAATGGTAACTCACTTTTGGGTAGGGAGAAGGAAGTTTCAGTGGAATCAGTATTCCTACCTCCTATAAAAGTACCTATGCTGATTACCAAAACAAAGCATCAAGACAAGGGGAAAATATCTTGTATGGAGGGAAATTTTATCTTTTGCTCAGCTGGTTCCTTCATATTCCTCAGGTCTCTCTTTATATTATTTCTCTTCAAGGTGATATTTCCTAGCCATGTAATCTGAAATAAGTTCCCCTGAGTATTTCTGATCATACAATACTGACCATTGCTTTCTTGTCAGATAATAATTATGAATTTTTTCCTATTGTCTATTTCCTCTTTTTTTCCATGAGAACTTTGGGGGTAAAAGCAGTGTAATAAGTTGTGGTTTGCAATGCAAAGTAAAAATCCTATCCCAATACTGAGGGATATAAGTCTTAAAATACATAGCTACATAATAATAATATTTTCTTTCTTTTGATCAGAGAGCAGATTATTTTATTCTATAATTTCTGAATCACAGACAAAATCAGGGAATAGGATATGGAGGTTGAGAAATGAGGATTATCACAGGAGGTGGGTTAATCCCTAGAGTATGATGGCAGGCTGAGTGCTGGAGAGATATTGCACTAAGGACAAGGTGCAATAATAATATTAGTAGAGAGTTACTGGACATTTACTTGGCATCAGGCAAAAGTTTAAGTAATACTAAATCTAAGTAATACTTGTAGTGGCATATTTGGTCTTAATGTTTTTCTGTGGTGGGTGCCTTCTGAAACAAAGAGATTTCAAACAGTCTATGAGCGTTCAGAAGCAGGGAACCCAAGACGGTCACCTAGGCTATCACTTTTGAGCCTGTGGTCTTGACCACAGAATCCTTTGGATTAAGGATAGCTACTTTAGAGGATGACACTCTCCTTTTCTCATTATATTTTCCCTTTGCATCTTTAAGTCTTTAGTCCTTTTTGTTAAATGTTATAGCTTGGTTTTAGCCATGCAAATTAAGGAAGGGGCTTGCTTCATTAGCAAAAGGAAAATTCAGATAGGCAATATTGACCAATTAAAGAGATCTGCAGGAATCTGGAGCAGAATGACTGGTAGCGGATAATAATACATTAATAAATCCTTGTGAACTAAATTAAGTACCAAATGAACTTCTAGAATGCTACTGCTACTTGCTTTGCTTTCTACATCTTGTTGGCTAACCTACAACCTTCCTAGTGTGACTCAATCCAAAATCACTTTTCACTGTTGAGAATAGTTTCCTGTAAATTTCCCTGGTGAGTTTCTGCTTTCTTTCATTCCCTGCCTGTATTAACTTGGGAAATCAGCATTTATCTCACAGCCAGGACAGCTGGAGGGTGAGGAGTCACAAGAACACATGGCTCCACTCTCCTGTGCTTTTTCAGCAGTGGTGTCTACTGTCCTTGATGAGACTTAAAGCCTTTGAGGATTTGAATTTTGTTCATTTCTGTAATAAGTCTTGATTGAGCACCTACTACTTGCTAGACATTTTGGAGGTAGAACTCAAAGAGACTCAAGCCTGCTTTCATAGAGCTTATATTCCAGTAGAAAATAAACAGAATGTACATATGAGCTATGCAGTGGGTAGGAGGTGAGTGCTCTGTTACCAATGACAACGGAGGGTGAACTAAAGGGGTGGGGTGATTTTAGTTTGACTGCCAGTAGAGAAGGCTGCTCTGACTGGATTTCCTTTAAACTGAAAATCTACCTGACAAGAATTAGTCAGGTCAGATTAGGTGAGAGAACTTCGGCAAGTCCCTAAAACTCTGGTTCTCAGTGTTTTCCTCTTCAAACTAAGAAATATAGAAACTATATAGAACTATGAAGAACAATGAAATCACTTATTTAATAGCTTTGTATAAGGGGAGACAGTTGCCACATTCAGTCATTGCACTTTGCATGTTAATTATCCCATTAAACATAAATCCCTAGCCCTCCCCAAGTATACATGGTCTCCAAAGATCTGTTGTTGCTGTTCTTGTGATTATTATATCCCCCTTAAGGTTAATCTTTTGTAGTCCACCTTTCCTAAGATGCCTCCAGGGAATGTTCTGAAGGCCACTGAAACTGAATGCAGAAAAAATAGCACAACTTCTCATTTCCTTCAGTACTTTGCAATTCCAATTTTCAATGTTAGGCAATTCTATAACTTTCTGATATTTCAGTCAAGAATTTTTACTATAACTTTTGAATCACTCATGTTTCCCTTTACTGTTAACATCCCTGTGGATGCTCAATCTACCCTTGGATCCTCTAAAAGGGCATAGACAGAAACAGACTGCATGAATTCTTAACACAAACACTTTCTAGCTGAGTGATGTTAAGTTAGTTATCTTTCTGGGATTTCTTCTGCAAAGTGGGGATAATAATAATACTTCATTCAATTATTGTCATTACAAAGAATAAAGGGTTTACTACCTTTAAAGCTCTTCAAATTGTGCTACTCTATAAATGCTGCCTGTTTTATAACCCACTTCCTGATTCTATTCCTTTTTACTCATTTATCTTATCTAGGCTTTTGCTATCTCACTGAAGCTACTGCCACTCCCTCAGGTATAGTCATTCTACACAGTCAGATGCAATGCTGTCTTAATAGCCTGTTATTCCTTCATTCACTCATTCCAAAAATATTTATAAAGCAATTATTATGTATATATTTTTGTATTACTGGCTATGGCAGATTCTTAAATAGAAAACATAGTCTACCATTAATAAGGTCATTATAAGTTGAGGAAAGGATTCATATACATGGAAAATGCTAATTAGTATAGTATGAGTTAACAATTATGTAAACTAATACAAAAAGAGTCATAAGACATTGCTTTGAGGGCCTCCCTGGTAGCACAGGGGTTTAAGACATAACAATATCAAGCTAGTACCTGCCACTATAGCATGAATTCAATCCCCAGCCAGGGAGGTGACCCACATGGCTCAGCAGACTTCTATCTCACCCGCTGCTTCCCTCAGCAGTGTATTTCAGTAAATTAGCCTGTTTTCTCCTTACTCTGTCTCTGGTGAATCCTCTCACTCCCTCCCCTCCCCCACACACACCTCTGGGGTTCTTGTATGCATAAATAAATAAGTCTTTAAAAAAAAAGACATTACTTTGAGTTTCCCACTTAGCAAACATGCATGCAATCCTTTACTGTGTTATGTATATTTACATACATATTTTTAGGTCTATGCAGTATTTATTTAATTTTCCCTTTGATCCATATACTATTCTTATTAGATAGAAGAACTTTTGAGAAGAGGGAGTAGAATCTATAGTGAATTTTTGCTAGTACATAGATTCTGAGGGTAGAAAAATCTATACTCTGCTACATGTTGGCTGTGAGACGTTGGGAAAGTTTCTTAGCTTCTCTTAACCTCATTTCTTCATTTATAAAGTGGGAACAAGATATTACTTTTGGGGAATGTGATATAAGGATTCAATGGCATAATCCAATTAAATCCTTAAAGCAAAGCCTGACATTTGTATGTGCTCAAAAAAACCATAAGCTATATCCATAATTGCTTTTTATAAAGTTTGCAATAAGTGAAAATTCATTATAATTTGCAAAGCCTCACACAGTGCTTTGTAAATAATGGATAGTGAATTAATTTTCTTATTAAATAAATTGATGAACAATGAAAACTCTTTACCCTCACCCTTAAAAGGTTTAAATGAATATTTTAATATTTATTAAAATGAGACAATGAAACTTATAAAAATAGGAGTTATTGATATTGAAACCAGAGGCCAACATTTTCCTAGCAAATATCTTGTTCCATAACTTCCTCCCACTAAGATTATTTAATTTAGTGGATTGACAAGTCTTTGCTGCCAGACTCAAATTGAAATAAATAAGCTTATCAGACTCCACAGAATGTAAAAAAGGATAAAGGAAGGAAACATTTTTACCTATAACATACCTTTTCCTTAGAAATACAGCAGGATGATTTAAAAACTCTCAAATGCCATTTCGCTTTAGAAATTGGATGATGGGTATTTCAGGAGTTGGTAGGAAGCCAATTCTCAAATAACTTCAAATGTGGATCTATAATTAAAATCAGGCACTTGAATCAAAAAACATATGTTCTTGATATGCCCCATTATTTCTTTTCATTTCTTTGATTCTGTGACTCTTCTGTTGCTTAATATATGTACATATATATTCTGCTTATTCTCTATATATTTTATATTGAGACTTAGGGAATACATAGGACTTGCTTTTTTTCAAGATTAATTTTTATTTATTTATGCATACAAGAACTGGGGTGCAGGCCAGAGATGCAGGGGTGAGAGGATTCACCAAAGACAGAGCAGACTTGTAATGATAACTTGCTATAGGCTGCTACTTTGGGGCAAATTAGGGAGTCATGGAGATGATATTTTTTTTTTTCCTATGCTCCAAAGGAGTCTGAGATTTAATGATTCACCTCTTCCATTGTTGGGAATTGAATTTGCCTCTGAAAAGCAATTTTGGTTTTATAAAGTCATCGTTTATAGAAATTCAGAAATTACTCCCGGGGGTCATTTCAAAATGAATCATGGAACTGATACCTGAAACAGAAAGTGTGATCGTTCATGCAGCTCAGGCATGTCAGGCCAGCAGGTTCATGATTTTACTTTACAAGAAACAGGGCAAGAAGAGATGGCTGACAGGCCCACAGTCATACAGCCAGGTGAAGAGAGGATTCTCTCCTCTAGGCTGGAGTTGCTTTCTTCAAGAGACCTTGGATCCAAGATACACAATGAATCGATGATCTGAAAGTTCCACACTTGGATTAAATAGCAGAAGTCAAAGTTGTTAGATGAAAACCTGGAGAGTCCTTCAGAGGTATCGACTCCAACCCACCAGTGCTAGAATCTGAGGAATGCTTCTCTCCTTTAACTGAAGAGTTGGGATGAGGCTGGGGAAAGGACTTTGTAACCTGTAAGCTGAGCCAGACTACTGATCACATGTTATTAAACTTGGGTAAGAAGTCTATGCTCTGTAATGTCACTGCTTGCTACATTTTTTTTTCCACTTTCTTTATTAGCCTTAGTTTTAAAATGAAAGCAATTTTTATTTTAAACCCACAGGGGGATTTTTGTGCCCTCACTCTCTTAAGAACAATTTCTGTTGAAGCAATTCACCAAAGAGATATTCAGTGAAAAATAGTATGATGAGAAAGTATACCAATTTTCTCATGAAATTTGGGGAGGGGGAATTGAAGAAAGATTTTAGGAAGAGGAAAGGGGAGACCTTAAGATATTGAAGTGTTCAGCAGAGCACCAAGTGTTCCTTTCTATAAACATGACCCAAAGCAGACTATTCTGTAAAACATAAAAGTACAAGGCCAAATCAGAACTTTAGGCAAAAATGACACTTCTTTCTTGGCTTTTGAGATAGAATACTGATAGTCCATTTCTGAAACGTCTTTATAAAGGTGCAATCATTTAAGTACTCACCCGTGAAGAGTGATTTTAAACTTGTATTTAGACATAAAACTCAAGCCATTACACCTGTGTTTACTGAACTTTTTATAGACTTGTATTTACTGGGCAAGCATTGATATTGTCTTCCCTGAGAACACACTGTTCTGTGCCTGGAAAAGGATTGCCTTAAATGTCAAGGCTAATGCTGCTGCAACAACCCCTCCCACCTCAGCCTGGTCATGCACAAGTCCATTAGTTAATAAAGAAGCAGAGTTTTATGGGGAACACAGTTAAGTTGGTGAAGTGTCATTGTATGCAGGAATCCTGTCCGACTGTCTTCATGCTGAGCTCACTCAGCTTTAAACATGTAACACCAGTTAATCACACAATTGTTGGGAGATGCAAAGTCACTGTTTAATTTCTGGTGTTTTCAAAGGAATTAGCATGTAGTTACTATGAACAACATGTTCTATTTTGTGGAAACTATGCAATTAACTTGTCCTAGGCTAATAAATTAAATGTAGCATAAGCTCATATAACAGCTGCTTGGAAGGAGGGGCTGGCTGGCAACATGTTTATTGTGATCACTTTGAACTTGTTAGCCTCTATAATCAATGCAGAGATAGGTGTGTTCTGCTTTAGGGAAGTTATGCAAATTCCCACATTTATCGAATAGATCTTTTGAAAAATTTGAACATGATTAAGGGAGAGAAGGTGAGGCAGGATACAGGAGGAAAAAGTAGTGAGAGATACTAAATCATGTGATACTCATTTGGATTTGATAATTTGGATTAGTGATACTAATTTGGATTTGAAATATATATGTATCTATCTATCTATACTGCGAGTCCACACTAGCCTCTGTAGAAATGTGGTCCAGAGGGCAGTTGATTAGGAACTCACTTTTTGTATAGAGGAAGGCATCCCTTTCTTGTTCCATGTCTGGAACTTCGCAATTATGGTGTGTTAGAAGACTCTAACCCCTTTTCTAAATGTCTTCTGCCTGTTCAGATTTAATGATAATAATTGGCCTAGATTTGGTTGAAACTTCTTAAGGCAGATGTTTCATTCTTTTAGAGGTGAGCATATTTAATAGAAATATCAAAATAATCATTGCATTTCCTTTCACTGTGGAAACTTTGAAAGAATATCCATTTTGTATTCAAAGTAATACTTTTTGTAATGAAAAACTATTTTTGTTATTACAGTCATGTAGAAACTATATTTCAATGGAGGGTTTGAGGGGATGCTCTGAAGTTTACTGATCGTGTTTTCGTGTTTGACCTCTTTAGAATTTGACTTTGCTGTGTTTTGAGGGAAAGCTTTTTGCCAGGGGCATCTGATGAGTGTGTACTTGTCATAGGAGAGGAAGATCTGCTTGATCATGTGACAAAGTTCTTAATTTTGGCTGGGGTTAGGTTAAAGTTTAGCTCAGTGACTGGATAGAGTTTTCTTTCCCTGTATCTTTGGCTTGATTGGAAATTGTAGGGTTGTATACATAAATCAACATGTGCTGCAATCTAAGAAATGATCCATTTACTTATGAAAGTAGGTATCCTGCATCTTATTTAGAAACTTCTGCCTCCTTAACTTTCTTGCAGTTGCTCACTTCTCTGGGCCTTATGCAAATTAAAGTGAAAGCAGACAGGAAGAAGATGCATCCTTGTCTAACTGAAGTGAGAAAAGGGTAGTATGCTTTTCAAGCATTGCTGAAACAGTCCCCAGGCGAATGTGTAATGACGTCAAACCAAATATTTTACTTCTGATGGAACTTTCTGCACATATGTTGTATAAATATGACAAATAAAGCTTATAAATGTTTAGCAGAATGTAATTATTGAATATATTACATGAGAAATTAATTTTTAGAACAAGAGTATTCCTGTTGGTTAAACTATTCTGAAAATCGATTTTATAATCCATTTTCTTTCCTGAACTTATTATATTTAAAAATGATTCAAAGATAATGCATTTGCTAGTATATATCAATATTACTTTAATGATTCTTAGGAAAAAATTAAATATAAGTTCACCCACTGTGCTGACATTTATTTGCTATCTTTTTTTAGTTCAAAATTGAAAGGGTGAACGCATCTTCAAGTGATTTAAAAAATTTATGTCATCAACATAAAGATATAAACTTTTTCATCTGCTTGAAGTTTGCCAAGATTTAATACTCTGAATTTCTCTACCAATTTATTTGCTTTCTTTATTGTAGAAGAAACTATTTTTAAATAATAAAAGGAAAATACACACTCCAAATCGCATATATTCTCATAATTCTCTAGAAAGAGTTGAGAAAAAAATGTAGGGAAACTACTGATTAGAGAAGATAACAAGAGATGAATTTCCCAATATGACAAAGCTAAAAGGAAGTGTGAGTAAAAGGTGCTGACAAAGGCTTCCTGCACATCAAGCATGGGACAGGGCTTTGAGGATCCTGGGAAGGGGAGGGAGATACCTTGACTTTGCTTCCTATTTCCAGTAGAATCTATCACTAGTAAAGCCAGCAGTTTCCTAGCAGTTGTGATTCTTTTCTCAGTTACAAAAGTAGTACAGTACTTACCCCATACAAGAGAAACTAAATGATATAATATACCTGGAACACTTAATAGATATTATTGTCATTTTCAATAAGAGGCATGTATTATCAATATGCAGCTCCCATACCTTTCTCTAAGAAGAAATTATTTTCTGCTTAAATTATTTATGATTATCGGCTTACTTGCATTTGGATGAAAGCAATATGGAAAAGTCTTCGCGAGGCACAGTTTGGTAGCTCATCACAAGTTTAAGGATTAAAAGTGAGGACTGAACTCTGTTCCCTAATGACACCCAAGCAGGAGGGGACAGCCCTTGCCTGTGCAGTGCCTTGGTCTGACCTCTGCCCCTGTCATCCAGAGCAAGGGGCCTGCTGGGAAGAGGGTGGATTTAAAGATTTTGTCAATCTTTAAAAGGGAGCCATGCAGGAGGCCTTGCTCTCTTTTTCCTAGGAGTTGCTGCAGAGGGAGCTGCCCCACTGGCTGGTGGGCTTTTATGTCCCCCTACCGGGGTGAGTGGAGCTGGGGACTTCAGGCACCACACCCTGCCAGCCCCTTTAGGTGCAAATCCATTTATAACATCGGTTGGTAACTGCTAACTCTACTCTACTAGTTCTCCCTTTCCCTCTACTCTGTCAGTTAGAGGAATTTTTCTTTTCTTTTGCTACATCAAAGATGCTTTTGTTTACATTTGTGGTGCCAGGTGGCACCGCCAGACCCAGAACCAGCGAGAGAGATTCTGATTGGTGACAGTTTTAGATTCTTTGCCTAGTGACATAAGTGTATTTAAAGATAAAACACCTTCAAAGCAGTTGGTTAAAAAAAAGTGTCCTCCAATCTTCTAATCTTTTACAGAAGAGAACTGTGGTGCATTGTCTTGGTGACTATCTCAGGCAGAAATTGCAAGGGCAGGAAGCATCATGAAGGTACATCACATGTCTTAGGCACATGTATGTAGTTCTTCTAATTAAAAAATTAGAAATATTTATTAATGTAATTTTTTTTCTACTTATCCTCCTTTGGGGCCGTGTCTTACTCTCTTTTGTATACTATCAAGACGTCTGGTACTTAGTTTGTTATCAATGTCAATATCCTTGCAGAATAAAATAAATAAGTACATATGTGGCTATAGAGATAACTACTGTGCTTTATGGTCTTCTTTGGAACATATTCCTATTGGCAGAAACTAAGTTATATGCCTTCATGACTTAATGACTTAATAAAATGGTCAGTTTTCGCCCAGTCTCCACTGGTGCCAGGAAGAACTACATTTTATTTACTCATGCTTGTGTAACCCTTTCTTTTCCCCATAACCTACTAACTGACTGAGAAGTCTAGTAATTATAAAATATCAATCACTCTAGTTTTCAACTGCATTTTGAGGCTTATGAGGCTTTAGCGGTGTTCAGAGACCAAACCAGGCCAGAATCTCCAATTCAGGTAGATGAAGAGAAGAGGCACCGAAGTTCCAGCTCCTGATGGCAGCACCTTGTTTCTGAGAGAGTAGTTCTGCTTGATCTATTTTATATTTGAAATTCCATGCAAGATTTTGCTTGCAATATAGGACATAGCACTAAAAAAGTTTGAAGCTTGAGTTCATGATTGTACAAAATATTAAACAGAAAGATTTGCCCTCTGAAGTCAGTGAAAGACAGGCTTGAGTTCTTTTAACACCCAGGTTACTTTTGAGTCATCAAAGCAAAACATATTAAAAAGGTAGTGTTGCGAGATAATTCTGGCATTTCTGGATGCCTTCAAGCAAAGAGCATTGGCAGCTTTGTTCAAGGATATTTGCAAAGCCGGTGTGGGCATAAAGCAGATTTACTTATTTTCCAGGGTAATAAAGCTAATTTTCTCTCTCTTCTTGGAGATAGGCCATGGTGATGAAGACACTCTTTCCTTGAATCAGAAGGCAGATTTATTTCTGATCATAATAATAAAAATGATGTCTCTTTCTGTAGGGTGGATGGGCAAATTACAGGCCCTTCCCTTAAAAGACAGGGGTTTTTCTAGGTCAAGTATCCTTCTATGACATAAACCCTCTGTACATGCAGTGTCCATCTGGGCCTAGTTCCAGATACATCACTGCTGTGGGACTTGATGGGCAAGAGGAAGCAATGTGAACATGCAGTTTGTGCTGTGCCATGTGTAGTAAGCTATACAAATCCATTTGGCCTTGTTTTCTTACTGGCTGAATGTTTAGAAGTTTGGTAGCTGCTGTGGTGGTTGTTGCTCAGGATTTGCTTGATTTCTTGACAGGTAGTCCTTGACCTCTAAAAAATCTTACCTGAAAGGTAAATTTCCACTTTTACCTGTGCTTTCACTTTGTAGGGGAACCCTTTGTCATGTGGTAGTCCCTAGGAAGGATATTGGGTACCAATAATGACATTCAAGTTAGTGTATGTTCTCTGTATTACATACAAATGTACAAAACAAAACTGTTGTTAACATTTCTCTTCCTGCTATCTTAAGGAGCATTTTCATCTGTTCACCAAGGTAAATATTTTGGAAATGCAGTCTCGGTCAACTTCCAAAGACAGTGTTCTTAGAGTTTTATCCACAGAAGGAGCTCCTAAATGCTTGTCACAAAAGCAGATTATTGAGCCCATTCCCAGGGAATCACATTCACATTTGGGAGAGCCATGCTGTCTGCAAGTAAATAAGAAGACCCTAGGTGATTCTGATTTTGCTGGAAAGGGTTACATTTAAGAAACAAAGCTTTACAAAATGAATACTAGTGTCATTTTAAGGAAAAAAACAGGTTGATAAAATTCACAGACTTCCTATAAATCCTGAAGGCATCATTGGAGAGCCGGATGAGGGGAAATAGATAGTTCACACTGTGATACATTAACTAAGGCCTTCACCCGGACTTCAATTCAAAACACTAGAACCACTTCAGGGTTTCCTTTGAAAAATTCTCACTATTTTTTTTTTTTCAACAATAATAGCAGGTATTCCTGACACAATTGGTGCAGAGGTTATTCACCTCAGGGCCAAGTCATTCTTCAATATAATGTCTTGACAGTAAATCATTTAATATGTGCCTTGGTGGAGAATACAGGCTTCCAGTGTCAATTTGAAGGAAGACTAAGCCTGTTCACTTGCCAAGACTGAAAGCACTCCTGTAAACTTCTGTATTTCTTTTACTTATATGCTGTCAATTAACTTTCATAACTGGGAAGCCATCTAGGATTTTCTATTGGGTTTATGATCATTTATTTTATGATGGACCTGTGGTGAATACATTTTAACATGTATTTGGTTGTTAACCCTGAACCTCGTTGCTTATGCTTTATGGGCTGAATTGTTCCTGTTCCTCACCTCACCTCCAAATTCAAATGCCTTAACCTAGAGTACTTCAGAGTAAGACTATATTTGGAAAGGAAGTCTTTACACAAAAAACTTAAAGGCCCTCAAACCACTATCTATATGGTAATGACATGGCTATCCTACAAGGGGACCAGCTATGGGTGGTGAAGAACTAAGAAAGGTGTTAGGAAATTCCTTATAGGGAATAGCCAAAAACTTCCTGAGGAGGAGGAAGCCAGAAAAGGAGATATATATATTCAGAGGTGGCTTTGATGTTGAATTAAAATAAATCCAATAAGCTTGTTGGAGACTTGTATGACTTTGGGGCCTGTGGTTTCTCCCACTGATGAATTATAAGGGTGTTCCCCAATTTCAGGGGCATGCTGGACCAGTTTTCAAGACCAAATCCTGCCTCTCCTCTCTAATCCTCTCTAATCTTCTTCCTCTTCCACATCACCCCCATATCCTCTTATTTCCCTTCTTTTTGACAACAATCTTCTCACACATCTTCATTTTCACATTCAAGGTACTCAGAAGGGGAGAACATAACTTTGTCCAGCTGAGCAGTGTTGTGGTCTAAACTTGTCCCTGATGTCCTGGGTGAAGGGGCTGCTGGGAAGGTGGCTGGGCTGAGCAGCTTTTTTTTAAACTTTAAAAGGGAGTGAGGTAGACATGTGAATTCTTTTACTTTCGTTATTGCTGCTGAGGAAGGCGGTTGTTCTGCTGGCCCTTCAGAGACCCCAGCCCAGGCAGGGGGGTGCAGTGGGGGCCCTTGACCTCATCAGGAGCAGGTCTCTGTCACACCCTGCCAGCTCTTGTGGATGCAATTTTACCTCATACCAGGGATTGATAACTGGACTTTCACCCTCTCTTAACCTCATTTAACCTCTTAACCTTTCCCTCTCTCTCATTTAACCCTGTTGGTAAATGTGTGTGCGTTTTCTTCCTATTTTGCTGCACCAAAGGTCTTTCTGCTTGCATTTGTGGTGGCAGATGGCTAGATGGACCACTGGTGACAAATTTATAGACCATTTGCTTGGCAACATTATGGTTTCAGAAGTGCTGTTAGTTAGAAAGAGCTTATGGAAGTTAATCATGAAAAACAAGCAGTACCTCTCAATCTCATTCCCTCAAGGGGAAGATGGTTATAGAACACAATTTTCTTCACAAATGGAAAATATTACAAAATTTTTTCCTTTTTTTCATAAGACATTAGGAAAATACACATGAAAATGAGACATAGTCTGACTTTTATAGGACTAAACAAAACCCCATAGTGTGTGCTTTGATTTTCAAACCATTATTACTATTCTTTCTACTTATGTCTGGATCAGAGTGTCTAGTCTCTAAATCAACAAACACCTTAATGGTTTACTCAAGATTGGGTTAGTTTTTTGTAATTTCATTTGAGGGAATAAGTTCAATTTCTGGAATATTTAAAGTAGAGTGAATTATGATATTCTCTGTGACTGGAATGAGCCATACATGGGGGTGGTGAGGGAGCATTTTCAGTTCAGGATTATTTTTGGCACTTTGTTCCTCAGAACAATTCTTTCCGACTTACCTCTCGCAACCCCACAAGGATGATGTAACACAACCTTTTTAGGGTTGATGATGGAAATTCAGGATTTCTTCAGAATAAGAATATGTCCTAGGGCCCTTATCAGGGAAAAATAACAGATAAAGAATTGAACCTTTATTGTAGGGCATTTTGTCACCCCTAAGAGAAATCTGTGCCCATTAGCTGCCATTCCCCATTGTTCCTCCCACCCCTATCCCTGGCAACCACCAGTGTATTTTCTTTAACTAGGGGTTTGCCTATAACCTACTATATATTTTAAATCTCTTTCAGCTTAGTACTTGGCTAATTTTTAAAGATACTTTCTCTTTGCTCTAGTCTTTTTAGTTTAATTTCAGTGACCTGTGAGACTTTTCTAATTTAGGTAGGGTCAGTGTAGAGTCAAGTATTTGGGTCTACAAATCCTTACAGTGAAAGATATATGAAGCTTCATGTTTGGTATTTCCTTTCTTATTTTGGTTTCTTTCCATTATAAATCCAATTCAAGAAAGGCAAGAATAATATAAGACACAGGTGGAGGACAAAGAGAGGGAGGAAGATAGTAGGAAGAAGAGTGTGGCAGCATCATAGGGGAAAGAAATCAAAGAAGAAACAGTCACTAATTGATTGTAAAATAATCACACCCACCACTTAATGCAAAAGAAAAGAAATGGACAAAAGAATCATATCTTAAATGATAAAAAACATTTTAAAGTTTTACATGCTACGACAGGGGCTATAAAGGCATATGTTAAAGAAAATCCTCTATTTTCATCTTAAACTCGAATTCCTTTCAATAAAGCATCTGATTTTGGGTGTAGATTTTGAATGCCTTATTAACCATGAGGAAAGAAGATATAGCAATTTCATCACTTTGGGAAAATAAGGAGCATCAGAAACATCTTCCTGCATGAGATCAAAAGAACAAGAATTTGGTTAAAAGTGATAATATGAGTTTTATTTTAAAAAAGTAATTTGAGATAAACTAAGAACAGACTATATAACACCAAGTGTACCAGAACCGCATGTAAAAGAGAAATCTACTGCCTGTCTTTCCTGACTTCCACACTTAAGAAACTGTTTTGTATTATTTCTCAAAAGAAGAGTAACTAAACTTCAATATACTAAATTTTCACTGGGAAGTAACTTTCCGATCACAAACTTTCTTGGATGAGAAACATTGCTTCTCACTGTTTCGGTAATGCAAAAACAGTAGATTAAATGCTAGAAATAGATAAAAACCTAAATAAAACAGAGAACTTATTTTCCATATCTCTCAACTTGACTACTAGCAAGGGTTTCAATTAAAAGCCATGGCTTCAAAATAAGGGGTGTCCATTTCCAATGTAGATGGGAAGAAGGTAACATAAAAAAGTTAGGAGAAGAATTTATGGAGAATCAAAGATGGTGGTCAATTCTTTGACACACCTTTCATAGAAAGAAAGGGGTCCATTGAATATGGGCTTGTCTAAGTGATTTCTTTGGCCAATGAAGTTCAGTGCCAGTGACACTAAGTGATTTGCAAGGCTAGATCAGAAAACATCTTGAAGGTTCTTCCTTGGTCTGTTGGACCAAGAACGCTCTTTGCATTCATCATACTCTCTTTCTTAAGACACTGCCTCTTCAAATCCGGCTGCTATACAATGAGAATAACCAATCATACTGAAAGAAATGATATATGTACATGGGTTAACAACCCCAAGTACTGCAGCAGCCTGGGGCAGCTGAGCTTTTCACTCCTGGGCCCTTAGGATAATCAGCACTAGGAAGGACTGAACATTGGAGGTGCCCAAACTGGAAAGGATGATTCCAGCATAGTGCTATGGTCTGAACCCTGCCCCTGACATCCTGAGCAAGGGGCTGCTAAGGGGACATAGCTTCTACTTTTTGAACCTTTAATAGGGAGTAATGTACATGAACTTATTCTCTGTTTTCACATAGGATCTGCTATAGATGGTAGCCATCCCCACTTCGAAGTCATGGAACCCCTGACTTCAGCAGCAGCAGGTCTCGGCTACAACCTGTCTGGTCCTGCAGTTACAACTCTATCTCACATCATCAGTCTCTAATTGGACTTTCTTTCCCTCTCCCTTGCTAGTTTTCCCTCTACCTTGTTGGTTAGGATATTTATTTTTTCTTGTTTGCTGCACCAGAGGCCCTTTTGTTTGCATTTTGTTCTAGGTTTAGCCAGACCTAGAATTGCTGAGAGAGGTTCTAACCTTGTGATAGTTTTTAATTCCTTTGCTTGGTAACAAACTGAGCTTTCATCTGACAGCACCAACTACCATTTGTCTTAGACATCAGTCCACATAGGTCTTCCAATAATTATGGCCTAGCCAGTACCTGACTATAACTGTATGAGGAACTCTAAGGAGAGCTACTCAACTAAGCCCTTCCTGAATTATTTAAACATCAGTAAACAAATAAAATAGTTGTTTGAAGCTGCTAAATTTAGGGAAGGGGGGGTCATTCGTTATGCTACAGAGTTAACCTGAATAGTCCTGGACTACAGCTCTAGGAACTTCTATCACAACAGGCTTTCTATGATGAGGCTGGTCAATTTGCAAGGATAGGCAAACCCAGTTTGAAACTTACAACAAACAAGCCATATAATTATGAGATTGTACTACATAGCACCAAGGCAAACCTTTAATGACTTTGTTGCATAGTAATAATCTTTTTTAACTTCTATCTCTTATGTTTTCATTTCATCTAGAAGCAAAACGATCTAAATAATACTACATAATAATGTCCTTTCTGTCCATTCTGCTTTTGATCTAAATGGTGTTGAGTCAGTAGGGGACAGTACTCTAACTGCTCCAGATACCCTGCCCTCCCCTCCTTCCTGGGAAGAGCTGTTTTTGATTACAGCACTCTGGGGAACCTGACAGGATGTGAGCAGTAGTCCTTGCTCATAGTTGACTGCTCTGAGTATGATGTCACAACCTGTGTGTGACCAAATGCTGATCTGCTCAAAATATTTTCTGACTTTGGCCCAGGTCACCCAAAATGTCCCTGCCTCTGCTGCCTCCAATTCTTCTATTTCTTCCTTCTTTCCTAATCCATGCTGATGTATTTAACTGCATTAGCCTGAGTGTTGGAAATGTGCTTCTTTCATATTGATCAGCCGAGTCCACTGTAAGAAATATTCTATATCAAACTTGAAGCATATTTCCATAATTATTTGTACAGAAACCTGCTTTGACCTAAGAGAGGACCATCTGGATCCCAGTCTAGAAGACAGAAGAAACTCTCCTTTCAAAGACATTGGCCAAAAGATTATTTCACCTGTTTCATACTTATGAAGAAATAAAGATTGACATCAATTCAGTTACGATCTGCAGGCAATTATGTTACCTCTGGGGTATGTGATATGAGCAGGAGAGAAGGGCTGGTGAAGTTATGTTGATCGAGTTCAAGTTTAGCCAAGGAGTTGAAAGTAAATGGGTAAGAGATCTAATGGAAGTAGCAAGTTGTTGTCTCCCCTGAACTGTGTCCAAGAGAGTGTATCAAACTTCCTTTCACGGAACATAGCTTATTGGTAAACTTTCCCCTAGCTGAACTGGGAGATCCCATCCTTTACCACATTCTGATTGGTGGAAATGCCAAAACTGTTAATGTTTAGCTTAGAATTGAACTTAATTTTCAGGGAGGAAGTTGTCTTTTCTTACCTTGCTGTTTGGTGGAATAGAGGCTTCTCCCAAAATAGTGGGTTACAGATGTATGTGTAGTCTTGCACCAATAGCAGAACATCCAGGTACTATATAGATTGATCCTGGAATCTCTGAGGAACTCATAGAGGTAGACACATCTTTCGATAAATAAAGGTGGTACTTTTGAGTGCTTCTACTAGGTACCAAAAGTTGAAGAACTTCATGCATCACTAAAATCCAGTCCATTTTGTTCTGAGGAAAATTAGATTCTTGATAACATTTCTTGACCCACTCCACATTTCCCATTTCTATTTTTGAAATAAATGCTCAACCAAGGTGGGTGTCAAGATTGAGATAAGTGTGAACTGAAAGACTGGAGTTTGGGTTGGGGTATCTCTGAACAGAGAATTAGAATAAGGCTTTGGAAAAAAGAATTGATAAGTAGTTCACTATCAAAACTCATAAAGGAATACAATAATCCAAATTTGAGGAGATAAATTAGAAAAATTGCTAAATCTATGGCTGTAAAGATAGGAATTTAGAATTTGAATATTAGAGATGGATAAACAGAAAGAATCCTGGATCAAATTTTGTATGGGGAGGGGTTGAGATTAGGTGGAAGAATAACAGTGATCAATTGCTAGAAACAGTGTTATAATATTTCAGGGTATGCATAATAGGAAAATATGCAGAAAAAAAACCTCCCTAGAGCATTTTCATGGAATTTGAGTTGTATATGATGATACCTTACATTACGTTGCTTAGCACATTGTAGAATCAAATGCAAATTTTTCATGAATTTTAAAAGATAAAACCTAAGACTTCAAAGATATTTTACCCTTGTGATGGGCTGCTTTGGGCTATGCTATCCAAGATTACACACATCTTCTTTCTCCTTCACTACTATAAAGGATCCTTCAGTGGGAAAGTCTGAGAAACAATGGAACATCAAAGAGTAGACCCGGCTTGCTTTAATGGGTCAGTGGATGCACAGTCACATGAATAAACCAGTTGAATTAAAGGGTCAGGAATATAACTTCTTGTATATTCTTTATAATCATTACATCATTGCATTAATCAGTGCCCACATCATCCATAGCACATCATCACTGAAAGTGTTATTTTTGAAACCTCTGAGTTACAACTAACTAACAGGATATGAAAACAATTCAGTGAGGTTGTTAACATTTTAAAAAACAAATTAGTAGAAAAACAATTTTAAAATATTATTTTATAAAGATTTTGTTTTATTTCGGTTTGTGAGATGAGATATGATATAAAATATATTTATTGTATATGACACTAATAAATTGTCACTATTGTAAAACTTTTTTAGTTCATCATATATTAACAGGTATCTCACAAAATGTGTTCCTTGGCCAAGTAAAACAGACCTTTTATTTTATTTTATTTTATTTTTTTAAAGATTTATTTATTTATGCATACAAGCACTGGGGTACAGGCCAGAGGTGTGGGGGGTGAGAGAATCCACCAGACAGAGCAGGATGCAGAACAGGCAGATNNACAGAAACACACTGCTGAGGGGAGCAGCGGGCGAGGCAGGAGAGGTCTGCTACGCCATGTGGGTCCCCTCCCTGGCCGGCAGCAGGGATCGAACTCGTGCTGCAGTGGCTGCGGTTTGCTTAATAGTGCGTTGCTTAACCCACTGCGCCACTAGGGAGGGTCCAAAACAGACCTTTTAAAAAAGGTTAAAAGCCTTTTAAAATTTCAACTTTTTCAGAACTATAAATATGCTAATGGAAATTGTGGCATTATATTAGATATAAAGTCTGCAGTTTTTGCTGGTGGGAATGCAAGCTGGTCCAACCATTATGGAAAGCAGTATGGCGGTTCCTCAATCTACTAAGAATGGAACTTCCATATGATCCAGCAATTCCACTTCTAGGAATATACCCAAAAGACACAAATACACTGATTCAAAAGAATACCTGCACCCCTATGTTTATAGCAGCACTCTTTACCTGGAAACAACCTAAATGCCCAAAAACAGATGAGTGGATTGGGAAGCTATGGTACATATACACAATGGAATACTATTTCATCAATCAAAAAAGAAAAACTAGACTCATTCATAGGAACATGGATGGAACTGGAAGGGATTATGCTCAGCGAAGTAAGTCAGAAGGCAAAAGAAAAATACC
>JAGFMF010011393.1:1343823-1472401 GCA_019455555.1 Galemys pyrenaicus
AGGGCAGACGGGAGCACGGGGGACTGAGGTGATGGTGCACTGGTGATATGGTGATGGGGAATACATGGGGATTACAATTGATGTTAAATATATATAAATAAAAAATATTAATAAAAAAAATAAATAAAATCTGCAGTTTTTTCCTAACCCATTTCACATGGAACAATTTCTTTTACATAGAGCATTTCATGAGGCCAGCATCATGTGGAACAAAAGGTAATAATTACAATGAATTATGTTGGTTTAATGATCATCAGTTGGGGCTTCCCTGGTGGTACAAAGGGTTGAGTGCCGCACTATGGGGCATCTGCAGCCACTGCATCAACATTCAATTCCCAGCCAGGGAGGGGATCCACATGGTGCAGCAGACTTCTCTTGCCTCACCTGCTGCTCCTCTCAGCAGTGCATTTCAGTCGATCTGCCTGTTCTGCTCCCTGCTCTGTCTCTGGTGAATCCTCTCACCCTCTGTGCTTCTGGCCTGTTCCCCGACTCTTGTATGCATAAATAAATAAAATCTTAAATAAAAAAGATCCTCAATTAACTGTTGTATTATCATCAACAAACTTCTATGTAAATTTTCATCCTATTGTTATTGCACACTGCTATCTGGATTGAAAGGGTTTCATCTGAACTACATTCAGATGTTGGTATTCAGAGTCAATAACATTAGGTTACCCTCCTGATAAATTTTTTCTTTATACCACTGACATCTAGAAGAACTGCTGTATGTGTGGCATTCTTGTGCTCCAACTAAGTATGACCTCAGAGTAGGCACAAGTCTACAGTGATATTTTTACTCTAACTTCCCACCTGTCACCCCCAAGAAATAAATAAGCACTTTCTAATTTTTAAGGTCTATTGCTTATCAGAGCAAGTAAGCAGATGGGGATAAAAATACCCGAGGGAGGCTAAGTCTCAACACTATTAAGCTATCAGCTGTCACTGCAGAATGAGTTTGATCATTGGCTAGGGAGGTGACCCACATAGTACAGCAGACCTTTCCTGTCTCACCCACTGCTCCCCTCAGCAGTGTATTTCTGTAGATTCATCTGTTCTGTTCTCCACTCTGTCTCTGGTGACTCCTCTCACCCAGGCACCTCTAGCCTACACCCCAGTTTTTGTGTGAATAAATAAATAAATAAAAATAAATCTTAAAAAAAAAAACAACTCAGGAAATCATAAGAAGTCACAAGTCTCTAGACTCTTCATATATTAATATTTTTTAGGTTAAAATAAAAATATGTATTTATATATCTGCTAGATAACATTAAGGAGTCATATTTTCAAAAGCTAAGTTTTAAAAATATTTTGTGTTCCTATCATGTTTGGAATTTTGGTAACCCTGGTCCACAGACATTTTTCTGGGCCTTTAAGCCTTACTTTTATTTCTAATAGAGATGCTTACAGCATAGCTTCTCAACATCTGACTTGACTTTCAGTAAAGATTATGTAGAAATTTTCCTTGCTGATTGCACCTCTTCTAGCATCAAAGCCTCAAGAAGCAATCAAAGCAGAATAACATCAGTCTTTATTTCTTAGCAAGGACTTTTGCACTTTGAAGATTGCAGGGATGGGAGAGAGGAATACCAAGTTCTATGTCCTCTGTTCAGTCCGGGAACAGTCCTGTCTGGGAATTTTCTTGCATATACACTATAAAATCATTAGTACTATTATCATGGAAACCAAACATCCTATAATAGCATTATTTAAAGAGTATTAAAAATCAAACTTTAAGTCAATTTAAGCATCTAATTGACTTTATTAACCCATTCATGATAGGAACAGCAACTCATTTAACAAATAGAAGGGCTTTTACAGATCGGTTGGGGGGGAAAGGGGGAGGGGAGGAGGACAAGATAAGGAAGAGTGGATTATTTCAGACTGGATCTTCCTTTGGGGATGGGAAAGTTCTACCTGGTAGATTAAATTGCTAGCATTGACTTGGAAATTCCAGACTGACCAGTAAAGATTAAATTTCTGGGAGGGGTTAAGAATGCAATTAAGTTAGGTATTAAGTCTTGGTTTGATGATGCAGTACTTAGCACATGACTCCATTTTGGGCCCTCTGTCTCTTTTTTAATGAGAGGGCTAATATAACATAGCATATAGTCTCACTTGAGGATATTTTTAGAATATTATTTAAGAAATGGTTCTTAAAACCAATGTCAAGTAAAAATGGTGACTTCCTAACCTCCACTGTGAAGAAGGACTTCTGTCCTTATAACAAGAGGAAGAGACTCTAGGGACACATGTGCACAGGGGAAAGCATGTGAGGACACAGGGTAAGGGCAGGCACTTGCAGTAAGGAAAGAAGACTTGTTAGAGAGATACAGCCAGAAAAGTGGAGGAAAGAATTTCCCGGTCCCACTTAATAATCAGTAGAACTGAGTTGCCAGGTGAAGCTATACGAGAAAGGCTGGTGAATTCTGGAGAAGAAAAAGAAAAGAGGAAAAGGAGAATTCTTGCTTCTTTGGCCCAAATTGTGCCATGCTACTGCTGAGAAGGAGACATGTGGAGGGAACAAGGGGAAAGGCAGTCCTCAATGGATTACACAAATAAGTTTATGGACTCCAACCCTCACGCCAGACCACTAATATTCCAGAACCACAAATCCGATAAGATGATTATCGAAGAGTGGATCACTGGGACCTGAGGGTGGAGTTAAACAGTTAGGCTGGGTATAAAACCAGAGATGTGAGCCTTGGGAGCTCTCTTTGTTCGGTACCATCTCCCTTCATTTGGAGCCAGCTCTCAATGTTGTTGGTTCCACCTCAGAGGATCTGGTAGGATATTTATAGATTTGTATCCCTCTCTTCTCCTTGTGTTATTACTACTTTATTTCTCCTTCTTTTGTAAAATAAAACCCTTTAATAACCTTTCTCGTGTGTGCCTGCTGTGGTGCTTATTATAACTGCCTTTTAAGCACGTGCGGTTGAGGACCCAGTCAGGTAAACCCATTTTATATTAGGGTTGCTCTGTAATAGGAAGACTTGTAGAAACATTTGGAAGAGACACATGGCTAAGAAACATTTGAGGAGGCTGACAATAGAGCCATTACCTTGATTTGTACTTTGATTTTGCTCCTTTCATTCAGACTTGCCTGGCCCCTTTCACCTACTTCCTTTGGTTCCCCTCCAGAGAGGGCCTTGGACTTGTGGCAAGCTTTGGTCTTAGTGGCCTTGCTTCAGGCCACCCTTGTCAAGCTGTACATTTGTCCATGAGGGGATGGATAATTTGGGGTATTTTATTGGGAAACTATTATCCTTTCTACTCTTTATGCATACCAATTCTATTAAAGTTCTTTTACACTAAGTGTGTCCTTTGCCTTTGTGCACACAGATAGCGGGATCCCTTTATAAGATGAATGTTCGGGGGTTCCTGGTTACCCCTCAGTCATGTGCTAACAACCTCACAGGAAACAAACTTGGTTTTGGACTTCCAGTCTCCAGAACTGGATGACAGTTTAAACTGCACTTACACTACACACTCAACTTGTGGTATTATTTTGTGGCTGCCTAGCAAATTAATACACTGATTATGCGTCCTTTTTCCTGGGAGTTCAAGGATACTCAGAACCAAATACGAAATTCATAGTAACCATTTTGATATTCATAGTTCACATATTTTATCTTTCCTTTGTGATACAGATTTGTTTCTATTTCAATTTCATTAGCTTATTATTTGATTTCATTGTTTATGCCTTAGAGCTTTTATAGGAAATACTACAGTTATAAAAAATAAAAACCAATTTAAATGAATTCTTTATAATTACAGTTTCTTTTCTTATTTATAGAAGCACCTTCTAAATCTCCTGTGTTGGTTCCTTTTCATTTTCTAAATCCTTTAATATTGAAATGAAACAGGACTTAATTCTCAGAATGTAACAATTCCTTTATAAACACACTTCTGGCATGATCTCACTCAATCTCGTGGTTTTAAACACTAGTAACCTAGACATTTTGCCTAGGTTTTTCCCCTGAACTACTCACACAAATATCCAACTGTCTATTCAAATTCAATTCATTAATTTACATGTCCAATAGATTTCTTATTGGTGATGTGCCAGAAGTCAGGTCAAATTCTGAGTTTTTCCTTCTCCTTCCTTGTATTCTTCTCAGTAAACAGCAACTCTATCCTTGCCTAGACCCAGAACCTCACAACTTCTCTGTGAAGAAGGTGGTATTATTGTTTTATCATTTTAGTGTATGACTGTTACTATTACATTACAAATAAGAAACCTAAGTATAGACTTACCCAGCTACAGATAGCACGTAAACAACATAACCAGAATTCACACTGTCATTTTGGGTCTAGAAACAACAGTATTTTAAAAATATTTACTCATTTATTTTTGTGGTAACATTAATTAACTGTATATGATATGGATGTCGAGGAGCATACCCTTCTGGTGTATATGACCACACCACATCTACCACCAACACCCCCATGGTCCTCCATCATAGTCCATTGATAACACTGTTTTTTAAACTTAGGAATTTTTAAAAAAAATATGGAAATTTAAAAATATTTACAGAAGTTGTGAAGGTTAATGAAATCTAAATTTGTACCAACCATCTTGGTCTTCATCAGCTCTGTGAACAGCAGCTCTATCCTTCCCAGTTCCTAAATCCAAAAGCCTTAAAGTCATTTTTAACATTCTTTTTTCTCATCTCCAAATTCTAACCTTTCTGTGAAGCACCGTTGACTTGTGCAAAAAATATATGTAAAAGCTGACTATTTTTAACATCTCCTTGCCATTGTCAAGGTTAAAGTCACCATAACCCCTCCCTTGGATTATTGCTTAGTAAATAGTCTTTCTGCTTCTGTTTCCTCCTTGTAGCTGTTCTCCACAGCAGTCAGATTGTCATTAAAATGCAAACCAGAGTAGGTTACTTCTTTGCTTAATACCCTCCAGGGGTTTTCCATCTCTCCCAAATTGAAAGACAGTCCTTTTAAAGATGTATAAGGTGGCACAAAAACTAACTTTGTTTAGCTCTCTGACCTCAAGCATCTCTTTTTGGCTCACTTGGTCCTAATTGCACTGACCTGCATTTGCTGCTTCTCCTGCCTAGAACATTCTTCTCCAGAATATTGGCAAGACTGCTCTCACCTTTAAGACTCCTTATCATTTTATCAACTATCACTTATTGGAGAGGTTTACCCTGCAGTGTGCTGATAAATGTTTGAGGACTGAAGTTTAGGACAACTATCAAAAGGAGTAAACCAAGCCCTGATTATTGCACTCATTGAATTTCCTGGTGTAAAGATCTCATGTTGGCCAATTTCAATGTACCAAAATGATGTCACTGAAGGCAGAGTTGGCATAGATGTAGAGCACATATGTATATAAAGATTTATTTATGCATACAAGAGATGGGGTATAGGCGAGAGTCGAGGGAGGTGAGAGGATTCACCAGAAACAGAGTGGGAAGCAGAACAGGCAGATTGACCAAAATACACTGCTGAGGGCGGGGAGCAGCGGGCGAGGCAGGAGAGGTCTGCTACACCATGTGGGTCCCCTCCTCGTCTGGTGACAGGGATTGAACTCATGCTGCAGTGGCTGTGGTTTGCTTCATAGTGTGTTGCTTAACCCACTGCACTACTAGGGAGGCCCAGTTTATATAATTTAATTTTTAGTAATGACTGTTTTTACAACTGGTTCATACAATTCTTGGAACTTAATGGTTTTCTGGAGTTGGCAGGAACAGGGACCTGTACAACATTGACCACTTCCCTGGTTATTCCTTATAAAATAGCTCTTCCCTTTCAGTCACCCTGTGTCCTACTTGTCCTACTCTATTTTTCCTACTAGCATCATTTATATGTGTATATGTGCCATCATATATATATATATATATATTTCTTTTTTCTTCCTCCTTAACTTTAAGCTAATTTAGACTGGATACTTTATTTTATTCACTTTTGTATCTTCACAGTTTAGAATTTGCTTTACACATCATTTAGGAGCTAATTTATTGAAGGAATAAATGATATTATTAATATTTTGTTTAAGATGGATATTAGCTTGCTATGGAAAAGCTTCCTGATGGTGCAGGGCTTAAGTCTCAGCACTATCAAGCTATTGCCAGTCACTGCAGCCTGAGTTTGATCCCCAGCCAAGGACTAATCCACATGGCGGAGCAGACCTCTCCTGACATGTCAGCCGCTCCCCGCAGCAGTGTATTTCTGTAGATCCTCCTGTTCTGCTCCCCACTCTGTCTCTGGTGAATCCTCGCATGTCCCACACCTCTGGCCTGTACTTCAGTTCTTGTATGCATACATAAATAAAATAAATCTTTAAATAAAAGAAAAGAACTGACAATCAGAATATTGCTAGCTATAACAGTATGTGTAGCCCATCTGATTCTCACACCTTCCCCACGAGGGAGTTATTATTATTACCAGTTTATGGATGAAGAAACTGAGCACAGATTTGTTCAATGATAGATAGCAGATAAAGAACACAGTCAAGATTCACAACCTGACATTTTGGTGCCAGAGACCGCTATTTTTTTAAACTTAAAAAAGAATGCTTTAAAAAATATGGAAATTAATAAAAATGTATACAAAAGTAGAGAGGATAATGAACTCCAAATGCCTGTCATCAAAATTCAACATTTATCAACTCCTGGACAACTTCTTTTCATCTATACTCTCTTCCCCAGCTATATTATTTTGAAGAAAATGCAATAATCATTTTATAATTATTTCCATATTTACCTCTAAAACACACACATATATATGTATGTGTCTATGTATATGTATATGTCCTATTAAGGAGAGTCACATTTGGTACTGTTTATCTTTGACCTAGTATTTGTTCCTCAGTTACTAAATTTTTCTGTCCATCCATAATGGATATACTGACTTTTCTTAGAATTTTTTGAATATAAATTGAGATGATAAAGTTATACTACTTTGCAAAACTACAAACTGTATATAATGCTTCACAAAACTTTGTTGGGTTTTCAACTCTTATGTCATTATCCACATTGGGCTACTAACACGTCTAATGTCTCTACATCAAAGGATAGTTTGGTTGAATGTGTATGAGCATGACCTGCTTTTCCCCAGCAACTTAGTTGCCTAAATAACATCACGCCTCATAAATATGCCAGAGTTCTTACAGAGAGTCAGCAGTCTGGTGGAATGTATAAGCCCTTGCAAGGCTATAAAGCCGTGAGAAAACAAAGTATTATTCTCATGTTGTGCTACAAAGGAGCTGTGCACATTACGTGTATTTACGAGAGTTCATCATAATTCACTTCTCATTTCTAGACATACAGGAAAATGTACAAGAAAGATGGAACAAGGCAAGGTGACACACATCTGTAGAGCCTCTACCAGAAATAACATGAAACATTCTTTTAACTAGTAGTAATACTACTAATAATATCAGCATATGCTCACATAGTTCTTAACATGTGTTGAGCGCTGTTCTAAATGCATGACATATTAATTCATTCAATCCTCACAAGACATTTGTCAACATTGTATAACTACCATTGGAAAGACATCATTTAAACTCAGGCATCTGGCTTTTGAGTCTGTATATCCATCACCATGATAACTCTCTTGTCAAAAAAAAAAGAAAACAAAGAAACCAATATATCAATGTTTTTTAACATCAAGCTATACCAAGCACTCCCCTTACAATTCTATTTTTTCTTCATGTAATTGAAGTATAATACTATATTAGTTTTAGGTGTACAGTGTAAATATTTAGTATTTATTTACATAAATAATTATTTAGTATTTGATTAAATAATAATCACAATGAGTTTGGTTAATATCCACTACCACACATAAAATATTTCTTAAAAAAAAGATAGAATAGGGGCATCCCTGGTGGTGCAGGAGTTAACTCTCAGTGCTATCAAGTTGTCACCAGCCACCGAGGCATGAGTTTGATCCTCAGCCAGAAAGCTAACCCACACAGTGCAGCAGATCTCTCCTGTCTCACCCGCTGCTCCTCTCCCCACTCTGTCTCAGGTGAATCCTCTCAGTCTCCACACCTCAGGCCTACACCCCAGTTCTTCTATGCATAAATAAATAAATAAAAATATATCTTAAAAAAGAGTTGGAATATATTTTTTTGTGGTTTATTTTTCTTAAGATCTATTCTCTTAGCAACTTTCAATATGCAAAGAGTATATAGTTACCATGCTGTACATTACATTCCTAGGACTTAAATGTCCAGTTACTGTAAGTCTGTATCTTTGACCACTTTATTTCATTTTTCCTACCCTCCACCTCCAAAAAAAATGTTTGTTATAAAACATCCAGAGAATTAATGGTTCGGTCAAGCTGGTCTTTTTTTCTCTTAAACACACCTGAAAAAAATTCATATTTACCAACATCAAAAGAAATACATCATTTTTTCAGATGATCTTATCTACTATCTATCTATCCATCCATCCAGAAGGTCTATTGACCTTGCAATAAGAGATTAATATTGGGGACCTCCCTGGTGGCGCAAGGGGTTAAGCACCACACTGTGAAGCATCTACAAACACTGCAGCATGAGTTCAATACCTGGTCAGGGAGGTGACCCACTTGGCATAGCAGACCTCCCTTGCCTCACCTGCTACTCCTCTCAATAGTGTATTTCAGTCAATCTGCTTATTCTGTTCTCCATTCTGTCTCTGGTGAGTCCTCTCACAACCCCACCTCCCACCTCTGGCCTGTACCCCAATTCTTGTATACATAAATAAATAAATGTTAAGAAAAAAAGATAATAATGTTGAAACCACAATGAGTTACACTTGCAAGAATGGCATATATTAAAGAGACCTCTAACAACAAATATTGAAGAGGATGAAGAGAAAGAAGAGCCCTCTTGGTGGGAATGTAAACTGGTATGGCCTTAGGGAAAGCAATCTGGTTTTATTTTTAAAAACTAAAAGTGGAACAACTGTATGACCCAGCAATCCCACTCTTGGGTATCTATGAAAAGAACATAAAACTATCAATGCAGAAACCATATGCTCTACAATATTTATTGTAGCACTCTTCAATAACTAGGACATGGAAGCAGCTTAAATGTCCATTGATAAGTGACTGGATCAAGAAGATGTGGTATATGTGGTATAAGCTCTCTATGGAATATTATTCAACTATAAGGAAAGATGAATTGCAGCCATTTACAGCAAAGTGGTGAGACTTTGAAGGAATTATATACAGTAAAACAAATTAGAATGACATGGGTACATATTACACATTTACATTGCAGATGATTAGACAAAGTAAAATACTTACAAATACTAGTGAGCATTAATAAATACTATGAGGGCGCTGAGGTTAAGGGGGAGCTAGAGAAAGGGACGAGGAGAGACAAGGGGTGGTGGTGGAGAAAAAGTAGTTAAAGTGATAAAAAGTGAGTTAAACATGAAAAAATTAAAGTAAAATTTAAAAAGAATAAAAACAAAAAATCATGGTATATTTTTGGGCAACACACTCAAGGAAGTGGGAGCTAAAAAGAGCTAAAAACAAATAACTAAAGTTCAATAGTTGACAGGTAGTAAAATTAGGAAATGAAAAATTTCCACATGAAAGCAGATTTGAAAGCCTAGGATGCTGATGTGGAAAAGGCCAAGGAGGAGGTAGGATCAAATTTTGTTACACAAGGAAGGGTGTGATGGGGTAAGTGTAGACTTCATCATCAAATGCCTAAATTCCAGTATTATTAGGTAATTACTAAAACTTCAAAAAGGAAAGTTCATTTCATAACAAAAGATGTATTTTTTAAAAATGGGTATTGAATATACAAATGGAATTTATTCTGCAAGAATAAGCAGGCTAGAAATTTAAACATGAAATTTCAAAATTAAAGGACCATGAATATCAGTTAGTAAATGTTTAGCCAAGTAGGGTCTTTTCCAAAGCCTTCCATATTCACACACAGAGAATGGTTTGTATGGTTTCCACCTGTCCACAGACAGAATCAGGGTATTAGGTTGAATGACATTTTTTCCATCTCATGTGTCAGTGACTGAGTTAAAAATAAGAACTGTATTTTCTGACTTCCATTTTGGGACAATATCAGTGCCTATAACTAAAGAAAAAGTGCATATAATTAATGGGAACATTGTTGATATTTCAAATTATAATCATTAACAATACTAACAGCCACAACTGATTTGGTCTCTTAGGTTAAATCACCATCTCATATAAAGAAAAACACTCTGTTCTTAGGCAGGTCATACGCCTCTTAGTCTGAGAGCAATTTGCTAAATAATTCTTAATGTGGTATTTCAGTCTATGAATAGACAGAGGGTTTCACATATCATTATTGCTTTAGTATGAACTTTACATAATGGTAACAAAAAACTGAGCCTAATTAGCCCCTTCCAGTAAAAGTATTTGAGAAATTTTCCATTGCCCAATGCCTTCCCATAATGGAAAATACACTGCATGGGAGGAATGTGTAAATATTTGATTCGTGTTTTACTGATTTCAGTGTCACAACCTATCAATCATTAACACTTCAAAAACATATACCTGGTTAGTGGTTTCCAAAGTACATTCTCTCTCTGAAGGATTTTTAAACTCATAGAATTAGAACTCCCTGGCGAATCCCAGCCTAATATCATAGGTGTGAAAACGGAGACAAAAATATTCGAGTGACTTTCACAAAGTCCTCTAATCTTAGCTGACTTCCAGGGCTAAGATCTTCAGGCTACCAACTCACTGCTCCTCTTAAGACATTAGAGAGTTACTGTTCATCCTTTGTTCTGAAGGAAGGTATATAGAGCTATAACAACATTATCATAGCTGTATAAAATGAAATGAGGAAATTTAGAAAATTATAGACATAGGAATTTGTTTTTGGTGCTATATATATGGTCACTTCATAAAATAAAATGGTAGCATTTTTTAAAAAATATGACTATTTGCTTGATGTTTTAAAACTATGACATAAAATAAATATGTCTGGCATATATATTTTATATCAGTATATAAAAGTTTTAGTTATATGATTGAGATAAAAAATTAAAATTCTAGTTAGGAAAACACTTGGGTTATTTGATTTCCAGAATACATTTTTTTTTCCAGCATACATTTTTAAAAAGGACATATACATATGTTCTATAACAATAAATTAATTTAGTCTGAAAAAAATATCAGTCATCTAAGGAATTTAGCATAGCATACACTAAACCACAAGGTTCCCAGGATTTACTATATCAATAGTCTGGTTGATAGGGTTGATAGTGAGAGAACCAGACTATTTCTTAGACTATGGAATTAATAAACACTTATACTAAAGGCTGTTTCTCACACATTTCGATCAAGAAGCAGTATGATAACCTGGGTAGAGGTTCAGTTACTCTAAACTCTTCAGGTGGAAACATGTTCAAGATAAAGCTTACAGATTTAGAGAAGTTGGCAACAATGTGCTAAGCGCCTGACTTAGTGGCAAGGGAGCTATTTCTTATCTTTTCTGCTTTGGTGAAAGAGAGTCTACAGTACAGCTTCTAAACCCACTGATCTGACCTGTGCCAGAGCTGATGACTTTTCATCATATTTTCAGTCTCTTAAGAACTGAGCAATGTTGGGTAATAGACTGGAGCTGTTTCATGGCGCTGCCACAGGATAAGCTGGTTTCCCTGAGTTTGTAGGAACAGTGTGGCATATTCCAGAGAGCACTACTCATAATCTCTCTTTCTTTTGAGACAAAATAACTATTGATAAGATCCAGAAGGTGCTCTTGGGAGAATGCTGTAACCCTTTTCTTTAAATAAAACACTTCTAGGCTAGTGCTTGTCCTTAAGGCTGTCATTTGTCAGCAAATAAGTCATTAGTTAATTAAAACAGAAATTAGTTGGCAAGCAAAATAAAGAAAAGCACTATTCAAAGTAGGTATCTATGGATAAATGGTAAAGAAATGTGTTTTTTTTTCCCCACCCTGAAACTGGCCAATACTGAGGAGTACTCAAGGAATGCCAAATTTTTTTTTAAAAGAGATTTATTTATGCATACAGGAGCTGGAGAACAGGCCAGAGTTGCGGGAGGTGAGAAGATTCACCAGAGACAGAGTGGGGAGCAGAACAGGCAGATGAACTGAAATATACTGCTAAGGGGAGCAGCAGGGGAGGCAGGAGAGGTCTGCTGTGCCATGTGGGTCCCCTCCCTGGCCGGGTATCGAACTTGCACTGCTGTGCCTAAGATGCTTCACAGTGCGTTGCTCAACCCCCTGTGCCAACCAGGGAGGCCCTGGGTCCCCAAACTGTTAAGGGGAAAACCTATTTTGCATGTTTTAAAAGGGATTGGCCATTTGCATAAACAGAGGCAAAGAAAACAGATTCTTAGAGTGCTGGAAGACCTTTAATCAGTGTAAAAGTTTAGAGAGAGAGAGGATAGTATTTCAAAGGACAAATTCCCAAGCAAACTCCAAACACTCAGCCAAACAGGCTTGGCCCACATTGGGCAGGCTGAGGCCCAAAAGCACTAGAACAGGTCCACGGCACATACTAGTAGGAGCCACAAGAAAGGGTTAGGCAGGTCTCAGAGAGCTAGGACAGAGAGACCCAAATTTCAAAATGTGCTATATAATCTTCGGTGACATCAAAATAATGGCTCCCAGAGTCTGCCATAATCCTAGGGGCAACCACCCTATGTGTCTCTCACCCCTCTAGCTCTCCTTCACATGTCTCCTTCCCAGCCCCATCGTAATTTATATACTGACTTCACTCAGTGCCTGCTGCTCTCCCATTCAGGAAATCAAGTCTGCTGAGAATTGTAGTCCAAGGAGACTGCAGGTAAGGTGGGGGGTGGGCAGGGAAAATGGCCTCTTGCACTGTGATATGGGCCACTGCGCTGTGACATACCCCAGGCATGTTTTCTGTAATAGCTCCAGAACAGGTTCAGAAAAATCCACAATGTTTCAATTCACACTTTCATTTTCCTTATGCAAATACAGTAAACTTACTAGGTGTCATGGTGTTGATGGCAAAAAGAATATATTACTTGGGTATTTTATTGTGTTGAAAACATTTTGTTCTGGGCATATCAGGAGAAGTAGACCAAGAGTTCTGGAAACAGCCAGGCAATAAAGGGTAATGTTAAGTGCTCTAATCTGTTTTTTTTTTTTTTTTCAGATGTAAATTGAAGATGGTAGTAGTACTTAGTTCACAGAATTGTTTTGAAGATCAAATATGATGACATATGTTGGCAAAGAGTAAAATGACAGAAAACAATATGTCATGTTAACATTAACAAAATAAGCAAATGAAGTAAAGTGTTGGGTAGTTATATTAATATCAGAGAAAGTAGACATTAAGATGAAGGATATTATCAGGGTTAAAGATTTTACGTAATGATAATAGGGATAATTCATTCTAACAATCCTAAATGAATATGCATCTAAAAATAGTTTCTAATACCTGAAGCAAAACGCTAATTGAAAAGACTAGCATAAATACATAAATCCACATTTTAGTTGTAAATTCCAACATTCCTCCTCTTAGTAAACAAATAGAAAAGAAATCAGAAAATTTATAGAAGACTTGCACAACATAATCAAACATCTTGACTTAATGATATTTATGGAGAATTTCATGCAACAACAGCAGACTTTTTTTTATGATTTTCAAGTTCACATGTAACCATCACCAAGACAGACCATATATTACACCACAAGAAATCTGATCAAATTTAATTGATTGAAAAAATAATATGAAGCATGTTTTCTGATCTCATGATGGAAATAGAAATTAGTGATAGAAAGATATGAAAGATTCTCAAATATTTGAAAATGAATAATATTCTCTAAATAAAACATAGGTCAAAGAAGATATAACAATTGAGATTATAAAATATTTTGGACTGGGGCCTTCCTGGTGGCGCAGTGGGTTAAGCAATGCACTATGAAGCAAAATTCAGCCACTGTAGTACAAGTTCGATCCCTGCCACCGGTCAGGGAGGGGACCCACATGGCACAGCAAACCTTTCCTCTTTGCCTGCTGCTCCCCTCAGCAGTGTGTTTCAGTTGTCTGCCTGTTCTGTTCCCCAGTCTGTCTCTGGTGAATCCTCTCACCCCTCGCACCTCTGGCCTGTACCCCAGCTCTGTATGCATAAATAAATAAATCCTTAAAAAATATATTTTGGACTGAATATAATGAAAATATAACACATAAAGATTTGTGGGTGAGGTCTAAACAGTACTTGGTTGGTAATTTTTAGCTTTGAATATTTATATTAGAAAAGAAGAAAGATCTGAAATTAAAGACTATGAGCTTTAATCAAGCAATCTTCAATTGCTATTGAATATCTTTAGGAGATTATCTAAAGAAGCTAGATCTTAGAATCTTAAGAAGCTGGGGAAAAGGAGCAAATTAGGCCCAAAGTAAGAATACAGAAGGAAATAAAAGTCAGAGGAGTCAGTGAAATAGAAGGAAAGAAAAAAAAAAAAGAAAATTCAATGAAATGAAACATTGGTTCTATGCAAAGTTCAATAAAACTGGTAAGTATGTAGCCAACTGACAAGAGAAAAAAAGAGAGAAAAGATTACTTGCCAATATTAGGAGTGAAGTAAGATATGTCACTATAGTTTCTATAGATACTTCAGAAAGATAATAAAGGAATATTATGAATAACTTAAGTTGATAAATTTGAGAAAGTTTAAGTACTAATTTATCCTTATAGTTGAACTATAAATTGAAAAAAGATCTTTTGAATAGCTCACATACCAGATACTAATTATTTTTATGAGCCATACTCTTTCTTTTGCCTTTTTGGGCCAATTTGTACTCATTGCTTTTTCTATTTGTCTTATCTTGGATATTTCTTTCCCATTTCTGTATCTTTCTTTTTTCCTTTCTGTTTTTTCTCCTTTCTTATGTTGGATTTCCTATTCTTTGCTGTCACTGTGGGTTTATTCACTTGAAATTTTTTATTAGATTTATTTAATTGTATTTGACATCATTTGTAGTCCCCAGGGAGTTCCCACCACCATTTCACCTGTGCATCATCACCTCAGTCCCTTGTGCTCTTTATGCCCTCCTCCCATCTTTGCCCTCCCCTCTTTCCACCCCTCCCATGGTCCCTTTGGTTTATCTTTGACCTTTTGTTCTTGTATTTTTGATTTGTTTGTCTGTTTGCTAGTTTGTTTGTTTTTGGCTGTAACTGCTCATTTCCTAGAGCTCTCTCATTATTTTTTTGGTATTGATTTTCCTTTACATTCCTCCTAAAAGTGAAGCCATCTGATATTTTTCTCTTGCCTTCTGACTTGTTTCACTGAGTATGATTCCTTCTAGCTCCATCCCTGTTTCTATAAATGGCCCTAGTTTATAATTTTTGATTGCTGAATAGTATTCCATTGTGTATATGTAGCACATCTTCTTGGTCCAGTCATCTACTTTTGGGCATTTGGGTTGTTCCCAGGTCTTACCAATTATAAATAGTGCTGCAATAAACATGGGGGTACAAGTACTCTTTTAGATCAGTGTTTTTGTGTCCTTTGGGTAGATTCCTAGGAGTAGGATTGCTGGGTCATATGGTAGTTCTATTTTTAGTAGACTGAGGAACCGCCATACAGCCTTCCATAGTATTCATTTAAAATTTTTAACTGCTATGAGTATTGGGGTAAAAGTGAAGATAAAAATCTGGATTTGGTTTTTCATGTAACTGAAGCAAATTCATTAACATTTTATGGATTTGTTTTGAAATACCCCAGAAAATTGTTCTTTTGACTCATGCCTAAAGATACTTGATTATCCAAAGAACATTCAGTAAATGAGAAGGAAACCATGGAAGATTCAGGTAAAAACTAATTTTTAGATTTTGAAAAAAAATCTGAATTGCAGCTTCTCTGTTACAGGAACTATAGATGTTCAGTTCTTCTTTCTGTACTTGGTGAGTCTTTTCTAGTTTTTTTTTTTTTTCTTTTTCTTGGTACAACAAAAAAGTATTTAGGACATTGTGAAATAACATAGTGAGATAGTAATGTTCTATATTTGTATGGTGCTTTTCATCCTGAAGGTTTGCCAAGTACTTTATAACTTGAAGAAGAGATTGTTTTGTTCTTAGTTTAAAAGCACCTCACTCTGAGATGAAATATTATCTTATGAGGTAAAAGTATACAATATAATATTTTAATGAAAGAAGCATAATTTAGGAAACTATGAGAACCAGATGATCATTTCTGACAACATTTTTTATGATTATAGCTTACTAGGATTTATCAGTTTCTTGTGGGATGGCATCTAAATTCTACTGGGCAACTGAGCTGGATTTTCTTACCTTGAATTAAGGATAAATATGATCATATATCTTATAGCATTCTCATGCAGGAAATCAGAATCTCCAAACTAATTCACATAAGGAATTCCATGAAGACTGCCCAGAGATTAGAGGCATAAATAAATAAGAGAGTTTGAATTGGAAAGTACTATAAATATTTACAATATATTTATAGTATCCCAAGTAATAGAGACTGTAAAGTTGTACCAAGAATATTCATATACACGTGTCAAATATTTTTAATCCCAAATTAATCCTAAGTACATAAAGCCAAGTAAGGTAGTAAAACTAGATATCTTATTTTGTAGACTACTATTTAAATTTTAAATATAGTGACACTACTCATTTAGTAGTCAGACTTCTGGCAACCCCAGCACAAACCTGTAGCTCAGACCCTGAACATAAACCAAAAAAGCCTCTCAGTGGTCACAGTAGATGTCCAAAGAGTTAGCACATTATTTGTGGTAGAGACATGCCACATCTCACATTTAGCAGATATTCCATTCCACAGTGTTTATAAAAAAAGCAAAGGCTGCTATTGGTAGACTCACTGACAGCAGTCTCTACTATTTTAGAAATACTTCCAAAAATGAACAAACAAATCTGTTTTATTGCTAACTACTATTAAGTGAAAGTGATTTTTGTTGAACTTCACTTTTTCCAACTATGCTAAATTTTTCTTGGGTCAAATAAAATTCCCAACCCACATCAATTTAAAATCCAGCATTAACTGAAAATCTTAAGGTCATGTTAGGAATGGATTAAAACTCCTAGGTATGGGAAATAGAATGAAATGCCTTACATAATTAATGGATATTTCATTTATTCATCCAACAAACATCTCACTGAGGGTATACGCTAACTGCTAAGTACTATTCTAATGAAGACATATTAGTGAACAAAAGAGAAAGAAATCTACGGCTTGTGAAACTTATATACTGTTAGAAAGAGGCAGACAATAAACTTAATAAATCAATAAATGGTGAAATGTGTTAGAATCCTTGAAGTATTATGGAGAAAGTTTAGAGCATGGTAAAGGGAAGTAGAAAGGCTGCAGCATGGGCATGATATTAAACAGGGTAGCCAGACAGGACTTATCTAAGTCGTTTTTGTTGAACTTCATTTTTATACAAAGACTCTGAGAGGTGAGGGTTATCTGGGAATAGTTTTCTAGGATGAAGGGAATGCCATGTCAAAACTTTGGTGGGAAGTGTGTTCAGGAAACACCAAGAAGGCCAGATTGCTGGGCAGAGTGAGGGGAGGAGAGCAATCAGTGAGACAGGAGGGGGACTGATTGTATGGGTTTTGTCAGGTGATTATCAGGACTTTTGCTTTCATCTGGAGATGGTGAGAAGGTCATAGTGTTTTTAGAGATAATATGATATACTTTAGAAGGATCACTATAGTTGCTGTGTGGAGAATGCATAAAAGGGGCTTGGAGTGCAAGAAGATCACAGTTAGTAGGCAAATGCATTAATTCAGGTGAGAATATCTGAAACATTCACGTTCATTAAACATATTATTAAAAACATGATGCCCTGTCTCTGTCCTCATAGTAAAGGTAAACACATATCCTTTATTCTTTTATGAAGCAGGGCCATGAAATCATCTGTCAAGCACAAAGCACTTTTCCAGGGAACCTATTTATGCCAAGGTCCTGCTAATTTAGTTCAAGTGTTTTGGACAAAGTGGCTCTCTCCTCCTCCTCCCTCCAGGCTGCCCTTCGTTGACTGGAGAGAGAACTGGATTCAAGGGCAGCCATGCACAGCATGCTCGGACTCCAGGAGTGGGCATAGGACAAAAGGCTCTCTCTAAAGAGTTTCGAGCTAATTCAACCAGATCCTTCTCAGGAATTTAAGAAGAATGAAAAGAATGAAATGAAAAGCCTAAAAAGAAGAATGAAAAGAAAACTAGTTAACAGAAAGTGGAAGGGACGCATAGGAGTCCCTGAGGGTCACAGTGGAACATAAAAGTAAAGACATTCCTGAGATTCTGCAGCTCAGGTCTGTAGGGCAGTTTAGGAATCAGAATGACCTACTTTTTGACCCTACAGGACTGGTTCTAAATGTTCTACATTTCCTGGATTTCCATGTACATGTGAATTCATGTCGCCATACTTCCTCATCTGACATTGTTCCAGGTATATTGGATAAAACATTTTCTAACAAATAAAAGAGCTTAACAGAAATTAAAACTATACACACACACACTATATTTATAGTTATGCATATAAACTATTAGGGTAATAGTTTTCTTCATAATAGTTTTCATTAGAATCATCTGAAAATCATTTAAGGTTATCAGACCCTAAAAAAGATAATTCCTTTCTATTTGCTTAAATTATAGAGGATAAAAACAAACTTAAGAGCAAGACTGAGTTCAAATGCCAGCTCTATCCTTTACCTTGCTGTGATTGTGGATAAATGATTTAATCTGTCTAAATTTCCATATATGTAAAAAAAGAGATAACATTATCTCTTACAGTAGTTGATCATTAAGTGTGTGAACACAGAAAATCCTCATACAATACCTGCTTCATAGTAAAATCTCCATACATCATTTGAGGTGATAAAAATACTCTAGGTGAGTACTGTCATGGGCAGGTTAGTTGCTACTAGCCAGGACAGTGATATTCACTATAAAACTACTTAAATTTCCTTTAAAATAGATAATCTCTACTCACTTTAGGCATGTTTCAGTTACCAAAACATCGACTAATTGCAGAGAAACAGTTCATCTGTATGGGGAAGGGAAAGCAGGAAGGCATAACTTTTGAGCCTTACAAAAGGACATCGTGTTCAGTGCTAGAGAAAGTGACAGATGTTCAAGGAAATCGAAACTCCATGATTGGTATCTAAGCTCGGATTTTTTTAAGTTTGACTTTTTTTTTTAAAGAGTTATAGATTTACGCATATAAGAGCTGAGATACAGGCTAGAAATACAGGGGGTAAGAGGATTCACCAGAGACAATGTGGGGAGCCCAACAGACCAATCTACTGAAATACACTGCTGAAGGGAGCAGCAGGTGAAACAGGAGAATGCCGCATGTGGGTTATCTCCCTGACTGGGGATCGAACTTGCACTGCTGAGACTGTGGCTAGCTTCATAGCGCTGTGCCCCAATCCCTTGCGCCGCCAGGGAGACCCTTCGATTTTTTGTTTTGCTTATTAACCTTGTGTTATATATATATAGATATCTATCTATCTATCTATCTATCTATCTATCTATCTATCTATCTATCTATCTATCTATCTATCTATCTATCTATCTATCTATCTATCTATCTATCTATCTATCTATCTATCTATCTATCTATCTATCTATCTATCTATCTATCTATCTATCTATCTATCTATCTATCTATATATAATACAGGACCTGGAATACAGTAGGCAGTAAATACTTTTTTTAGTGAATCAAAAATGTTGAATAAATGAAAATTAATCACAATGAGCAAAAAGGGTTTCAAATTTTGAAGAGAGTTTAATAAATAAAGGCTTAGGACAGAGGTTTACAGAGGGTGGGGTAATCTCATATTTCTAAGAGCTATTTTCTGGCAACTTTGTTGTAGGCTTTGTCCATTTTTCTAGTGAATTGTTGGTTTTTTCTTTTTGGTATTCATTAAGAAAGGTCGTTGTTCATGTTATAAATTGTGATACTTTCTCCATCTGTCAATTTGCCTTTATTTGCAGTTTCCTTGTTCTGTGTTTGAAAATATAACCAAATGCATACATTTCTTTGAGGTTTTTTGAGTTGGCATTATGTATGGAGGGCCATTTCACAATTCAGACATAAAGAATGTTTGTATGTTTTGGTATATTCAAAGTTTCATTTACCTATCTGGTGCTTATTTTGTTTCTTGTTTTCCCCCCAGTTATCTCTTTCTCTCTTTCTTTTAGGTATCACATTTAAAAAATTTCTTTATTTATATATATTTGACATCAGGTGTTGTCCCTGTGGAATTTCCACCACCAATTCACCCTTGTACCATCACCTTAGTCCTTTGTTCTCTTCCCACCTTCATTTTGATCCCTCTCCCTCCTCCTCCTATATAAAATGTTTCTGATTTATAGTTGTCTGTTTATTTTATTTTTAAATTATTATTCTTTTTCCTGATTTCTTATTTGGTTTCCTTATAGTCCTCCTATAAGCGAACCCATCCAATATTTTTTTTTCCTTATGACTTATTTTACTGAACATAATAAGCCCTTCTATCTCCATCCATGTTGTTGTGAATGTGTTAGTTCATCTTTTTATGATTGCTGAATAATATTCCATTGTGTATATGTACCACATCTTCTTGATCCAGTCATCTATTTTTGGGCATTTGGGTTGTTTCCAAGAATTACCTATTATAAATAGTGCTGCAATAAACATACATGTGTAGGTATCATTTTGAATTACTGGTTTTTTTTTTTGTCCTTTGTTACCCAGTTATCTTAACATTATTTGTTAAATAACCCATATTCCTGCCACTGATCTGTAATATCATTTTATTTTATATTTGATTCGTGCATTACCATAGAAGTTTAATCATTATTTGCTTTGATTTTATGCTATTTGTAATGTTTTAATGAGAGCTATACTTTGTAGAAATAATCAACATATCAACATATTGTTATTTTAACCTAATGCCTCAGATCCTAAGTTGTCCTTGATTTGTAATAAATATTACCTGTTTGCTTTTATATTTAATTGTCTGAAGTATTTGTCCCATAATTCATTATTTTCTTTTATAACTTTAAATCATATCTGTTATTATTGATTTTTGTTCTACTTATCATTTATATGATTACTAATGTTGACTTATCATTATATCATTATATCATTATATCAAAGGAACCTATCAGTTCCTTTTGAATTTTGTCTTTTTTTCTTTTTATATGAATGGAAATTTATTTTACATTTCTTTTTCTAATTATTTGGAAATGACAAGTGTTCTTTTTTATTCTATTAACTTATTTGTAAATATTTAGAAATCAACCAAAAATTAAGAATAAAATCATTTATTTTAACTTCTCCTGATGTAAGATACACAATTTCCTTCTTTCTATTTAATTCTCTATCCTTTCCTAGATTTTTCTGTGTATCAATAGAGATTTTTTTCCCCTAGATGATTATTATTTTTTTAATATTATAGATCCACTGTGAAGAATTAGTATTTACTTTGTTCTTCAATGACATTAGCAATATATTTGGACATAATATATATTTGGTCTAGAACCTGCTATCCTTGATCTTGTCTTCCAACTCTCCTTCTTGCTAACCATATTCCAGTCTTCTTTCTTTTCTCAAACACTGCAAGCTTATTCCTTCTTCAGAGTCTTTGTATTTATCACTACTTTGAGAGGGTTCCTGTGACCTTTTTGGCCAAAAGTACCCCCAACTTGCAACCTCCCTCATGCCCAGGTATTCATTAACTTCTACCTCTTTATTTTCTGCATGGGTTTATCACTCTCTAACCTGATTCTACTTTACTATTGGTTTTTTTGTTTGTTTGTTTACTTATTTATTTTCCTTATCCTCCCACTAGACTATAAACCTCATGAAGATAGATACTTTACCTGTTTTAAGTGGGGACTGCTTAGAACTGTGACTGGCATGCTAGCCACTAATATTTGGTAAATAAATATTTGTTGTATGAATATATGTCATTGTTTATCTAAAAATGTCTTTTTGTTCTTCAAAACTGTGGAGTTGCTGGGTCTTTAGTCTCAATCAGCATGCTCTGGACCAATCCTTCCACTACTTTTTTCTGTTACCCTGAGTCTACCTGTCTAGGGAATGGTGGTTGCTGCCATTTTCTTTTTAAGGACAGACAAGGTGCTAAGAAGTCCAATTAGGAAAATGGTATAGGGTAAATGGAAGTTATCAGATTTTTTCCACCCTCCTGCCATTAGCATTTATGATCATCACCTTTGGTTGATGGTGGACATGTGGAGTATGGTATGAGCATGCAAAGTGGGCATACCTGTGCCTCAAAGGTTAGGTATATAAGTGCTGTGTCACACAGAAGATGGCATGTGGTGGAGAGCAGCGCAACAACTATGAGAGGAGGAGCGATGGCAATGAGAGGAAGAGACCACTAGAGAATGCCAGAGAGAGCCCAAAGGGCTGGGAGGCCTACCAGCCTTCCTTGGAACCCCCCACTGCCACCACCCATCCCACCGGCCCTGAATCTGGTTGCCTCACTACAAATGGTATAGAAAGATCATTAAAAGCCTGACAAAGCCACTGAGGGCTCCGGGACTTTCCTTCGCCCATCTGTCCCAAGCCATAGGGAACCTGCCCTGAGCCTTGCTGGCACTACAAGTGGACAACATCTGGAGCTAGAACTTCCTTGGTCACAAAGGCAAGTACACTTGGTAACAAAATGGGAAAAATTAATTTATTTTGAAAACAATTGGTTTTGAAATGATGTGTTGTTACTAAGCAATGTTGTTGATTCCTTAAGAAACAAACTTTGAAAAATCTCCTAAGACTTGGAATAAATTGCATATACTTTGAAATTAATTTTCTGGTTGATGGGCTATTAAAAATTGCCACATCTTTAATCAGTGTAATTAACTGGATTTATGAAGTAAAAGTTTAATGGGATCAAGTTTCATTTGTAGACAAGGTAGAGTGAAGTAAGAGTCTGAGAATTATAAGAGATGAAGGTTGGAGCCAAAGATCTGAGACAGCTGGGTGTTCTTACTGATCACAGCAAAATCTTTAACTAGCTACAAGCTTTAAAGTGGGATGCTGAGGTCTGTAGAAAATCCTACTTCTGAGTATCCTTTGAAAGCTTCAATCAAGGCAGGTCAAGGCAGATACTGATACAGATTCTCACTTCAGACTCTTGTCTCCACTACCACCTGACTAGAGCTCATCTGACTAGCAACCTCTCTAGATGTTGTTTGCAGTTGACAAAGTCCCTAAGGCAGCAGTGCAAGGGGCAAAGGCATTGTGTGTGGTGAGGTAGGGAGCTGTAGAGCAGTGGGAGGTGACAGGCAAGGTGGTTCTAGAAGGAAACTGGGTTCTCGTGTAGTTTCATGATCCTCTTAGCTTATTATTCCCTCAAAGACATCCTATAACTTTATCCCACCTTCACTCCATTCATTCATCCATTCCATAGATTCATTAACAATTTTCTGGAGATCCAATAGTGAACACATATTTAAAAAATCCTCATTATAGAGTTTATAGTCTAGCAAATACATAGATAACAACAAACACATATATGCTATTTCATTTGATAATAAAAGCCTTGAAGAAAAATAAATTGGGATCAAGAAAAAAGAGTGAAGATTGAGGTGGTGCAACTTTGTATGGGTGGTGAAGAAAGTTCTCTATGGGCTTGTGACATCTGAGCCTGAAGAAACAAGGTGTGTTTACTTGTGGGTTTCTATGGAAACCCACTTCATTACCCATTAATGAACCATGGTGCATTGTTTCAAAAATTCTGAAAGGTATTTGTTGACTTGGAAAAATTTGGATTTGATTGTAAATGAAATGAGAAATGAAAAAATTCTAAGCAGAAAAGCAACATTATATGACATATTTCTAAAGTATCACTTCAGCTGTTGGACGGATAACAGCTTTTGTGGGTAACTAAGTGGGAGAGAATATGGAAGCTGGAAGAGTTGTCCATTCAGTCCTTGTTATAACTTTATTTATTTATTATGTCAGTATTCAACACACTTCCTTTAAAAAACAGCTAGGGAACAACCAGGTTTTAAATGAAACCTCATAACTTCTGTTTTCAAATGAAAGAACACATGTAAAAAAAATTGATGCTCAGGAAATTTCAATTTTATCTAACCTTCAGCCTTAATTGAATCTCTTCCTTGGCGGAACAAGATTTATCTGGAACACAGTTTAGTTTCTCTACAAATCTCATTTGGCTGTTCCATCTTGGTTGGCCTCAAGCTGTGTTCTTTGATGCCATACTTATCTTCTGGGATCTCCACCTGCAGTCAATGTCCTCTCAGTCACATCTCCTAGAAGGATCAGGGCTTTCTGTCCTTGATAAATGGATCCAGGCACATGATAACTTTCTTGTTTCTGCTGGTTGCAGAAAAGCCCTTAACTATGTACATATTGATCTTTAACACATGTAATTAATAAGTAAGGAAATATTTTTTAAGATTTTTTTTTGCAAAGCACAGGTAACAGGGAATAACTCATGCAATAACTCAACCCTAAGTGTGCTTGATATTTCCTGTTTCTGTCTCAAGATTTGCCTTCCTTCCGCCTCATTCTGCTTTGCACCCAGAGACGTTGATTTTTATGGACTCCTATTCCAGCTTTAGGTTTGGTCTGGCAAACAGGCAGCATCAGTGGACATCTGATAACCAGAGGACAATGGGTTTTGGATATTTATTCCTCTAGCTTCCTTTGTCCTGGATTACCATTGATTGTTTTTTTTTCCTCTGCTGAAGGTCACAAATCCTGAAGGCAGCCATCTGCTAAAACTTCTCTCTCTCTCTGGGTTCTAGTAATTCTTACCAGACTATGGACTGGTAAAAGTTCCTAATTGTTTCTGGTCCAGGGGAGCTTACCTGCCTTTGTTGGTTATAAGTAAATACATTATTAAACACTTCTCAATTGTCCCATGTATTTCTTGCTGTTCCTGTTGGAGTTGTCAGCATTCCTTGGGGTAGCTTGAGTGATGAAGGGGTGAACTCTGCCTCCTGACTTTCCACACCACCTAAGTTGGAGGGAATAGCACCTGTGCAGTGCCATCATGTGAACTCCTCCCTTCATGTCCTGAGCAAGGAGGCTGCTGGGAAGGCGGCAGAACTGCGAGGTTATTTTTTGAGTCTTTAAAAAGGAGTGATGTGTGTGGGCGTCCTTTTCCTTGCATTGGAGCTGCTGCTTCAAGCCCAAGTGCCCCCACCCCCCAATCTCGGCAGTGGCAGGACTCTGCTGCACCCTACTGGCTCCTGTAGCTTCAACCCCACCTCACACTGGACCTTCTCCCTCTCTGTTATATTTCTTTTCTTCTTCTTTTTTTTCCCCCTCTACCAAAGGCCTGTTTATTTGCATTTGTGGTAGTGGGTGCCTAGACACAGGACTGGTGAGAGAGGTTCTAACCCCAGACAGTTTTTAGGCCATTTACCTGATACTAGTCCCATGATTGTATACACAGAAGTTTCTTCATAGATGCAGTAGAGTAGGAAAGAAGAAAACTTGCACAGAAACATTTAAAGTTATTCAAATATCAGAAACATTTTACCTTCTTGAGGCTTCCCTGGTGGTACAATGGATTGGGCAACACACTGTGAGGTAAACCGCAACCACTTCAGCATGAGTTCCATCCCTGCCACCGGCCAGGGAGGTACCCCACATAGTACTGCAGACCTCTCCTGCCTTGCCCGCTGCTCCTCTCAGCAGTGTATTTCAGTCCATCTGCCTGTTCTGTTTCCTAGTCTGTCTCTGGTGAATCCTCTCACTGCCCACACCTCTGGCCTATATCCCAGTGCTTGTATACGTAAATAAATAAATCATAAAAAACAAACAACAACATTTTACCTTACTGGCAGAATTATATTGAGAAAAGAGTGCTTTTTATTCTGCATTAAATAGTGTAGACTTGCAGAAGTCACAAACATTAAGTAGGACAATTGCCTTATAAAATCCTTTTCAACTGGGAAAGGAAGAAGTAGTATATGATTAGGTATGAGACATCAAGTTGTGAGACACAATGAATATTGGCTCGCTGTGAATAACAGTATTCACTGTGAGAGATTACTGGTTAGATGTAGCAAGGTGTGATTTTGTAAGCACAGTTTTTGAGGTTACACTCTCTGGGTTGAGTCTGCCTTGGCCATTTCCTTGGTGGAGGCTTTGAGCAATTTCTTTAATATTTTTGTTTTTCTGTGTCCCATCTTATAACTGGGAAGATAACAGTGCCTAACTCATAGTAGCAATGTGAGGAATAAATGAGTTCAGGTAAAGCACTTAAGATAATGTCTGTGATATGTGGTTAATAACAATTCGTACCATCTTGTAAGTATACATGGAGCTGCTGGAATAGATTTCATTACAGAAAATAACCTTATTTATTGCTTTTCCACCAATTTTTACCTTCTTGAGATGATGCAATGAGAGCAAAAAGATAGGCCTAGATTTGGGATGGTGATGTACTTCAGGAGAGGAACCCCAAAATTATGAGTCCAGACCTTATATATGAATGGGATGACTGTAACTTTACCTCATTTTTCTGGAAGAGGGAACACCTAGCCCATTGGGAAGCAGGGGGAAGGGTATGATCCTGGTATATTGCCCTTGGGAATCTAAGTAAATATCTGCAAGGGAAAATTAGAGTATTTCTAGATTTACAACTTCTAGACTGTCTTTATGATCTTGTTCTCTTGGAAGTAATAACAAATACCTTTGGGAAGGTCAATCTTTTACTATTTATTCAGTAACCTTTGGGTTCTAAGGTTTGTGCTTTAAGTCCCAGTAAAATTTTTTCAAAAAGCCTCAAATGTGCAGAAACATTGAAAATTTACCTCTCAACACCTGGAACATAGCAAACCTATTCAGCTATCAGTCTTGTGAATGCTCAAAAGTCAAAAAGTTGTAGGACAACTTTTGAGGTTTGTTCCTATTGGGGTATTGTTTGATGAACATATTGGCTTTCTCTGTACCTCTGTATCAATAATGTTTCTTAAAAAAAGGTTGGCTAGATAACTTATAATCATGAATGTAAGTTTTTATATTTATCAAGTTAAAACTAACCACTTTGTGTAGATGTAATTTAGACCTCATGATATTATTGTAAGGTAAGTGTTTAATATAGAATTTATAGAATAGAAAAGCTCACAGACATTAAGTAACTTGCCCCAGTCATACAACTAATAAGTTACAGAACCATGATTCTAATATCTATGTGACTTAAAACCATGCTCTTTACTGATTAAGATTGAAACAGAATCCATGTTTTTAAAGGAAAACCCTTAAGAATCCTCTATTCTTCCACTGGTAGATGTTGGAATTTAGGAATCAGAGAGGCTATAGAAGACTCTGCTCTTCTTTTCTACATGGCCCTACCTAATACTTGGGTTTTGGTTTTGTGCCCCAAATCAACAGCCAAATACATAAGCCAGGGCTTGGCTCTGGAGGCCTGATTTTGGAGTCAGAAAAACTAATTTTGCTTTCTAGTTCTATCACTTACTAATTGAATCACCAAGGTGGTTAGTCTCCCTGAACTTTTGCTTATTAATCTGTAAAATGGAGATAAAAATACTTTTTTGTTCCTTACTCAAAGGGCTTTTACAAGGATCAAATGGGATAATATATATGAAGGCACACTGTCTACTGCAAATTTCCCTTTAAGAGTGAGGTATATCTATATGAGTAAGTTTCTTAGTATCACATATATATTTTGCCTGAAACTGAGTTTGTTTAGGGCAATAAAAAACACCCAGGTTGCTTTTTAAGTTATCCTTAATTGTAAACTATATATCGCAGACAATGTTAGGCACCTATCAAATTCCTGTATCCTACTCCTTCTTTGTTAACTTTACATTTATCCAAGGTGGTATGTGCCCAACCCCAGGCAATGGATCATAATTTATCTGAAGTCTATGTGGCTCTCATATCGCCCTATATTTCTAGCCTCCTTTGAATTTCAAAGTCTCTGTATATCAGTTGGACACCTATATAACAGAATTTTACTCAGATGGTAAACTAAAGATATTTCAATAATAATGACTCTATTTGTAGAGATTTGGGTAGGGTCAAAGCTAATAGGAAACTCTGACCAGCTATTGTGAAGGGATAGTGTCAATCCAAGGCTTGATAAAACAAGAAAATGAGGGCTGTTACCAGATCCCAGAGAGAGCTACATTCATGGAAGGAGATGTCCAGCAGGAGATGTGGATGATAGGGCCACTGAGAGAACTGTGTGCTGAAAGGGGTTAAGAGAGGCACAGAGAAGAAATTCCCTGATCGCTCAACTCTCACCTCTAATCTTTGCCTGTGTCTCTCATTTGCCCATTCTCACTAGGAAACAGCAGGCAAAAGAGCCCATCATGTGACTTGATTCTGGTCAATAAGATGCATGGAAAGTCTGTCAAGGTCATTTCTGGGCAAGTTTGGTTTCCTTGATTAAAGAAGTCAGGCAAAGATGGCATTTCCCCTTATTCTTCTTTTCCTTCCTGTGTGATAATATGATGGTCAGTGGGGAGCAACCATCTCGCAATGCTGAAGCAACTGGCATGAAGATAAAAGCCACCATATGAAAGGTCAGAGAGAAGGATGGGAGGCTCCAGTGTTCCTGTCATTAAGCAGCTCAATGAGTACCAGCAATCTGTCTTGTTTTGTAAGTAATTTTTGATATAGCATATTCCTTTCAGAGGTCTTGTTGACAGTCTGAGGAGATACAATACAATCTATCTTACTAAAAAATAGCTCAAAGTTGGGATGTAAAAGTCTACTGTGCCTTAGAAAGTAAAAATATGTTGTGTACACACAGTTCCAAAATTCAAAGAGTGAAACTTACACGCAATGCCATATATTATTAGTCTTGTCATACTTTTTCTGCTTGATAATTATCTTCGATTAGACCAAACATTCTACTGTTGGGATAAGCCCATCTTGCTGACTGCTTATTTCTGAGGCCTCATCTAGCCTTTAACATAGAGTGTACTCCCAGTAACTAGTTGCTGATGTAAATTAAAAGTGTCCAGAACCAGTAGAGTCAAACATTGATTTTATTCTGCTTTTCTTCACCTTTGCTGAGGTCAAGAATTTGCTAGAATATTCGTAGATGAAAAATTTTCTGTTACAGCTTTTCAGACAAAATTTTAACTTTATAGCTCTTTCACAGCTGAAACCTCAGTGACTGATTTCTCTATCAGTTATGAATATTTGAAGACAGTCCTTGGAATGTGAGTGAATGAATGGGAACAGCAATTTGCAGGGAGTTCTGGGTCACAAGACTGAATATTTAGAAGTTGTTTTGCAAACTGTGCTGGAATGTTCTGCTTATTTAAAAGAATTATGCCCCTAGTCGTTCATTTGTCTATCCTGATAGATAAATACCTCCTATCCAGCCACTAACCTAAAAGCAGATTTACTCCAGGAAGAGGGCATACACTAAAACACAAGACACATTTTATTGGTGAAGAAGGTGGTGGGTAGGAGAGTTGTTTTATTGTGAAAACATTTTATTTTTATATTAAGGTGTTATTAATAGTAATGTTTGGTTACCAAAAAAATGAATACCCAGAGCAACTGGAGTGTTGGTATAAGTACGGGGGAAGTCACAAAAATAGCTGTTTTATTTTTTTAATGGCTAGCTTTTGTTATGAAAGCAACATAATCTAAATGCTATGATTTATGTTGTCACATGACTTAAATTACATATTTAATTAAAAATCATTTTGTCAGTATTTATTATGTTGCTGTATGCTGGGATATAAAAATAACTAATTGCATGTTAACAGCTTTTTAAATCAATAACTGGAAGAAAACAGACCTCAAGTGTAGGTTACAATTTATATGAACTGAAAAGTGTAAAGTTTATCTACTTGTTATATCTGCGATTGATTTTTGATGTGATCAGAGTTGTGAGGGAATGAGAGTGTTTTTTAAAGTTTAGGGAATTAGGCATTGGCAATAGTTCTATGTGGTCTAGTCACAAGACAATGCCCCTTTTCATATTTAAACCAAGTTATCCACAAAGAGAAAAACACATTTATAATAAGTTAGTGACTAAAATAACTGTTGCTAGGAAAAGGACTACAGAGTAAATTTGAAGAGAATTGATTTGACTGGCAAACTACTCTGAACTGTTTTCATGCTCCCTTGTTTGTTTTTCAAACATTTCAAATTAGAACATTTTAAAATCAAGAATCTCTTTTGAGACACTGTATATTTTGAAGGCAGATCAGGAATAGCCCATAGCCACCTCCATCCTCACCCCCATCATCTGCCTCTGCTTATATTTTTAGTTTTCCACACCTGGAGCGAGGAATAAAACAAATTTGCAGCAGAACAATGGCAATGGTATTTATTATTTTTGTGGAAAAATAACTATAGAAAGAAGGAAAGGTCTGTAAATTCCCAAGGGTCTGTATTTAGCCAGTTGTTTCTTAGCTTTGGACTCTTCATCTGAGTACAAAAGGACACTTTCTAAAACTATGAAAGATGGTAAAACAAGGATTTGTTGGTTTTACATGCTATTTTATGCTGCAGTTATTCAGAAAGCCAAGGTAATGATTTGTTTTTGACTGATACTTAATGAAGGAGAATTTAGAATCAATACTTTTATGCAACCTATGGTTACCTGGGGTGCATTCTCAGCACACACATAAAAGACAAGCACTTTGTGTGTATGTGAAGGAGGTAGAGGGGCAGGAGGAGGCTGTGGGCTGAACAGTGCTAATACCAATTTTATAGTGTCTCTTTATGACTGTAATTGCTTTTATGAGGCTAAGCAACTCCCAGTTAGATCAGCTTAGATTTAATTTGTATTAGAATTGCAGAATTCAGAAGGGGGAACCAAATCCTTATGGATCACAAAACTTGGATGCTTGGGAGTTAACATGTTTTATGAAATGCACTGTAAAATAACCACTCTTTGTATTTTGAGCAAATGTATTCTCAGTGATTGAAAGGTGCTGCCACTTTCTTTCTAAGCATCATCTTGTCACATCAGCTTACTGAAAACTGTTTCTTTTCCTTGGCATTGCAATATTTTTTAATATTTTTAAATTAAAATCTTAATTTTGAATATAGTTTCACATCTACAATCTTTGCCCAGTTCTCTTAAATGGTAACAACTTGCTAGTCTAGAATACACATCATTATGAAGATGCTGACCTAGATACAATCAGGACACAGAACATTCCTTACACCAGCAGCATCCCTCATGTTACCTTTGATATCCACATCCACTTTCCTCCTACCCCCACTTCCTCACTAATCTCTGAGAACTAGTACTCTACTCTCCATCTCTATGTTTTTCATTAAAATTGTAATATAGGAGAAAACAAAAAAAACAAGAGAAAGCTCAAGGAAATGGGCAATTACAACCAAAATCAACCAACCAAACAAACAAACTCAACAAGATCAAAAGGTTAAAGATAGACCAAAGGGAACATGGGGGGGTGGGAAGGAGGGGAGGGCAAAGACAGGGAGGAGGGCACAAAGAGCACAAGGGTCTAAGGTGATGGTGCATGGGTGACATGGTGGTGGGAACTCCCTGGGGATTGCAAATGTTGTCAAATACAATTAAATAAATCTAATAATAAAAAAAGAAGATGTGGTATATATATTCAATAGAATACTACTCAGCAATCAAAAAAGATAAACACATGCCATTCTCAGCAATATGGATGGAAATGGAAGGGATCATGCTCAGTGAAATAAGTCAGAAGGAGAAAGAAAAATATCAGATAGTTTCACTTATAGGAGGAATATAGGGAAACCAAATAAGAGATTGGGAGGGATGGTAATAATAAATTCAAAAACAAAATTAATAAGCAACTATAAATCAGGGACATTCTGCAGGGGAGGGAGAAAGAGGGATCAAAACAGGGGTGGAAGGGCACAAGGGACTATGGTGATGGTACATGGATGAATTGGTGGTAGGGATTTTACAAGACTATACCTCAGAGGAGAAAGCATACATTGTAAAAAAAATAATGAACAATGATGTAAAATATAAATAATAATTAAAATAAATTATAATATAGGGCCTCCCTTGTGGCACAAGGGATTGATTGATTGATTGATTTATACATACAAGAGCCAAGGTACAGGCCAGGGGTACAGGGGGTGAGAGGAGTCAGCAGAGACACAGTGGGGAACAGGCAACATTATGAAGCTATTCACAGGACGAGTTTGATCCCTGGTCAGGAAGGTGACCCACATGGCACAGCAGATCTCTTCTGTGTCACCCACTGCTCCCCTCAGCAGTGTATTTCAGTCAATCTGCCTTTTCTGTGCCTGTTCCCCACTGTGTCTCTGCTGACTCCTCTCACCCCCTGTACCCCTGGCCTGTACCTTGGCTCTTGTATGTATAAATCAATCAATCAATCTTTTTTTTAATACATCTATGGTAGTATGAGGTGAAAATATGGAACGCACAAATTATTGACAATTTAGAACTTCCTGGTGCTAACAGAGCATAATGTTTTAGGAAAGTTCTTTTGACTTCTAGATGCAGGAAGTCACTCTAGTTATCTTAAGAAATAGGGAACTACTTTAAAGATATATGTGTATATAAAGGGATCAAGGATTTCATGAAAGCATATAAAACTTAACATCTTTTGAGCACCATATGTACACCAGGCCCTGTGCCAGTTTATTGTCCCCATTCCCTGAGGCTACAGATATTGGGACTTGACCATAGTCATGAAGCCATGTCTAATGAGGTACTGCGGTGCCCACTCTTTTCAATTGTCCCTCACCTTTATATCAATTACAGTCACCTTTATATCAATAGCATAGTCACCAAGACTAGAGAATCATTTTCTTTCTAATATCTAAGATAAAATAATCACTTAGCTAAATATAAATGACTTATATGTCACACACCAAACCTACTATATATTTTTGTAAAAATTACTAACTTTAAAGAATAAACAAAATTCTATTCTGTTTAATCTCTCCTGTATCCTACCTTATTAATGCTAAATCATTACAGGTTATTCAATACAGGACATTAACATGGCATCTTACTTTTGTTTGAAGTAACTCATATCATTTACATAATGGAAGATACTTATTTAAAAACTCTTATATAGTATGTCCTGTAGACAGAAAATGACAGTTTTGATTAAGATGATTTGAGATTCCTATTGAGAGGTTGCATAAGGTCACAGAACTACTCAGAACTAGAAATATAGCACAGGGAACTCTATTTCTAGTACACTGATCCACTTAGTGAAAATGGGGCTCATGTTATTCATAAAGCAATACCATCATCATAAATACATCTGGCTAAATGAGAGAGGAGTAAAAATTAGATTTTAGGAGAAATAATCACTTGTGAAGTAAATGCCAACTTATCTTTCTTTTGAAACTAATTTTATAATATCTATCCATTTGTTAGCAGAAGGGTTTTGTATGATTAAGGCTATCAGAAGGGGGCGGTAACATGCACCTGAAGAAGTGTGTGCCTATACCTCTGAATCACAAAGTGTATTGTAAACCAGTGCTACTTCAATAAAAATAATATAAAAAATTAAAGCAAAAGCTATTTACCTTAGATTACCTTAAGTCAAAGAGAAAGTAATTATTTTCTGACATTGTTACAATTCAAATAATTGAAAGTGATAAAGTAAATTAATAAAACTAAAGGATGTTATCTAATCTCATTCAACTCTGATTTTCAATAAAATAAATTCAACTTGTCTGTAGTCATCTGTTCCTGTTAATAAAAAAGTATAACTCACATTGACATAGCAATAAATCTTTTATCCTGAGATAATCATTAATCCAAATTTATAGAATATATTTAAACACTTTTTAAACATTCCAAGTCTAGTTTTATTTTGGTGGTTTTCTTTTTTTTTTCAGATTGTTTTGTTTCTTTATTAAAATAAAAGACAACCTCAGCAAACACACTTGGGAACTCAATAAATAATATGTAAGCAAAGTCTAAAGAGGTTTATTCACAAAGAAGTAGCCCAAATCCTTCAGCTGTAGAATTATTCTTTATCTTTATTCAGTTCTGAGACCCTTAGGGGCTTTTCCCTTCCTTTTCCCACAGTCTACCTACTTAGCATTCACAGAAGCTACCTTCCCTTCAGGCTAGATTAATTTCAACCTAGAAAATTTTCTCTCACTTTTTTGGAGGAGTTAGATAGAAAAAGGAGTTAAACTTTGAAGGATGTGCTTATCAATTATGCATTTAATTTCCAGAGAGCACAGATCAAGTTATTATTTCTACTGTCAAAATAATTTTAAAATAATTGCATTTTAAAATAAAACCTTTGATAAATTCTGTATGCACCAACTTTAAGTATTCCTATATTGGAATAATAATACTGATACAATCTTTTCTATTAGTAAAGTAGATTCACAAAATAATGTTTATTCACTAGTTTGCATATTTACTGCTGAAATTCACCGAATGGCAGTTTCATAACACATAGTAGCAACCTGTACACAAGGTTTAGAGAACCACAAAGAAACCATTGTTCAAAACATAAGCTATAATTTTTCTAGGTTAAAGTATACAGTTAATTCAAATTTTCCAATTCCTTTCTCTCCACCCATTATTTCAGATTGTGCTATTTTGCAATGGGGTCAAGAGTAGAACATAACAATGGTTTGTTTTGCCAAAATAAGTGTAACATAGATCTACATTTGCTTGTTTTAAAATGGATACATAGAAATACAAGAAGATAAGAAATGAATCAGAGACAGAACCATTCTCTTGCTATCTGAAAATTTAAGGAAAGTTTCTTTTCTATTTCATAACTAACAAAATGTGACAGTAGTACTAAAAATATAGCTTTTTTTTTCATTTTTAATGATTCTGTCTTACCCTAGCTCTTACTTACTTATCCTAATTCTTCCACATTCAGTTTTCTCCTTTGAAAGATGGGGCCCAATAATATAAAGTTTAGTTACTCAAAGGGTAATTTTAGGAATTAAATGAGTTAACCTTTACAAGACTTAGATTTTTCCATATCTTATTCCTTTTTGTTTTTTCTTCATTCTGTTTGGTTTTCATTTTTATAGACTAAGTAGGAGCTACTGCTTCCTGTGCATTGTGCTTAAAATTGGGCATCCTGAGATGACTTTGAGTGACTGTTACTGAGTAGGGTGAGGGGCAACCCAGGACCCCACACCTGCCTGCTCTAAATAGGTTCTGCCATCTGCCACATCAAGACAAAACATACTCAAGTACATAAGATCTTAATGGAAAGGAACTTTAACAACTAATGTGCAAAAAATACAAGAAAAAGAATAGTTTTTAAATTAAGCACCTAAAGTTACCCATCCTCTGGTGAAAATGCCCAACCAAACAGTGTTGGTCCAAAGCAGGACTACTAAAGCACATTCTGGGAACCCATAGGAAAGTGTCAGAGATGGCCAGACAAATCTGGATGGAAAAGAGCAAAATTAAAATCAAGACAAAATTCTGCCATCGTTAACCTCCCCATGGATCTCTCATCCATGTCTATTTCAAGTATCTCTTTTCAAGTCTCTCAAGTTCCTGGTACAAGTCCAAGGCTGAGAAGCAAGTGCAACTTCTTCACATGTCTCTGCTCCAAGTGCCTCCTCAAGGTCTCCTTGTTCTCCACACTTTTCCTTTCTTTTCTCAGTCTTCTCCCCAGTTTTGCCTCCTGCTTGTCCTCTTCCCTAATGAGCTCCACCCTTCCTTGGATGGGGCAGGCAACCTGAATGTCCCTTTCCCTTGTTACAAATGTATATGTTTTATAGAGGGATAGAAAAGAACATCTTCTATTCTGCTTTCAAGTCATTGCCTTATGCTGCTTAATGATCTGATGGCCTTTTTGACTGCTAGAGACACATTAGACTAAACACAGTCTTTCTTCTTTCTGTTTTTCCAAAGGCATTCTGAGTCAGTTATCCCCTGACCATTATTTACTCTATTTATTTCTAGCTCTAGGACCTGCATTAGTTTGTTAGGATTGACATACTAAAGTGCCACAGATTTGGTGGCTTGCACCAGAAATTTATTCTATCACAGTTTTGGGGGCTAGAAGTCTGAGGTCAAGGTGATAGCAGGGTTGTTTTCTTCTGAGGCCTCCCTCAGGGGTTGTAGATGGCGATCCTCTTCCTCATGTGTCTTTATATGATCTCTTTGTGTGTCCAACTTTCTTGTTCTTAAAAGGCCCTATTACCCTTAGTTTAATTAAATTATTTAAAGACTCTATATACAAATATAGTCACACTATGAGGTAATAGGGTTCAGGGTTTGAGTGTATAAATTTTGAGGTGACAATTCAGTTCATAACAGACAGACCCTTACCTTTCTTAATAAGTAACTCATCTCAATTTTCCGATCTATTTCCTAACTTATGAAATTTCTTAAAATTTTCCCCTTGCCTTTAGAGCTCACCATTCACAAGAGTAATTTTCAAATAATGAAATTATACCCTACTTATATTTCTAAACTCAGTCTCAATGCTGACCTCTGTGGTATCTCCCCCACTGATTTTATTACTATGCTCTAATTTTTGACACTAATTCTTTTTGACACATTCATGATAACATATTTTCTGTGAATAAAATACAATTGTGATTACCTTGATCTCTAAGTTTGAGTGTCCCTATTCATTTATTGATTTACGCTTTTGTAGAATCCTAGTAGACAATTGTGATATTTCCTTACAGAGACCACATGACCCTTAATTTATTAGGTGTTGAGAATTTTAGGAATGATATTTAACTCAGACTTTGGCTAGTCACAGAGAAATTACTAGTTGATGAAAATCACATGCAAACAGCAAGAAAGAAAGTTGGAAATATGTAATGGATAGTGACAAGGTAAGGAAATCAGATGGTGAAAGTCAGACAAATTATAACAAAGCCCCCAAAAGTCAGTGATATTCATTCCCAATGTCTAGATTAACTATGTTTGTCAACTAAGCTACAAAAAAGAAAAAGTTTACTTAAAGACATGTCTTCTTCTATACCATTTTGGCTTAAAATCTTCATGTGTTCAGTTTTCCCATTATGAACAAAAGGTGTAGTCTTTTAAAAAGATGTCATTGAACTTCTAACTAGGGAAGTAGGAAGGCACCTTTTAATAATTTATAGATCCTTAAATCTCTGACTGTAATGTTGCTTAGAAATTTCAATTTTTCAAAAATGTTGCATGAATACTATCTGATTCTAACATGTGAACACTTAGTTTATTGATTGTGTAGAATAATGGAGATAGCAAAGCATTTGGTGCCTAAAGACTATGGTTGAGGTCTTAGGCTTTCTGACTTTGGAATTTTGGTTGTCTTTTAGCATTTATCATGATTTGTAAGTAGGGAATAACACAAGTCTATGCAGTTGAGATGACCATGTCCACTAAAAGTATGTTATCTTTCTGAATGTTGGAACTGGTCTTGATTTTATTACAAGTAGATGGGGACAACTGAGAACCAAATGCGGGAGAAAATAATTACAGGTAATAAGATAAAATGTTAGAGACAAGTTGAAGACAAAATTTAAAAGTCAAGATTTTGGAAATAGAAGAAGGCTGTGGATGGGTCAGGAATAGGAGAGGAGAGTCTGGAGCAGTTGCTGAAACAGCCTTGGCTTGTCAAAAACTAAATGTTAGTAAAGTGATTCTATCAATGGATTAGTTTTGGTTAGTCATAAAAAACACAGCTTAAAGAAATCAAGAAAATATATTTGTCTTGTAAGGGGAAATAGGAAGGTAGCACAATCTGGGATTATTTCATTAAGAGGTTAGGTTCAATGACTTCATGAAGGAAACAGGTTTTGTTTTATTGCTGATCTGCTTTACTCAGCATGTAACTCCTTTCTTTCTCACATAGGTTCTCTGAACAGTTTTCAGATAGCAATAGCAGTTACCATCATACCCAGATATGAAAACATTCAGTGACAGAAAGTGTTCTTTCTCCTTATGTCTTTTGTGATGGTTGTATTTGTTTGCCAAAATTGCCATAATAGAATGCCATAGACTGGGGGCCTGAAACTATAGAAAGAGATTTTCTCGAGTTATGGAAGCTGGAAATCTAAGATCAAAGAGTTGGCAGGTGTGTATACTGAAGTCCCTCTCCTTGGCTTGCAGAGTGCCTTGCTACCTTACTTTATCTCACATGAGCTTTCTGTGCGTTCATGGATACTGTAGGATACCTGGGTCAAAATCAAGAGCTTTCTTCAAACTGTTTATCTTTAAGTTTTAGTTTAGTATGTCCTGGTGTATACCTATTCCCCTTAGTGAGTATACAGTCTCTTTTGATTAATTAGGCATATGTACTCCTCCTTTTAAGGTCTGAACCCTTAAGTTGATTCCTCTTCTGTCTTTGGAAATGACAGAGGTTAAGGGAAGTTAAAAAAATTTCACCTTTTTAAAAGAACTTAAAAATTTAATTCTAAAGCAATCAAAAGAAGACAAGGTTAAGTATTCTTTTAAATTTGAAAGAAATATGTGGGTAGTTATTTCATTAATTAGAATGTGGATCTTGTACCAACTCAGGAGGCTCATTGCACTGCAAAATCTTTTCTGTTTTTTCCAGGCTAATGATGATTTTCCCTCATCCTTTCACACACTGAAACCTAACAGTATGTGACAATTGAAATTCTTACTACATATAACTGCATACTGTATTGTTATTGCTTTTCTTGGGTTCCCCAGGAAGCAGAGCTTCAGACAAAGGTTTGTTTTCAACCTTGGAGGAGTATGAACCTTGAGATCCTTGAGAGCAAAGGTGAGTGACATGGAAGCAAGAAAGGAGGGAGATGAAAAATGAAAATGTATTGTCAAGTGGCTATCTCTACGGACAGCAAGCTGACCAATCATTCAACTATATCAAACAGGCCTTAAGACTGACTTTTTGAAATAGGACTTAGTTGTCCTGCCATTGGTCAAATATCTGACCTTGCTCTTCTGGGAACTTCATACATTAGTACAAAGCATGCATTTGGTTAATCTCACACAGTAGGTCAATGAAACACCTGCACAGAAGGTGTGAGGCTCTGGGAACTGATCCGAGGCAAGGTACTGTTGATAAGCACCTGCACTGAAGTGTTTGAATATGCTGAGACTAGTTATTTCACCCAGGGATGGGATAAAAGACAGGTTGGGGGAGGGTAAGACAATCAAAAAGAGTGCATAAGACATATCTATTATACGCTATTTATACATCTATATATGCAAATAACTTTGGGAACTAGAGTTTTGCTCTTGAAATAAGTATTTTTACTGGTAAGTATGGGAGGGAGATATTTTATATACACTATACTTGAAATATGAATTTCTCCATAATGTGGCATTCTTTACATTTTAAAATGCTCACCTACCAAATTTAATGGGTTTTGCAGAGGAAATATGATATTCATGGGTATCCTTTTATGCTTTCATTTTCCTCTTGAAAATTAAAAGAGAGAATGCATAAAAAATAATGGCATTTGGGGACTGGCCTTTATTTTTATGTTACTAGACAATTTTAATATATGTACTAGTAGGTTCAACATGAGTGTGAAAACATGATATAATATTTAACTAAGAGATGCCATGTAGTCGGGAAAGAACATCTTTATTTTGGAATTAAAGAAGCAACATTATCCCTTAGTGACTATGTTGACATTCAGTTAGTGGTAGAGAGACATTTCTGTTTCCCAAGATGACACTATGCTTTCAGGTATAATGTCACACTCCAGGGACACTGTCTGAATACCACTATTTACTTTGTCTGAGTTTGGACAAGACGAACTGCTATGTCAGCCAGTTACCTGAATTTTAACCTGGTTTCTGATGGTGATCACAGTCATCTTGGCCACATGGTGATACAACAAAAATTTTTCCAGGAACATGGGTTGCTTTGCAAACCTATGGTGATGTGATAGATTGTAGGAACCTTTATCTTTTAGGAACAACTTTAAAAACATCAAAAATTGTATTTAGAAGAATTTATACTGGGGGATTTTGACTAAGAAAACAATCGGTTTGACATCACTTTTCTGAAGGAGTTATTTCCCAGAAGAATAGGGCCTAGAGAGAAGATAAAGTTTATTTTGGCACAACTGATTTCTTTAGTACCAAAGTTAAATACCTAGTGATGAAATTTAAGGGTAATATTTGCATTTTGAACAGGAGAAAGTATTTTATCAGTCAGTTATGATCACCATTTACTACCATAAGCCTGACTTGAACTGCTTCCCTTCTGATGCTGGCAAACAGTACACATGTATTTAAAATTAATTTACATTCCCCTGTTTATTTGGAAATTTAAGGTGCAAATAATCTTTGTGTTTCTTTTTTTTTTTAAAGATTTATTTATTTATGCATACAAGCACTAGGGTACAGGCCAGAGGTGCAGGGAGGTGAGAGAATCCACCAGAGATAAAGTGGGAAGCAGAACAGGCAGATTGACTGAAACACACTGCTGAGGGGAGCAGCGGACGGGTAGGAGAGGTCTGCTGCGCCATATGGATCACCACCCCAGCCTGAGGCAGGGATCGAACTCTTGCTGCAGTGGCTGCATTTGCGTTGCTTAACCCACTGCGCCACCAGGGAGGGCCTAATCTTTGTGTTTCTGATCCTCTCTTACTACTACACAATCTGCCTCAACTTCTAAAGAACAAACATTTGAAGGAAACTAACTTATTTGTCTTATAATCACTACATGTCTCTTAAAGAACAAAAATGATATAAAAAATTAAGAAGTAGAAAGGTTTAAATATTTGTAAACCTGCAGCACTGACAACATCACTGTCATTCTTTCAGGTGTTTTCATTTCGTTGTTTCCCATATATATAGATGTATTTGAACAATTGTAACCATATCATATGTATAATTGTTCAGTCTTATCTCTTTCAGCTATGAAAATTTATACCTGTTCTGTTAGCGTGAGTAAAATATGTTAATTTCTAAGGGGAACATTGGCAAGACATTGAAGATTTAAGTTGTTCATACTTTGGTTCAGGACTATCATGTCCTGAAAATTTTGAAGGAAATAAAAGGTGCCATCTTCATGAATATTAAGAATGTCCATCATGTTTTATTATACTGAAAGTGGAGCATAAACATCAGGGGTCCAAAAATAGGAGACTGATTAAGTGAATTGTGGTATATATATATGTATCAATGAATACTGTTTAGCTACTAAAATTATGTTCTAGTTGTGAATATAAAGATCAGGAAAATTTTTTATGGTTAACAGCTAAGGAAATATTCAGACTAAACCGCAGTATATTCTATATCATTCCTTTAAGAAAAAAACCTACATGGACTTACATATATGTACTTAATATTACAAAGGTAGATGATAAAAATGTTAATAAGTGATTGCCTCTTGTTTTTTAAATTACATTAAAACAATTTGGGTTAGTTGTAGGTAACACAATATAGTCTAGAAAGGAAATTAATAAGAAAATTATTTGGTTACAAAATAATTGGAAAGACTAGAGAAGCAGGCTCTTGGCTGAGCTTCCATAAAAGACTCACCAGACCTGCCAAGTTAGCTATTTCCTCCACCATGATCCAGAAGCTGTTGCCATGATCATTGTCTCCAGCTAAACTCAACTGCAATCTATAACAGCAAAATGGTGCTATCACTAAGCCAGGGAACAGACATTGCTATCTCTGGTAAGACTGTGGAAGAAAAACTTACTTTCACAGGACTGTGTTTGGCAAGAGAAGGAAGGGCAGACGCAACCTCCTTCCTGTTTTCCAAATCTATATGGGTACCTCCGCTTGACAGAAGGTAGGACATACAGGGACACTGAACTGAATGAATCTTCTAGCCGTCAGCTCTCCAGCCTTCAAAATACCAGAGGGCACTTATAGGGGAATGCAATGGACATGTGAACCAACATGTCATAGTGACTTAAAAGTTGATTTCACTTTAATCCTTTATATTTCTGATGTTTTCTGAGTTTCCCAGCTTTGAGCATATATCACCTTTATAATGGACTAAAAAATAATAATGAAATTCATATTAGGAAGAAGTTTCAAATTATTATACATTTTAATAGCTAGTTGATCGGTTCTCAACCAAAAAAGTAATTTCTGTGTTTTTTCCCAACAAAGTGTGATGCAGTTCCAAATAAAATTCCCATGTTACCATGAGGTTATTTGACATGTTTGAATATGTATGAATTGCAAAACAAAAAGTACTCATGTAAAAGGTAAATACAACTTGTGACATCTAGAATGAAGACAAAAGACACACATACTTAGGAAAAGAAAACAACTGTTTTTCATTTTCATGTAATAATGACACATTTTTCATTGTTGGCCAACTTGCAACATGACAAATAAAAATGTTCCCTCCACTACTTCCTTATGAGGGCTGAAAAAATGTGTCTAGAAAGTGATCTTCTCAAGTCAATCACATAAGACTCTACCTGTCAAACACGGCAGATTTAGCTTGGTGATACTTATGATGCTGTCTACTGAAAGAGAGCAGTTGAACATAAAAATAGTTCTGTGCCCTAGGGAGGAATGCTGTTTCTTTTCCTGTGATATGTGTCTGCAGACTTGTCTCTATCCAGAATACCAATTCAGCTTGATTTTACTGCTTTTTATTCTGTACTGTTTCTACTCTGTATGCTGTATATTTTCTGAGCACCTCCCCATTTGCAACGTGGCACAGGAATTCAACAATAGGGAGATAAGTCTCTGGTTGGTTCTTTGAAAGTTTTTTTTTTTTTTTTTTGAGTGAACTGAATTAAGAAAGCTACATTTAAATAATGAGAAAAGCTGCAAATCATTAAGACCATTGTAGATCTTTGCATAAAAAATAATTTCATGGAAAATTGATCTTACATTGACTGGAACAATGTTTTGCAAGCCTTGTAAATTTTTGAAGACAAAACAACCACCAAACCAAATCTAGCTTCATCAATCCTAGTCTGACATTTGATTCTGTAAATTGAATGCATGATCCAGGACTCTAGATTTTTAAAAAGCTTCTAAGGTGCTTCTGATAATCATCTAGATATCACCCTCCAGAAAAGAGGCAAAGATGTGCTATCATCTGCTTTGACACACATACCATACAACTATCTCTTAATATCAGTCCCAAAAAAAAAAGGCAATTTTATTGGCAATCTAAAAAATTTATTTCAACTACCCATCCACTCTTCCCCCCCTCTTCCCCCAGGGGCTGACTGACTCTGGAGGCTCTGCTGGGCTCATGTCTTTAGGTCATGCCAAGAACTGTAGTCTCTCTTTATGTTCAGGGCTCTGAATTCAGGGTACCCCCTTCCATTAGTTCTTTTACCAAAGCAAGTCTGTACCTGTCACTGCCTGCCTAATCCATCTTTCCCAAGGTTGCTACATTTTAAGTAGGAGTTCTGTTTTTATTGGAGTATTTTCTCTAAAAGACAATCAAAAAGGCACATTTTGAACTGTGAGATAGGTACAGTCAATTGTTCTCTCATTCTAATCTCATTCTAATTGAACCATCTCTAATTCTAAACATTACTTCCATGACTTCTACTCTGAAAGATCCTAGCCAATTAGACATAAGGGGAGAGGAAAAAGGACCAATGGAGTAGAAAACCCTGTAGTACTATTAAAAGATAAAAATCTTGTCTTTTAATTATCTTGCTTAAATTCTCCCTTGCTCTCAGAAGAAAGCATAAACTTCTTAAGCATGGCTTACAAGGCCATCAATATTATGGCTACCCCAGATACAGAGGTATACATTAAACACTCCATCTGCTCCCCAACATTATTTAAAATTTTTTAAAGATTTATTTATGCATACAAAAACTGGGGTACAGGCAGAGATGTGGGGAGTGAGAGGATTCACCTGAGACAGTGTGGGGAGCAGAACAGGTAGCTCTACTGAAACACACTGCTGAGGGGAGCAGTGAGCGAGACATGAGAGGTCTGCTGCGCCACGTGGGTGCATGTGGTGGACATTCGAACTTGTGCTGCAGTGGTAGCTGATGCTTCACAGTGCAGTCAGTGTTTAACCCCCTGAATCACCAAGGAGGTTCCTAAATTTTTTTTTAATGTAAGTGACATTGGTTTAAATCGTATATAAGTTACAGGGGACAGCATTATGCTTTGGTGCATATATATGTCACACTCTGATTTCCACCAAAGATTTAGTTCCATCTACCACCACACAGTTGAACTGCTCTAGTGAATTTTAACACTTTCAGTTCCATTTTGCTCTGGTAACGACCATATTGTTCTTATAGTCTAACAGTTTGGTTTTATTTGTTCTGTTTATTTTTTTTAGGTTTATAGGTTTATATTTCAAACCTTATATTTTTGAAGTTCTGCTATTATTGGGGAGAGGGGAGCACGTAACTAATACTAGTCAAAGACTGTGGTTATAAGTGAAAAATCAGACATGCTAGAAATGTGCACTTCTATGATGAAACATATAAAAGACATCCAGATGTCTCTTTCTTGCTGTGGTGACTGAGAAAGCTAGATATTCCTGGTGTTGCAGCTCTCAGTTGGTGAATCTACCACCTTGGATTTCTAAGTGTGCACCCAACACTACCAGCTTGCTTCCACCTTTTATTAGGTATGTGACACAAACAAGACAACTATTATTGTTTCAAATCATGGATATTTTAGCATATAACTTATGACTTGTGTATAAAGTAGATTATTCTGGAAATACATAGTACTTCCCTTCCCTCCTCACTTATTTTTTAGCCACTATTTTCCTTACCCTTGAGACTAGAGTGAAAATGAGTATCAAGTTCCTGAACTGACCCTTTACACATACTTCTCCCCTTCTTGTTTGCCTAAATCTTTTAATTTTCCTTTCCTTTTTTTAAAAAAAAAATATTTATTTATGCATACAAGAGTGGGGAACAGGCCAGAATTGTGGGAAGTGAGAGGATTCACCAGAGACAGAGCAGGGAGCAGAACAGGCAGATCTACTGAAATACACTGCTGAGGGGAGCAGCAGGTAAGGCAGGAGAGGTCTGCTGCACGATGTGGGTCCCTCCCTGGTTGGGGATTGAACTCACGCTGCTGTACAGTGGATGCTTTACAGTGCAGCACTCAACCCACTGTGCCACCAGGGGAGGCCCTAATTTTCCTTTTCTTTTTCCAGGACATCACTTCCTCCAGAAAACTTTCTATTTATCTTCTAAATGTGCATCAGATGCCCTTTCTATTGCAACTTGAATTTATCTCGTATTCATCATACCATGAAGCAATTCCATGAATATTTATCCTGTGTTTCTTGGGCTGTAAATAAGAGTGGACAAACACTATATCTCTGTGGCCATCATTATTTTCCTAACATGGAGACTAGTACCAAATACACAGGAAGTTCTCAATAAATATTCATTGAATGGATGATTGAATGAATGAACCCATCAAGGCTGAGTTTGGAGAGGTAGGATGAAGGGCAGAGGGAGGAAAGCAACATGGCAATTGGAAGGCTGCTGAAAATTTGCCTTTGAGGCATAAGATGATTGTTATCCATCTCTGATCCGAGGCCTAGCTGAGTGCTAGGCCTCTTGTACCCTCTTGACATTGCCCTGTGAGTGCACCACAATTTATCAAAGCTATGTTAGCATCTATTGCCAAAGATTTAAAAATCCAACAGGTTCTTGAATACTAAGTAGCAAATGTTTACTGTAAATGAGATAAAGACTGGTTGTTACAAGCAATATTTTTGCTTGTAAGAGTTAAATTAATCCAAAATTTGATGGCCATAATATTGTCAAGGAGAATTCATGCATATCTGTCTGCTTCTTTTTGAAATATCTTTTGTACCCAAAGTAATTTTCTTAAAATGGGAGCAGTCTGTTCTAGATTAGAAAAGCTGAAACAAGGCACCCCATGTAGTATATTTATCCTTTGTTCTGTTTCCTTCTGGGTTTGACGATCTAGGAACACCATTACCCTTCGCTGAGTGATGTTAGAGGAAAAAATAGTGACCATTTGTGAATGCACACCACTGGTAAATACACTCTATATGGTTTTGTTTTTTTTTTTAACATATTTTTAAAATGTTTTTTAATCTATATATATTTGACATCAATTGTAATCCCCATGTATTCCCACCCTATATGTTTTAATGAAAGTTATTCACCCAGAAATCTCAGTCTATCTAGCAAATGGATTCAAATACTGAAAGCAGGTGAGTTGAAAAAAAAAAAATCAAATCAAATACCAATTTCCACTTGTCTTTCATTTTAAGTCTATTCTCTAATAGTTCCTTTCTAATATTTAAGATTCTATTGGGTCCAAGTAAGGGCCAGTCAAATAATTAGAAAAGAAATTAAAGAGAAAATTAAAGAGAAATTTTTCAGATGCTCACAAAAGGCTGAATGCATCCAATGCCATTCACTAGAGTCTATTAGAGAGTTTTAGTGCCAAATATTGAATCCAAGCATCGTGGTTTTTCTAGATGCCAGCATTAGAAGCCAGAGGGCTTGCTCTTCATCAAGACAATCTTCACCCTTCATAAGCTTGGCCCTGAATAAACAGAAGGAATTAAGAGAAGAAAGGATAGGGAATATTTTCGATGTTTCTTAGGTTTCAAGTGGTACTTGTGGGTGTCTGTTATTTGCATCACTGTCTGCTGAGGGCCTCAGGGGTGTCTTCAGAAATGCTTTGTGGTCTGATCTTAGTAATAAACACACTGAGTATATGGAAGAAGAAAGCAAAACTTGTCTGCCTTTGAGGAGTATGTGAGTGGTCAGATAACACCCTAAAATTTAAGCACATTTAGAAAGCTGCAGAGGAACATGGGCAAGATTGTCTGGTATAAAGTATGGTTGAAGAATATGGGCTCTGGATTGCTTGGGTTCAAAACTCATCATTATTTACATTTAATGTGTGACTTTAGGAAAGTCACTTCCACGCAAATTGGAAATAATACATTTATCACTTAAATAAGACATTGATAGATTGAATAATAGGTATTTATTATGATGCCTAAAACATAGTATGTGTGTAAAAAATTTTAGCTATTATGGTTAATATCCTAGGCATTATTATTGGTCAAGGATTTATCTTGCTTAGAGGAGATAGTTTTCTAATCATTTCCTAATACTATCCTTCTCTTTTTTTTTCTTAGCTGTTTTCCAAATTAATCAGTTTCTATTATTTAAAAATGACCAAAGTTGATTAATAATACTTTTAAAATAATATGCCAGTCAAATAGAGAGTGCCTTGAGTACTCTCTTTTCGACCACTATGAGGTAAATACTATATATAGACTAATACATACATATTCACACAAATGAGTGCTGTTTATCTTATTTCATGTATCAGCTTAAAAATCTGAATAAAAAAGTTTTTCCAGGTCTTATAATTTCAGTGCACATTAGTAGTAATGTTTTTCAAAGAAAGATCTTAGTTATTGTCACACAGTTATATAAGTAGAAATGTATAGAAGTAATAAGTAACCCTTTGCAGTTATTGCCCGGTATTCATCTAGTACATGTGTGCATATGTGTGTGTGTGTGCCATGTATATTCATTTAACACAATTACAGAAACAAGGTCATTCTCTTATATAACCAATGTATAGCTATTAAAATAAATCAATTTACATTTAAAAATACTTTAAAGACATTTGTATTCTGTTGTCTCACTGGTGTCCTTTATAGCAAATTAAATCATAATTCTGGTTCAGTATTCATTTAAATACATTTTGTATTTGATTGTCTTGTGTCTTAAGTCTCCTTCAAGCTGGCTGAACAATTCTTCCATTTTTGCTTAATTTTCACGACCTGACATTTTTGAAGTTTACAGTCCAGTTACTTTGTAGAATGTACCTTAATTTGATTTCATTCTGATCTTACTTCACAATTTGATTCAAGTTATGCATTTTTCTTTTGACTGGAATATAGCTATTCCTTTCAGTGTATCATAGGCGTAACCTGTATGTTCTTTGTCTTATTATTGACATTAGCTTTGACCACCTAGGTTGTTGTTATCTGGTTCCTCCATTGTAGTTACATGATAATTACTATGTATCATGTAGGAAGGAGCTTTGTGATGATGTAAATATCCTATTTCTCATTATAATTTCTTAATAGAGCACTCTTAATAACCGCAGGAAGAACCTCTTCCCCATGGTTGTGGAGAGGCAGTATGGAAGGTGGTGAGTTACCATTTACTACACCTTTGGAATGGGAGTCAAAGGTCTGCCAGTTCTACATGATACTCTCAATACAGAGTCTTGTGTCAATGACTTCTGGATTTTGGTAGATTATCTTATGAAATACTGCATCATCACTGCAGTTGGTCATGTTGAAGAAAATAAACATGGACATCAGTGTCAGCTCAAAAGTAAATGTGAACTTTGTAGAGATTTACAAAGAGAAAAGTCAATTTGTTAGTCTTATATTTGTCAATTTTTAAGTCTTATATTTTCCTTTTGTGCATGCACAAAAGTGATGTAGAATAAAAATATGTATATTAAGTCCAAAAAGTTTCTTTTAATAAATAAAAATAGTGTTAAGTGTTTGTATTTATTAGTTGTGTTAAGAAAGTCTTCTGGCATTGTTTAATTGTTAGGGCTTCTTTCTTTTTAGTAGATAATGGTATGTTTTACAATTCATGGTGTCTTAGACTCCCTATAGTAGAAGCTTTGAAAATATAGGATAAAGACTTTGCTTATCTAGTTCTTCTCATTTTATTCTTCACTGTCATTCCCATCTAAACTGTATTGTTAAATGTCCTAAAAGGAACTTGAATGAAAGCGGCTTACAATATACCATCAACATAATGAGCCCTAGTTAAAGCTGTGAAGTATTGTCTGTGAAAATTTTAGAAAGTCCTTTTGGGGGTATCTAACCATTTCTTTTACCTTTCTTTTTATCATTCATTCCACAGCACTCAGAGCTGCTCTTAGGGAAAAAAAAGTCTGATCAGCACATTTAAACTGAGTTGTTAGGGGACATAGCATATTTTCTCAGCATATCTGCACTTAGATGGAGACAGCACTTGGCTAGCTTGACCAAAGAAATGAAGCCTACTTGAAGACTTCCATACATCTTGGTGTTTAATGAGTTATTATTTTTAGAGAGCTGGGAAAATTTTTCTGATTACTACATTAATCAACTTCCTAATACACCTGGGGTAGGGAGGCACTCTCCTGGGTCCCTGGGATCTGGTGGTTCTAGAGGATGTTTTTATTCACTATAGCACTTTTGCGTGCACCAGGAATACAACCAGAGACATTTATTCATGAAATTGCCTGTTCACCTTTGCAAATAACATGCACATAATTCCTAGAGTCAACAACTTGAAGAAGATACAGGAAAAGATTCTGCATTCATCAATGACCATAAGTGTAGATTAAAGGCTTTTCATAAAAAAATGAAAATATCTGAAAAGGCTGTATTTACTCTGTAAAAGGCAAGATTAATGGGAAAAAATGTCTTTGGTACTATAAAAATATAAGGTAGGAAGAAACATTTCTTTAACAAAACTCTTTTGGGCCTCTATTTTTCTTCCACCAACACTGTGATCCCGAACTTGGGAAACTACATTGCCCAACTACTGAAACTTAAATGGAACACAGATCATTTCATATTTGGCTGCTAAGTCTTTATACTAATACATTGTTCTAATAAAACATGTCTTGCTTTAAATGCTTGTTCTCATTTATAGGTGAATGTAGGAAAAAATTTAGTCACTACTTCAGCAGCTGCAGTGAATAGAGAATTATTACTTCCTTCCCTTTTTGGCTCTTCTGAGTTCTCAGGAGGTACAGCAGGAAAATCAACACCAGATGGCTCTAAAGGAGGTTACATTGATTTTTTATTTATGCTCTCTTTTTTTCTGAAAAGAATTTAAGGTAGCTCAAAGTCTCAAATCATTTCCAAAGTAGAAACTTGTAATTGTTCTGGATATGTCTCTGGGAGGGGATGGGAAATGCCATTTCCATGGACTTACAAAGCAAATCTGACTCAGTATGTAGTTGTTTGGTTCTTGTATGCTGCTGAGGGGCCTTGTGATTTTAATTGATGCAGCAGAGACTCCCCCTACCCGGTCCCTCCCCCCAACCCCTTAGTCCTGCTCCAAAGCACCTATAAAAAAGAAATTTTTGAAGAATTCAACATAGGTTATAGATTTTCCTCTAACTTCTTAGATAAGTCTGAACAGAGAAGTGCCCATTAGTACGTTAAAATTTACATTGTTGACAGGGAATGACACACTGACAGAGATGAAGAGAATCATTGAATATTTTTGAGGTATTTGCTAGGTTTCCAGTCAACAAAATCAATCTTTGTTTTATGATTTCTTTTTAATGTATGTACAAAAAAATAGGTTATAATGAAAATCTTTGGGGCCTCCCTGGTGGTGCAGTGGGCTAAGCATGCACTGTGAAGCAAACCGCAGTCACTGCAGCACGAGTTCGATCCCTGCTGCCGGCCAGGGTGGGGACCCACATGGTGTGGCAGACCTCTCCTGCTGTGCCCACTGCTCCCCTCAGCAGTGTACTTCTGTTGATCTGCCTGTTCTGCTCCCTGCTCTCTGTGGTGAATCCTCTTACCACCCCCCCACACCTCTGGCCTGTACCCCAGTGCTTGTATGCATAAATAAATAAACCTTTAAAAAAAAAAAAAGAAAATCTTTGTCTCACAGGCACACTTAGTTATGTAATTTGCAGGGTCCAATGCAAAATAAAAATAAATTTTTCTTGTCCAAAACACAAGAAAAATGCTTCCCCCCACCAACATTTCTCTTTCTGTCTGTCTGTCACAGTGCTTTGTACTTGCCATTTACTAATTTGCTCTCCTTGCCATTGAGCTACTTGGAGGACAAGTACAGACCCTCACAGGAGTCCAGGGTCCTGCAGTGTGGTCAAAGACACAGGGCTCTTGACCCCAACATGTTCCCAAGCCCTTTTCAGGTGGGAGTCAACAGTGGTGGCTGGGAGTGGGAACAGAATCTTTGAGAACTCATCTGCACCGAGAGGACAAGCCTCCCATGCTTACTCAATCTTGTTCCCACAGACTGCACTTAAAAAACTTGAATTTACAGGCAAGAATTATTTAGGAACTTGAAGACAGTGATTACAGCACATGAAACCACAAACATCTCCCAGTCACAAGGCCCTGCTTGCTATTACCTTTGGGTAGGTTTGTCATCCTTATTTTATAATGAAGTTAAACTTTGAATGTTCACACCTACTAAATGACAGAATTAGAAAGTAATCCTAGGTGGGTTTGACTTCTATGCCTATGTCTGGGGTGCCATGTTAGCATATCTTGCAAGTTCCAGTCTGGAATCTGCTGGAGGGTACCCACAGAAGTTTGCTATCACTTTGGATTGCAAATTCTTTGAGTTGAAAAATTACAGTGTTAATAGTTTAAATGCCCTCATAATAAGCTGAATATTTGCATTTCCACAATCACAAAGAATAATATCTATAAATCTCTGTGTTGTAAATAACTGGAAGAAAAATGTGACTTTGCCTCTAGTCCTTTTTTCGAGAGTAGAAGTTTCTAATTCTCCTGTATGCATGTCCCTAGGGGGAAATGTTGTTTCCATGTATTTGAGGATTTTAGTCTTACTAGGACAGTGTGCATTGGACAATTCTGTAAACTCATAAATGTATAAGTCTAATAGTTTTTTTTTGCTAAGTCCTAATGATGTCGTTTTTGGAGCTGGTGGGTTTAGAGATTGGGAAATTTCACTCTGGGAAAGGTTTCACCAGAGCTCCCCTTTCAGCAAACACAGTGAGTTCCCCAGGAGAGTTTCTCTACAAGACAGAGATGTTAGTTATATTTAAAGAGCAGGTTTATTAGAGAAAGGGACAGAAGAGTAAAGGACACTTGCACAGACACATGCAGACAGAAAGAGCTGCTCCAAAAGGGGCAGGTTTGCTGAGAGAGGCCAGCATGGTGGAAGGCGTGTAGCTTTAAGGAGAGCTGCTTCTGCTGAGAGAGGTCAGTGAAGAGATGTCCCAGCCTGGTACAGGTCACTAGCAGGTAGGAAGGCTGCTGCCCAGCAGAGGGAAAGAGCTGGTGAAAAGAAGCACCTGCATAGTCACAGTTGGGCAGAAGGACTTCTTTGTGTGGGCAGTGTAAGGTTTGGTTTTGTCATCTTCTTTTGGTTGGGTGGTGCTCATCTTTGTGAGTGGATGGTTTGTTCCTTAATCTCTGTATCTTCACCTTCAGATCTGTGCTCCTGACATTCCCGACAGCAGTCTGATCCCTTTCTGGGTCTTGTGCCTCAGGATCTAGGCATTGGTGTCTAAGGGTCTTAGTTTCTATAAAAAGATTAATGGCTATGTTAATTCCTTCTACCCCTACCTCCCTGTGTGGGACAGTTTCCTGACCATGTGGTGTCTCCCTTCCAGTTTTTTATTCCTTACCCTTTGTCACTAAGAAATATTTAGTTCTTTATTGCCTTGATGCATATTAGAATCATCTGAAAAGATTAAGAAACTGCTTGACTCCATTATTCACTGTACAGAAATTCAGGGGGAGGACTGGGCATTAGTGCTTACAAATCTTCCTACCTGATTTTATTTGCAAAAAGGGCTGAGAACCACTGATCTGTTAGTAACCTGAGTGACCTGACATGTGATTACGTTTTTTACAATAGGAGACTTTCCATTTTCATAATAAATTTCAAGTCACCAAGCATTGTTTTCACCTAATATACAATATTAACAATTACATTTGCATGGGAATTTGACCAAGCTAATACAGAATTATTTCTCCCACATGTACTCATGAATCATAATGGACATCTACTTACAGTTATAAAAAGCAGCACGTATATGTGTAAGCCACACGGCTCATTTCATTTATAGATCAAGTTGAATATTTAATGGATAATTGTAGGAACTCTCTGGGTCAAGCTCTCTAGGTTTTACCTGCTTATGAAGTTAAGTTGTCATAAATAGCATACTTGATTTGAACTTCCATGTCTTGTTAAGATGTAAAGGTAAATCCTCACCCTTTATAAAGACAAATGATACGAGCACTGCCTGAAAAGATTAGTGTCTCTGAACTGCTTGTCTATAATTGAAGATAATCCTCAGAGTGTTAATATTCAGATATGGTTCTCCTGGGACAAGGTGATGGCTTTCTTCAACTCCCCTTTCACATAAATCCAGGAGCTGCTGACTGATTGTAAGTTTAAACGATTGTTCTTTAAACAAAAGGTCATTTTTCAGTTGCTCTGTACCAGGCATACTTCCGACTCCAGAGGACATAATAGTAAATGAAAAAATTTTTGTCTTCATGGAGTTTACATTCCAATAGAAGGAAACCAAAAATAATATAAATGAATCAAAGATTACACGGTGATGTGTCCTTTGGACAAAAGATTGCAGAGAAGGGGAATAAGGAGAGTTGAGGGTGGCAATATAGTTGAGATACTGTCAGATTTCAGGTTTTCAGGCCTAGTCTTCCAGCCAGGAATGGCTCTCCCAGGCTGCAGTGGCAGTGCCGAGTCCAGCCACTAGACCACCATGGGTTGGTGTCTCACAAAGCAAGAAGGAACTTTACTGACACTCAGGCAAGCAAGGAGAAGAGGCAGATTTGTTTAGAGAAAGAAGTTTACTGAAGAGAAAAAAAAAAAAAAAACAAATAAAGTGGGACTCCCAGATCAGTGGAACCAGGCCAGGGAGGGGCAAGGGAGCTGAGGTGGAGTCCTGCCTCAGGGAATACATACACTCTGTCCCTAATTATTTTAAAGTTCCACCAGTCTCTTTGTGTTTGGTTAGTTCTCAGTAGTCTCACTAGTTTCCTTAATGTCTTTCTGCCCAGAGCTCAGTCCCTGTGTTCCAGCCCTTATCTTACCATACTTTACTTTATTATTATTGTTGTGGACTGTCCTGTTGCTCATAGTCCACGAGGTGTTTGATTAGCTCCTTTTGGAATTTGTTGCCCTTATCTCTGGAGCCTTAACTCTTCTGCCTACACTGTCCCTGAAGTCCCTGCCTATACTGTTCCTGAAGCTGCCTAATTATTCCTAACTTGCCCTAGGACTCAGTTGGAGGATTAATTTTAAATAGGATGTCTAGGAAAGGCTCTCTAGAAAGTGCCATTTTAATAAGGACATGAGGAGGTGAGGCAGCTAGCCAAGAAGGTATCTGCAAAATAGTAATCCAGTGCAGAGCCTGGATTTTTCCAGGAAAAGCCCCAGGAATGTATTTTTAGGATAGAGGGAGCAAGGGAGGAGAAATTCCAATATAAATGATCCCTGACATAGGATAATCACCCAATCAATGATGCTTTTAACTTTAAAACGGTGCGAATTAAAACATTCAGTAGAAACTATGGCATATATTCTCTCATGATACTGGGCAGAGGCAGTAACCGCAGTCTCCAATCAGCCACACCATCGCCAGGGAAAATAAGGGCTACTCTGCAGTGTAAATAACTGGTGACACTGTCGCTGTGACATTCTCATCATGTAACAATTAATTTTAGTTGCATGTTTCAAGCATTCTTCAGGCCCAGCGTGCTTTGAGTGGATGTTGACGGTGGTGAGAACCCATGCAGCCGTTCGGTCTTTCACTTTCAGTACTGTAGTCAATAAATTACACAAGAGAGTCTACACTTCATTATAAAACAGATTGTGGTTAGGTAGTTTTTCCAGTTGTAGAGTAATGTGTCCTGACTATGTTTAAGGTAGGGTACGCTATCTATGTTCAGCAGGCTAGGTGTATAAATGCATCCTTGACTTAAAAGTATTTTAATTATGGTGGGGATGGTGGGGTTTACCCGGATGCAACCCCATTATAAATCAAGGAAGATCTGTAGATGGTGGTGGCTGGAGGGAGGATGAACCTCTGTTGCTGAAGGTGTGAGCACACAAGTTGGTGCCATTTTCAGAAGGTGCACCATAAAATGAATACTTGGGCCAGATTAATGTTCTGGGTCCTTCTGAGAGCCCATGATTCTCACTCGGCAGGTATCTTCATTTTTCCAGTGCTGGGCAGGGATGGGGAGGTGAGGGAAGTAAGGGGAGAGAAAGAGTGAAAGTGAATTCACAATTTCCCCTCAATGAAATATAAATTTCATGAGGGCAAAGTTTTACTTATTTTGGTTCTTTCCTGAATCCTTGGGAGTAGTTAGGAATGCACCTGGCACAACATAACGGCAAAATAAGTATTAGTTTAAGGAATAATTATTTAGGATTTTGATCAGTATTCCCTCTATCCTTGTTAAAAATGATTTAACTTGTTTACAGTTAAAAAGAATGTGGTTATAATATTAATAAATCTTTCTTGTATAATCATGAAGCTACTTGAAAGAATGAAGATAATTGGCAGCTGTCCTTCTGCCCAACCGTAACTATGCAGGTGCTTCTCTTCACCAGCTCTCTCCTCTACAGGGCAGCAGCCTCTTGCCTCACCATGGCCTGTACCATCCTGGGGCTTCTCTTCATTGACCTTCCTGAGCAAAGGTAACTCTCAAGGCTGGCCCACCTGGACCATGCAGGCCTCTCTCAGCAAACCTGTCCCTTTCAGGCAACTCTTTCTGCCCATTTATATCTATGCAAGTGTTCTTTACTCTTCTGTCCCTTTCTCTAATAAATCTGTTCTTTGAATACAAAAAAAAAAATGAAGATAATCAGTAAAGTTACAATTTTGGTATTTAAAATCCTGTACTTGCAAGAACAGATATCACTTCTATTAGTTATCTACAAGGCCCAATTCCTAATCTGTTCAAATCTCATCTACTCTGTCACTTTCTTGACCACCTTATCTAAATATGCCTCCTTCCCATCACTTGTTACTTTCTACTTCCCTTACTGGGCTTCTGCATTTTTTGTTGTTATGTAAGTAATGAGCAAAATAGTACCCTTCCCCCCAACCTTAGCCCTCACCCAAAATAAAGATGTACCTCAGTTTGTGACCTTATGTGTAAATGTCTTAATAGCTTTAAAGTTAAGATGAGATTATTAGGGTAGATTGTGATACAGTATGACAGGTGTCTGATTCAAAGAGGAAATTTGGACACAAACATAAACAAAAGGAACAAAATGTATAGAGACAGAGAGACTGCCACAGATTGACGGAGGATTAGAGTAATGTTTCTATAAGCCAGAGAATGCCAAAGATTGCTGGCAACCTACTGGAAGGTAGGAAACTCCACTACAGTTTTCAGAGAGAGCATGGCCCTTTTAGTGCCTTTATTTTGAACTTCTAGCTTTTAAAACTGTAAGACAAATGCTTGCAGTTTGAAGTCACCCTATTTGTAGTACTTTGCTGTAGCACCCTAGGAAACAAATACACCACTTGACATATGATATGTCATTTGTTTAAGTTATGCCTGCTCTGACCATATGCTAGGTTCCATGAGGAAGGGGACGTGATCTGTTTTGTTTACTTTTGTACCCAAGTACTTAGAACAGTGCCTGGCACTCAATAAATATTTGCCAAAAGAATGTCGGGATAAAGTATTTTTTTCCCCCATAAATCTAAATCTAGGATTTGTGAAGTAGGAAAAATTCTTAATAGTTTTAAAAACGTGTAGTGCAAAATTTCACTTTATATTCTATCATGGTTCTCTAAAAAAGTAGTTTGTGATAGGAAGTCATACTCTGGTGGGGGGCTTCAGCACCTCTGAGATGTCCTAGAAGGCTCTATACAGAAATGGAAACATTACCTGCCAGAAGAACCCTCTGGCACCTAGGATTATGTCATCCTCTGTGTGTCAGCCTCTTGCCTGTTGGTTGTGCAACTCAATGAAAGAGACAGCAAGTTCTGTCCAGATTGCTTCATTTCCTTCCCCTTTGCAGTTACTGACCTCTGCTGTTATAAAACAGCTTCTTGCTGGCCCCTAGAGCTGCTCTCTGATTTCCAACCAGGAGAACATTCAGTAACAAATCTCATCATTCTGGAAAATAAAAACACCTCCAGGTCTCAAAGGCCACAGTGATGTTGACCATATATCTCCCAAAATGTCTTTCTAGGTTTGGAAGCTCTGTGAGAACCACATACAGGGCCACTTGTCTTAAGACTCAGTGGTCCTGAGAGAAGTAGATGAGGCAGTCTGTGCTCAAAAAAGAAAAAGAAACTTGATGCAGCTTCTGGATATGCCTCTGACAACTAGTTGCAAACTTTGGTTATTAAGGTCAGACTGACATTTTTTTTTTTTAAAGTTAAATTTGTATCCATGTTTCCATTAATCTGCATCCTTATCTAATTCAACTACCATATCCGGTCAAGCCATTTGAAGAAAAAACATTCTGACCTTTTGTTTAGTTGAACAATCTACTATGACTCACAAATAAAATGTTTTTAAGATAATTATCTTAATGAAGTCCTTCTGATAACACATATGCATGAAATTCGAAAATAGAAAGAAAAAAAATAAAAGTTTGTGTTCCTGCATAAATAGCCCTTCTAATACATGAGTTTTAGAAAGTCCCATATTTCATGAATCATTAGCTGCACTGTTTTATTTTGATGTTATACAATCATTTCAAAATCAAGACTGTGTAGATGTTGCCACCTACTGTTTGCCTGGAAACATACTAGTATAATTCACTTTACATAATAATATTCATCCCTTTAACTGCATTTCATTTTTCTATTAAGACTTTTTAAAAGGATTTATTTATTCTTGTATATAAGATTTTTTGGGGGGGTCTCAATTTCTTCTTTAACATTTATTTACTTACTTGTAAGTGTTCTATTACAAGCTCACTACAAAAAATTCTTCCATTGACATACTTGAAAATCCTGAGAAAGTGATCCAATTTTCTCCCAGTTATATTGAGATCAGTTTAGGTTTGAGAAGACATTCAGTAAATACAATTGAAATAGACTAGACTTCAATCTAATGCAAGGTGGTTATTTTTGATTTGATTTTAAGATTCAAATCTAAGATATTTATAAGGCAAACATCTGCTTTTTTTCTGTATGTTTAGAAGTCAGTGATTATAAAAAGAACTTGATAAGAATAAAACACCAATTACATTACTTAGCAATATGTCTTCTGAATGTTTACTTTGTAGTTTTATGGTGTGCATCTAGCTCTATTTTAAGTATTCTGTTGATTAAAACTGAAAAGAAAGTAAAAATTTAAAAATCCTTGAAACCATATTTCAGGATTATTTAAATGCACTGAGATAGTGTATAGTCTGCAGGCAAATAACTATGACTAGACCCAGCAAAACTTAGAACTAAAGTTTGTGAATTGTTTTATAGTTTATAAATTTTATTATATAGCTTAGAAAATTTGGTTCTAACAACACTATAAAATAATAAATGTAGTAATTGTTTCCATATTAAGAAAAGGAAAGTAAAACTGAAGAAATCAAGGTACTGGTTAAATATTACAAGACCAAAATAACTCTGTAAGTCCAGTTTTTGTTGTTGCTGTTTAAAATTCCAAAGCCTATTTACTTTTATTATTCCTTAGGGATCAGTCTAACTTACATGCCAGGTACTCAACTCTTTCAGCTTTTGTTTGGTGAGTATATCATTTTAAATATTTTAAAGAATTAAAGTTTTACATACCAGATGTTTCCTCCCCTAGGAGGAATATAAGAAAACCAAATAAAGATCAAGGAAAGGAATAAGAACAATAATAATAATAACAACAAGAAAGAAACAAAAACCAAAAATGAAAAGACAAAGACAAACTGGGGACACTTGGTGGTGAGGGAAGAGGGGAAAGGTGGAGGGCACACGGGAGCACGGGGGAGCTGTGGTGATGGTGCACTGGTGATATGGTGATGGGGAATACATGGGGATTACAATTGATGTCAAATATATGTAAATTTAAAAAAATAAAGGCTTGGGAGTCAAAAAAAAAAAAGGAATTAAAGTTTTACCTCTAAATCATTGGGTGTGAAACACTAATAATCAAAATTTCCTTTCCTGTTCTTATCCTGTGACATTTTCTGGATAAACAGGTTCCAAATTATTGCCTTCTCTCAGAGTATACTGAATACTTGGTTTAGTAAAGTTTAAGTCCTTTAAAACGGTGTATTTCATGACCATTACTATTTCTATGGCTGCTAACAAATTATAGCAAACTTTGGGGCTTAAAATAAAACAAATTTATGCTATCACAGCCTCTGTGGGTCCTATGTCTTGGCATACTACCACTGAGTCCTGGGCTCAAGGAATCACAAGCTGAAATCAAGGTGTTGTCCAGGATGAGGTCTTATATTGAGACTTTGTAGTTTACTTCCAGACTTAGGTTGTGGGGAGAGTTCATTTCCTCTTTGTTGCAAGGCTGAGGTATCTGCTTCCTGGGTGATTGCAAATGAGGGGCCATTCTTAACTCCAAGACACCGCTTGTATTCTTTGCCAAGTTTATCCCCTCTCTATCATCATCACCTGTAATATGAAATTACCCCCTTGCTCAACCCCTCTCATGCTTTGAATTTAATTCCTGTCTCTGACTTCTACACATAGATTTAAGGGCCTTATGTGATTAGGTAAGGCACTGCTAGATAATTTCTCTCCATTAAGGGCAACTGATTATGGAACCTTAATTATATCATACAATCCCTTTACAGCAAAACCCAGTAAGTATTTGATTAAGTAAATGGAAGAAGGTGGTTTGACACAAAGGCCTGGGAATTTTGGATCCTTTCCAGAATTCGACTGACCATGTTCGTTATCTGCATCTACATGTTTTTGAAAATTTGTCCTGTAGTCTCCAGTTTCTGCCTTAATGCTCCCATAAATTCACATCAGAGAGAGGGCCCTTCAATGAATCTTTCTTATTTTACTGAAGTTGATGACAGAAGAACAAACACTGAAAAGCCTCTCGTGGCATGTAAGTAAGGTCTATGAAAAGTAAGATCTGAACCACGTGTTTCTCACTACCTTCTTTCATGCATCACTAAACTGATAATTCTCCCCATGTTTCCTGGCAGAGTGAGTTGGCACTTTCGGTTCTGCCTATTTTCCTTACTTTTATCTTTACAAATAAAAATCTCAAATGCTGTTTAAGGGATGTATTCCACTGCTAACTCACTGAGGAGATTTTATTAATCTTTAAATGCCTTTATTTCTTTTAATTTGTGTTTCTAGTGCAGTGAGTGCTGCATGTTGGATGAAGGTAATTAAAAAGTGCCTTTTTGCCCCAGATTCTTCTAGGTCAGACCTGAATGTGGTTTGTCTTTTTCTCTACGTCTGGCAGTAACTTGGAGAGGTTATCTTCCAAAATATTTGTTGAGCCATCAGCTAAAAATCAAAATAGAAACCAAATGTGCCAAAAATTAGTAGATTTTCATTGTGCATACTTAATTACATTTCCATATCTTTTGCAGTTCAGGATGATATCCTGTGGGTTTCTTTGTGGCTACTATTTTTTCAAAGTTGTTGCCTCCAGAGTTGTATTTAAGTTGGACTATATTCTTCAGTGCTTAGCTAATAATAAGTGATCAAGTAATTTATGTTTTCTTCTATTATATATGTTTTCCTTATTTTTTATTTTCTGGAGAAAATTTTTTCTTCTAAATTTAAGAAAACTTTTAAGAGCAAGAGAGATAAGGTCTTCTATCTTATTTTCTTATTGGCACAGTTAATCTTTTTCTAATATTAGAAATTTTTTCTCTATAAGTCATTTCTTGACTAGTATGCTCTGTTGAGTGAATCATGTATGACTCAGCAATTATTTTGGTTTTTTAATGAGTAGCCATTTATTCAAGTAGATAGCAGAAGCATGATTAGTCATTGTGAAATTTAGAATGCACATTCCCAGTTAGTGATTAATTAAAAATAAGAACAAAATATATTTACTAGGTAATTTTCTGAAATTCCAAAGGACTTTCATATTAATTCTAAATTTATTTCATGAAATCTTAGAGACCCATCAAATTTTTAAGACATACTGAAATAAGTCAAAAGACCTAATGAATGAACAAAAAGTGAAATGAATTTATGGAATATGATGGGTTTTAAAATAGATTCAGTAGAAAAGAAATAAACTTTAACATTGCATCATTTATTGTCAGTGAAATAAAATCAAAACCAACTCATTATTTGTGGAATGGCCCATGTCAAAAAGAACAAAATGACAATTGTTGATAAAGATATGTGAAAAAGGGCCACTCATCCACTGTTGATGGATATTCAACTGATCCAACCTCTACAGAAAACAATATGGAGATTTCTCAAAATATTAAAAATAGATCTACTATATGATCCAGTAATCTACTCTTAGGTTTCTACCTGAAGAATGCAAAACCACTAATTTGAAGGGTAAATTACACTTCCCCATTCATAAAACATCCCATTAAATAGCATATCATAAATAGCAAGGCTATTTATAATAGCCAAACTATGGAAACAATCTAAGTGCCAAAAATCAGATGAGTGAATCAAGAAAATGTGGCATATATACACACAATGGAATACTACTCAGCAGTCAAAAAAGAAACTGATGCCATTTGTGGCAAATGGATGGAGCTGGGAGAAATTGGTCAGTCAGAGAAAGACAAATACTGGATTGTGTGTGTCACTTATATGGAATATAGAGAACCCAAATGAAGATTAGATAAATCCAAACTTAATAACTAACACTAAAATCTATTTGACTGAGGCATCCATAGAGGGAGATGGAAGAAGAAAGGTGAGAACAAAATGTGGAGGAAGCACGGTGGACTATGGGTGGACTGGGGGTGCTTTGGTGGGTGATATATTACAGTTAACAACACCTAAAAGAGGATCATTGTTCAAAATACAAACAATGATGTAAAGCAATGTTACTTCAATACAAATTTTAAAATATAAAAATCACATGGCTAAAAAATAATCAAAATCTTACAATTCAACTAAAGAACACAAAAAAGACATGAATAATAGATAATCATAGAATATGATGGAAATATTCCAAATATAAAAATCTCAATTTTCCCCAAATATTCTACAAACTGTTGAAAATTCAAAGTTTTAAATAAATTTTTTTTGTTTTGACATTTTTAAAAGAACACTGGCTTTGAAATTCATCTATAAGGGAAAGTGCAAAAACTTCAAGAAACTTGAAAGGAACTGATGAAGTAAGATTTGCCTACTGGATACTTAGAGTATACTTTAAATTGATTATAAATAAAATAGTGCAGAATTAGTGTAAGAATAATCAAATAGAATAATGGATTGGAATATGAATTCAGAGACAATTATTTACTTTTGGAAATTTACCTTATGAAAGGTGATCTTTCATTAAGTGGGGGAAATTAAAAAAAAGATATTAGACCAGAGAGCAGTAGTTGGCTGATTATTCTGTGTCTTTAGGTACAAACCCATGCTATCCAGCCTGCAAGATGGCTGCCCACAACAGTGGCAATGCTTCCCATCCTCTTCTGCAGCAAAATGGCTATGTAATTAATTCCAGACCAATGGGATGTGAACACACAGTTGTGCTCTGATTTTAAAGTGATAGGCACACCACCTTTGTCTTTTATCCTTTCTGCTGAGATGAGGACACAATATCTGCTAACCCAAAGCAATCTTAGTTCACATTGAAAATGCCATTGTTATGGTTGGTGGAGTAATAAGACAGAAGAAAAGGAATACCTGATACTATAAACACTGGCTTGCTTATCTTTCCAATATATTTTGAAAGAAAATAAAATTCTGTTTAAGCTATTATTTTGAGTTTTCTGTTAGTCCTATTCTAACTGACATAGATTTAAGACCACTGATTATATATTTAAGAAAATTGAAAAGTAAAAAGAAGAAACAAGCCTGCCAAAGAGGATTGTCCAAACCTAAAATAAGTATTTCTGAGTCTAGTTTTCATCTCTCTATTGCTAAAAGCAACAATTATTTAACAGGATGTTTTTATTCTTGTGGGATAATGGTATTGGTTTCAAAGTTCATTTGTAAGTCTCTTAAGTAAGATTTGGAATATATTTTCCCATAGCTATAAACTATGGATAATGGTTAGTTTCCCTATGAGTCATGCTATAGAGGACAATTTTAGGTTCTGATATACATTTAGGACTTTGGACAAAAACACTAATAGAATGAAATAATCACATTGTTTTTACAGCATTATGTGTTTAAACTTACGAATATAAAGGTTATTAAATGTTCAGCAAAACATTATACCATGATTATTTTTTTCATTGACACACTTTGTTTTGAGGTTAATGATAGTTTTTCTTCATTTGCTTATTTACTATTCAGCAATTTGACACTAAACTCTTAACCAATATATTAAATCTCTTTTTGATATATGCAACTCCACCGGACCCACCCAACACATTCAAAGTCCAGTTCTTTCAAGAATCTCTTAAAGACCTTCAGACTCACCTTGACCTGTGATGGTTCTCTTTGGGTCTTGGGTACGGCTGTCATCAAGGTGTTCTTTTTTACCTTTTCCATGAATAGAATCCCATTTTGAACCACCTGATTCTTTTTCAGCTTTTTATTGTAGTGGGACACATCCTCCCATAACCTCCTGAAAAAAAAAATGATAATGAAGGATGCAGTCTTTCCTGAATACCCTAGCTTGTTGTCCCATTTGCCTGATAGTTTGACAGGAGTTTAGATTTGGAAATGATTCTAGATTTGAAATTGTCCCTCTAAATTAAAAACACTACTTCATTTTCTTCTAGATTATATCTTTCCTGTTGAGAAGTCCAAGACATTCTGACTCCCAATTCTTTGCTTGTCACTCTATTTGTTTTATATGTTTGTGTAATAAATTACCAAAAGTGTGGAGACTTAAAACAATAAGTATTAATTATCTCAGTTCTATAAATCAGAAGTGAGACTGGATTCATCTGTAGCCTCTGCTTTTAGGCTCTCACAAGACTAAAATTAAGTGTCAGTCAGATTGAACTCTCACAAAGAAGCTTTGGGGAAGAATGCACTCCCAAACTATTTCAGATTTTGGTCAGATTTGTAGGATTTAGGTCCCCATTTCCTTACCAATGGTCAATTAGAGGCTCCTGTGGTGCCAGCAAGGCACAGAGCAAGTTCTTGATGATTCTGAGAAGACAGGTCAAGGAGGGGTCCTGGAGCCCTCGGTGGCTTTTTCAGGATTTTATTGCATCATTATATCAGAGGCGACCAGGTACATGGCAGGCAGGGGGACGGGAGGGGGGGTGTCAAGGGGGGGCGGGGGACAGCAGGAGGCTGGCAGGCCTCCTAGCCCCTGGTGCATCTTCACTCTCTGGGCTGCGGCTGCTTACTGCTTATGCTTCTTGCCTTTCTCTCTCCCTCTTCTCTTCTGCTGGTGGTCTCATGACACCACCCTTATATGCCTGTGTCTAAGTCCAGGTGTACCCATTTGCGCATGCCCACTTAGGCATGTGTGCAGGACCTCAGGTGTCCATCATCACACCAATGGTGGGAGGAAGGAAAAGCCTGATAACTTTTCCATTTACCCCATACCTCCTTTATCACAGAAATGGTGCACTGAATCCTGGAGATTTTCATCTCTGAATTTCCCTTCTGCTACCAGGCAGAGAAAACTCTTTGCTTTTAAAGGGCTCAGGGAATTAGATCAAGCCCACCTAGATATTTTGAAATCAGAGACTTAAAATTTTAATTATATTTAAAAAAAATCCCTTCATAGCAGTACCTAAACTACTCTTTAACTAGATGAAGGAAATTTATTGGGGCCCATCTTTGAAATCCTCCCTATCACAGTACCCATCTGCATTTAGCAAAAAAGCCTGCCCTAGTGAAGCAGAGCTACAACCAGCCAAAGGACCAGGTAGAGGACAGGTCACTATGGGTTTTCACCCATGCACATAATTGCAAGACCACTCAGGCTCAGGGAACGATGGGGTTTACTTAACAAATTGGGGAAACAAGAATTCTTAAGGCCACAAGTGGCTCTCTCACCACAGATAGTGTCCACAGTGTCTAAACGTCCTTAACAAAAGGCTGCTCATTCAAAATGGTGCTGCCCTGTCAAGGGCTGGAGCTGGTGGCAGCCAGCAAGAGTGGGCCAGGATACAACTCTCTGTAGCTGGAGGTGCTCATAGGCTCGGCTGCTGAGATGATGCAGCTGTCCACAGCAATAGTCTGAAGACTGGGATGGACAGCACCAGATACTAGATGAGACAGCAATGGCAGCAGCATCACGGGGAGGCAGTGCTGGATGATCACACACACTGTGTTCACAGCTTTCAAAACTGACCTGGGCACAGAGTGCCAGTCACCTGTCAGGCGTGCTGTTTAGCATCGGTCACTAGAAGGTGATGGTGTCAGAAACACCCTGTCAATAGCTTTTTGAAACACCAGGTCTGGGCCCTTTGGTGCTCCTTTCAGGTGGTCAGAGGGAGGCCAGAGGAAGGGGCAGCCAGCCTGGTAGCCAAGAAGCTCTTTTGCTTCTCTGAAAAGTTTTTTGGTTTTTCTTCTTCCTTTAGGAGGTCAGCTACTGGATGCTTCTTTTGTCAGAAACAGAGTATAAGTCAGTGAGAGTCAGAGTCCAAAACTGGTGCCTGTCCTGCCTTATATCTCCCATCTACAAGTCTGACTGGACCATTTTTAATCTTATGGCTGATTGAACCATTTACTAGTCAGCTTATATCAGTCGCTTGAAACTGATTGCTCTATTCTATGATCCAGCCTCCAAATCATGGGCCACTCTACTGCCAGCAGCTGGAGATAACCAAAGCACTGGAGCTAGCCCAGTGGGGTTCCATGCTCCTCCCTGCAGCTCTCACTCAGGGCTGCATGTCTGGGGATGGTGTGGTAGCGGAACCACTCCCAACCTCCATCTCTGCTGGCTTTTGCCTGCAGTCTGAACCCAGTGGGGCTACTGGTGGTGGGCAGTAAAATACCTGTCATCTACTGCCACTTGCACTGCCAGAAAACAGCTTCAGGGGCTGAACTCTGGAGCCCCAAGGGTCAGGGTGGGGTAGGGAAGTCTAGTTCCACTAGAAATTCTGATACTCTCCTTTGTTGTTTGATTAGGGAATGCGTTCCTCACAATATTCATGGTATGCTGATAATTCAAAATAATTACTGCAAGAACCAAGGTTTCCATTGCAAGAATAGATTATTTGTAAACTGAAGAACTGAGAGCTGGATAACCCTTTTTTTGAAATAATGTTTTATTTTGAATATGCTTTTGACTGTTCTGTTTCATAAACACAAAATTCAAAGTGATATGAACTCTCAAATGTCAGATCATCTCTCAGACTGATTAAATAATAAATATGTAAAAAATGCTTATTTTTTAATGGAGAGTCATGTTAAAATATGAATAAAACTTAATTAAAAAGTTATGCCAGCATACATAATGAGTTAGCTTACAGACTGTTTTCTTTCATCTATGCTATTGGCATGAAATCATAATTAACACTGTTCAATTTAATATCTTTCTAACTATGATATGAGTTGGTAAGGCATTACTATAATTAAAGTATAAGAAATTTGAAGACTTTTATATTAAACTAATCTTATCATATCATTAAAATCAAGATGTGAAATGAAAAGGTCTTACATGTTTGAGAGGGAGTGATGTTTTGATAGAACTAGAAAAACTTTCAGCTCAGTAGAAGACTGAATAAGTAAGGGAATGTAGAATGGAGATTAATTCCACTATTGTTAATGGTTAGACGCAAAGAGTATCACTGTAAGAAGCATACATGGTGAATCATCAACTAATACTAATTGGTACCTTAGAGCTAATACACACTTAGACCAGGATTTGATAGTTGAGTTTTGTTTCTGATTCTCAATGTATGGTTCTGATTTATAGGAAAAAAAAAGATAGTCTTAATTCAAGTGCTATATTAAAGAAATGATTATTAAATTTCACTATATAGGGTAATGCTAGTGTCTTTATGAGATCTCATGGACCATAGTATAGTGAAGGAAATTGGGGTCTGACTACTATTCTCCATTCATAAACCAAACACATGTGAGAAGAGTTGGTGGAAGGGGATAAGGTTAAATTCTGAGAAAATGGTGGTCTACTGTCTCAAAGACCTCTCCAAATTGAGAAGTAGGGACCTCTGGGGGTGGGGGGGGGGGTGTACTAAGGAAGTGGAGAAGCAATAGGGTCTGTGTTAGCAGGATTTCAGAGAAATAGTCAACATTTTCCAGGAACTGTATTTAGAAAACTTTGTTTATAATAGGTGTCCAGGGCAAAGATTCTGTTTTTTTTCAAGGTGCCTACTTCTGGGTAGCCCTTTATTTATCTTTGTTTTCAGTTCCTAACTGGACTCAGAACTTGGTTTAAGGTTGTTGATCATTGCATCTGTAAATATGTCCTGAGAGAGATAGTTAAATAAGTTTTTTTTCTTTTGTGCTTTTTAGGGTCTAAAAGTAATTTAACTATTTAGCCTTGTTCACAAAATTATTGAGCTATTTTTCTATGTGGAAGTTCTTAGCTACTGGATTTAAGTTTAACTTGCCTCCTGTACAAATATATATATATATATTTTTCTCAGATATAAAATCTAGCTATCTACTTATGTACATTATGATTACTGAAAAATAAAATATGCATCATAATTATTTCACACAAGTTTTAAAACTATCTGAAATCATCTTTTACATATTTTAAAATTATCTATTATCACAAACAGAGAAATAGTAGAATTTTGAATGAAAAGAAATATCATTGCTCTTATTCTTTGGACTGAACTATTTTGTGTCAATGAGTACGTGTCGGTTGGGATTTCTAGTGACAGAAATCAACTTTGATTTAAAGCAGAAAATGAAATTGGGGTTAAGAAATTAGACAGCTTGCAGACTCATCAGGAGAGCTAAAACTGGCCTCAGGAAATATAGAGGAACAGACTGAACTATGGCTAAAAGCAAATACAAAGCTGGCTCCACAAAGATACCTCCACCAAGGAGCAGTGGGTAATGAAGCTTGCCAGCCTTCCCTCCCAAGCCCAAATCACTCAGGGACACCAGATTGCCATGTGCACAGATGCCACTTCCGCCTCTGAAACTGGATCTTTCAGTCACCATTAGTACCTCCAGCAACAACAAAAAGATCTTTCCTTCCCTCTTCTTTGCACTGATAGCCTTTGACTGAGACTGACTAAGCTGAGGACAAATGCCTACTCATAGATGAGGTATGCATGGGCAGACTGCAGGGTTTAGACATTTGACAGTCTGGTACTTTCAACTTCTGTAGTGACAATTAGTCCTTTGATTCCACCAAAAATCTTGAGATCGGTGTCTTTTCCCCCAAACAAAGGAAGGGTTTTAGATGTAAAGCAGTAAAAAAAACAAAAGTGACATCAATGTTTATAATAAAGGGCTATATAAACAATACTCTTTAAATCTAATTGAATCAATAAGCAATAAATTGAATATTTGTAATTTTAAGACTCTCTGAAAATGAAATTTTAAATGACTGAGGTTCCATCATTTTTTCAAAAAATCAAATTCCTTTATGAGATTTTTGCCTCATGTTCTGAAATATCTGCAATATTTCCTTTTTCTTTTGGGCTCTTGAAAAATGGTTAAGTCACAGTAAGGGCCTGAAGGTCAGATGGTTGCTTTGGAGGTATCTGAAGGGCTTCTCCTTCCTCTATAATCTCAATCACAGCGATATACTAGGGCCTGAATGCTGTTTTGTTTGTTTTGAGATAACTTTGAACTTAGAGAAAAGATGCAAGGATTGTAGAAAGTTCCAGTAGGCTCTTCTCCAAGTGTCTTCTTATGTTAATATTTTACATAGCCACAGACCCTTTATCAAAACTAATAATCTTGATACAATTCTATTAAATTAAGAATTTATTTGTATTGCATCAGATTTTCCACTAAAATCTTTTTTGTTTCAGATCCCACATTGCCTTTAGAGATGACATCTTTTTCTTTTTTAAATTTCAGTTACTATACACACAGAAACTTTATAATTCTTACCTGGACTAATAACACTAGGGACTTGGTATTAATTTATAAGGTCAATTTTTTCTTATGGCAATGATGACTTGAGACTAAGTACAAAAAACTTGGATAAATGCAGGAAGCATAAAAAAGTTCAGGGGACTGTGGGGAGGTCTTCCTTTATTATTTCACAGAATCATAGAATTTTAGAGCTAGTAGAAATTTGAGAGATCAGCTTGCCCCAAACTTCATTTTAGACAGAAGGGAACTGAGATCAAGAAAATGAAATGATTTGCCTTTAAGCAATGAGGTTTTATCTAGAACTCAGGTCTTTTATCTGCTTGCTCTGTGACTACAACAGCAGTTTTTAGTGTGGTCTGAGAACCCCACCAGAGTCCCAAATCCTATGAGAAGATTTTGTTGTCAAAATTATTTCATAATAATGCTAAGATATTTGTGTTTTTCACTGTCATTCTCTCAGGAAAACTGCACTGTAATGTCTTGACACATGAAATTGTAGCAGGATGAATGCAAAAGCAGATACAAGAATTCTAGTGGTTTCCTATTATGCTATGTATTACAAAGAATTTGAAAAAATGTAAAATAGTGTCCATCTTCTATTATTTTTTGTGTTTTTGATGTTATTTTTCTTAAAAATGTTATTCATGTTAGCATGTACAATTATTATTCATCTTTTAAACATGGATAATATTGATTGCCATAACTCACATTTATGAAAGGTTCTCAACAATGTTAGGTAGGCACTGTGCCAGTAATTGGAATGATGCCATTAGTAAGATAAGGAAGTATTGGCAACATCAGCTATCAAGTTTGTTGAATAGTGGTGTTATAAAAATGCATTCTGTTGTTCTCCCCTTTTCTACTAAATATAACTGACTGCAATTTTTTTAACTTATTATGACTGAAGGTTTTTTTTTAGCTGCTTTATTACTAAAAATTTCATGCTTCCACATACATGGTTGACTTCATTTAACTTTATGAGGTTTGTGCTAAACATTTGAATGATTATAAATGTATGTCAATAATAGAAATTGCTAAATTAAAATGATTTTGAACTATTTTTTAAAATTCAGTTGCATCGTTGTCATGTACTTTCTTCAGGGAGTTACATTGTTGTTGTTGCTTACTTAGGCTTACAGAGGAGGCAGATAACCAGAGAAAGTTCTTTTCCACAGCTAATGAAAAGGAAAAAAGTTTTCCTCAGATTCCCTGACAATGTGTTTCTGCTCATCCATAAATTCGCTGATCTTTGGTTTAGCCCCATCCAAACTATTTTTTGCTTAATGATGGGCTTTAAATCTTAATCCTGTAAACAGATCTACTGTTTCTTAAGAAAATGAGGTGCTTTGTGTTTGTGGGAACTCCTTCCTCGCTCTCACAGTCCATTCTGATGACTGTTCTTGGTTAGGTGCTGTCCAGTACCTAAGGCAGAACGATTGTGGCCACAAAGACAAAAAGTCACTGGAGTCAATTAACTCTAGCACTTAATCATGGAGAACATGTTCAGGGGAAAAAGGCAGATTCTGAAAATGATGAGACAGGGAAAAGCAAACAGGTTGTCCTCTCTAATAGCTGTCTAGCCTTGGGGAAATATGAAATAGGTACTACGGCAATTTGGTCAAATTGGTGTCCATCACTACACTGGTGATAATTTATTCCATAGCTTGTGGGAAATACTACACAGTATGCATGCTGGCTAGTGTTGATTCAGGTGATTCTGGTATCATTAGAAGCATTAAGAACAGACCAGTGAGAAGTAGATCATGCAAAATTTTTCTTAAATATAACTGGCCAGAACTTTTTCTTAAAAAAAGAGCTCTTTCTAGTTAGAATTGGGAGAAGGTGGAGGATGGATAGAGGAGACCTCTGGGAATTTTTATGATTGGGAGTTCCACAACTAATGGGAGCCTAAATATTTCACTAATATTTTGGCAGTGCATTCTCTTTAATACAGGGTGTCAATGGCAGCCTTTTGATTGTCTATGACACAAATGGATGCAAATGAAAGAGGAATAAATCCACATAACTTCTAAAACAACTACAAATCTGGAGACAGATAAAGAGGAAGTATTCTGCTATTACTGCTCTCATGACCTTATTCTATCTTAAACCACATCTTTGATATTGCTAGAGATAGTGAGAAAAACTACTCCCTTCTCTGGACTCATCTCTTATTCTCACAAAGCTGTTACTTGCTTAGTCCCATTGGGCATGTTTTATCCTATGTCTTTAGTAGGTAATGCTGGGAAGCCCAGAACTTTGTGTCTTCATACATTATTTTGTAACATATAATATCATAAACATCAAATAGAAGCAGGATTATTGCAATTTAATTTTCTTCCATTGTTTCTCCTACAAAGAAAGAATAGGTTTAATCTTTAATTTGTATCCTTTGCTCCTCCAATCCTTTTAAATAATTCATCAGAAGGCAATAACTTAGTGGTAAACAACATACTGTTTCCCCTTGTTGGTACTTAGTAAACTTTAGCTTCCGCAATCTGTTCCCATAAAATGAATCCCATCATTCTTTTAATCATTTTAGTCACTCTTCTCTGGATCTGTTCAATTAGATTATAGCTTTTTGGCAAGTGAAGTACTTGAGTTGAACAATCTACCCATATGTTATCTCAGAAGAGCGGTAGGGGAAAAGACTTGACTCACACATTCATGATTCAATGGCTGTAGTCATTTTGATTGATACAACCTTCTGAATAGAGTAGTACTGAACAAATGCTCGTGAATGAAAAATGTTGAATATGGACTTATTGACAATTATTTTTCCCTATATATATTTTAAATCCTTTGCTGACACTGGTTTTTGGAAAACTGTTTTTAAAGAATTTTTAATGTCCTCATGCTAATTATCAGGGATTTGGTTATATACTAAACACAACAAATTATAGTAGCTACCCACAGAGTTAGCCTCAGGTGCAGCCATTAACCATGCATGTACTAATCTGACTTGCGTAAAGGGTGGAATGAGGGCCTCCATGGTGGCACAGGGGTTAAGTCTCAGCACTATGAAGCTATCTGCAGCCACTGCAGCACAAGTTTGATCCCTGGTCAAGGATCTGACACACATGCACAGCAGACCTCTCCTGCCTTTTCCGCTGCTCTCCTCAGCAGTGTACTTCAGTCTATCTGCCTGTTCTGTTCCCTATTCTGTTTTGGTTTAATGTAATGCATGTTGTTTACCTTTTCCTTCACTTTATTTGCTTTGGCAGATGTGTCTTTAAAAATGTTACTGAGATGTATGTCGTGTAGGGTTTTGCCTATATTTTCTTCTACAGATTTCATGGTTTCAGGTTTTACATTCAGTTTTTTTTTTTTTTAAATCTGTTTTGAGTTTGTTTTTGTGCATGGTGTGAGGTAGTAGTATAGCTTCATTCTTTCCAAGTAGCAGTCCAGTTCTCCCAGCACCATTTATTAAATGAACTGAAGGATGAGAGTTAATTGAGAGGCTGGAAAGGACCCTGAACAAAAGGTATAAATGGGAATTACAATTGAGTGGATCCTTGCCATTGGTGGAAATCTAGGTCACTTACAGCTGTATTTTTTCAATTGTGTTTTTGTCTGTGGACTTTGATAGTATAGCTGTCTAATAAATGTTTCATTATCTGTGTCTAACAATAGATTACATTCCAGAATACAATTGTTATATAAAAGAAATTCAGTAGGTTGGAGAAAAAGTCAATAAACACAGTTTTAAGCCTTGTGTGTCTTTTGTTTGTAGGGAGTCAGGCATAAATGAGCATTTGTCATTCTACTCTTCTAGTGTGTTCCTAGCATCCTGTGCCTTGGGCATGACACATAAGAACGTGATGTTTATCTTTTACTACCTTCCAGGCCCCTCTGGAAAGAATCTCCATAGAATTTATCATCCTCAGTGTTTTTTTCAGGTATACATATAAATACATGTTGAACACATTTGTTGGGGAATACTGTTATTTTAAGATCATCTTAAATAAAAAGTACTGATGTAAATGATGAAGGGGACTTTCTGCAGAAGGTATGAAGTTAATAATTAAAGTGTTACTTACCAAAATATTGACAATAAGGGTTTCTATTATTCCATGTCAACAATTTGAGTGATGGTATGAATAAGGGCAGCATAATTATACTTGTTTTATGTGTGCTTTGGAGAAGGTTGTGAAGAAACTCTTCTCCTGTACACACTGATTTTATAAATATAATAAAAATCAAAATCAGAAGTTGTATTAGGTAAACAGTTTGAAATAAACATTTAAAATAACTTCATTAGGAACTGAGTTTCAGAAGCATAAGCCTGCTATAAAAATTTTTATGATTGTTTGGGTTGTCATTGAGAACACAATCTTAGTCTTGCTTTTGTCTCATTCTAATAAGAAGGCTTTGAGGTTGCATGACTAAAGATGAGAATCCATGTTCAAATTGTATTTGAAATGCACAGCATTTCCAATGAGAGCTATGCATCTACTCTAGAATACATTAAAATATTCAGCTGTCAATATGTAACATTTCTCATTAGTTCTTCGCATGTATGTACATAACATTTTGTATTTATGACAAACCATTGTGAAAGACTGAAATGTAGATGTAGAGGCAGACTGTGGTCAATTCTGGGAGGATATGGAATTTTACAGATAAAGAAGCAAACCTATCACACACATGGAAGTGTTTGATATAGTGGCTGAAAGAGACTAATCTTGATCTCCATCTACTGGAGAAAACATTTAAAGAACTAAGAAAAAATGGGGTCACTGCTGTGTGTAATGAGGGTACCCTTGTGTTTTGGGGCTGAAAGAAGAACAAGCGTACTTTCCACAAGAAAACTGGATGACTCTGGGAAAAAGGGACTCACTGAAGAGTAGCTGTGATTTACTAAATAGTGTCCTGTCACTGTCAGAGGCATCAAATAATGACTATGTTTGTGTAGAAGAGTGAAATTATCTGAAAGTAAATTTATAGCTGCAAAATGGCTTAGAGAAGGGAAATAAAGGTAATTATAGATATCATTAATTTTTTAGAAATTTGATTTTTAGCTATTTACCTTCGTAGACTAAGTTATACTACACCTGAGTCTATGAAAGAGCTATGTTTTCCCATGCCTCCCAAGGGTTTCAGGTGATCCAAATTTTGCAAAAGTCCTCAGGAATCACACTCTCACTAAGACCAGTTAAGACCGAATGTTGATTGTTCACTCTTAGGAGAATAGAAAAACCAACGGTATGATTTTAAAGTACACAATTTTCACAGTAAGAGACATATTCTGTCTTTTGGGGAAAAGTTCCTTGATAACTGGGATGGAGCATTATACTTAATATCAATAGATGTAATAAAGGCAAACCCTGGTGTTCACCTGACCCAGACAGACACTGAGTAACCTCTTCTGCCTCCTGCATTGATCGTATTTGCAGAAAGAGAAACAATATGGGTGGAGGGAGGATGATGGTGTGTGGCTTTCCTTTTCTAGTTAACTGATGTCTGGGAAAGGACAATTATTGTGTTTCATACCAGATGCTCTGGTAACATGAACAGTACCAGCATAAGGTTAAGTGCAAAATGCAGTGGCTCAACAAAGGCTTGAAGGACTTAGGACATATTGTGTATATGAAAAAACCTCAGGAGAAGCTCTCCCCCCAACCCAAACAAATTCTTCGGCAGAATCTTCAGTAAAATTCAGTTATTAATCTTAAATTTGTTATTTCTCTGAAGATTTTTCATTTAAATTCTCTATTCAAAACAACGTTGTAAAATCATGCATTCAGCCAGATTCTTAGCAGCAGTAAATAGAAAACAGATCAAAACACGTTTTTCTTAACACAAGGAACTGTGGTAATGGATCATGGGTGTTATGGCACTAAGAGAACTATGGGGACTACACCTGAGGGGAGAACTCAAATCCTGTCTAAAAATGAACAACATTGTAGGAAAATAAACAAATACATTTATAATATAAAAAACTATTAACACAGGTTGAAAAGCAGTCATTAAATGATAAATTAATTAAACAGAATTACCATAATGAATTGAACTTTTTCTATTCTTTTTTTAATGCTACATTCAAGTTTCAATATTATAAAGAGGTGGCACTGGATATACATATAACTTTACATATTTTGGATTATTTTCTTTAACCAAGTTGCCAGAAGTTGAAACACTAGGTAATAGATATGGGTATTTTTACATTAGTTGGTGCACGTCTGTGAAATGTTCTTTGAATTGTCTATCTGTAAATGTTTTGAATGTTGGGGGAAACCAGAGGCTGCGAAGCGGTGAGCAACGGTCAAGGAGTGAAAGAGGTGCTATGACTGAGATCCTTGCGGACTTGAAAACAAGTCTGCTAACGAGACCTTCCCAGGCTCTTGGGATCAAGGCATATCCTCTTTCACAAAGAAAGAAGATAAGGACAGAAAAGGGTGCTATGACTGAGATCCTTACAAACTTGTTTGCAAGTTTAACAAGAGCTTCCCAGGCTCTTAGGATTGAAACATACATTCCTTCTGTCTGGAAGAAGATAAATAAAAGGAAAGGTTGTTAGATCACAGTAGAGGTTAGTTACATGCAGAGGGCTTGGCACACAACTACTTGACTTTGTACTTCTGGGCTATGCTTTTTGTAGCAAATGACATAAGCTTGTTACTTGTTCTCCTGCTCAATAAAAGTTACTGAGAAGTTGGGAGTCTTGCTATTTGCCTAGTAGAGCAGTAGCCCTCCATCTCCATACTGACGTCTTATCTGCTAGACTCATCTCTGTGTCACCAAACACACAGCACAACATCAGTACAGCCACCTCTGGAGATCACAGTGACATTTGATACATTTTTCTTCCTTTCTTTTTGAAGAACACACTTTAAAGAAACAGATAGCATATTCTTTTCTCTTTGACACATGGTCTTTTAAATTTGATAATCATTGATTCTTTTTACCCTGTTATTTCTAGCAGAGGTTAAAACTTGAGCTATTTTTGGCTGTCTTCTTTCATATACCACCCTCATTTATGAAATTGTAGTGTTTAGTAAATTCATTAATGATTATACCTCAGACTAGCCAATATACAGGGGTCAGAGGAAAGGTTTTTAAAATATTGGCATTAAAAGGTAACAGAGAAAATGAAAAGTGAGTAAAATCAGTGACATTTAGAATGTAATAACACTAGCTATTATTTTGGAAGGAAACTTACTAGTTTAAATTAGTGTTGAATGTATGCTTGGCAGAATTCCTTTAGGTCAAGCCTCTTTTACTTAATTTGGTCAAATCATTGAGTTGAAATGCAAAGTGACAAACATATTAAACCATATAAATAACTTTTAAAAGCATTGCCATGAGAAAAGCATGAATTATAGAAATATATTGCAATATGAAATATTCTTAAGGGTATTCTTGTGTATGAGAAAAGAAACTATCTGATGGAATGACAGCAGAAACTTTTCTGAAGTGGGAAAAGTTTCTCAGTGGAAAATGTCAAAAGAAATCAGGATCAACCTGTTGTAGCAGAATTTTAAGATATTCTAAATGAAGCATGAATTTGATTTGCATATTTATGCCATGTGATCAAAATGAAATTGCACATCTGTGCTTATGCTCACGGTTTTTTTCACCCTTCTCAATCTTCAGGTCAAATGTCCCTTCTGTTTAAGCTTGACTTAATTTCCCTGACTACCTGAAGACTCTATGTATAAAACATTCTGCCCATTTAATAATAGCAGTGCTATAGAGCCGAAGCATACTCACGCTGCCCCTCTGAGGACACTCAGACTGCTTGATATATCGTCACCTGTCTGAGGGATTCTCTTATTGTGTTCAGAATTGAGAGCTGCTTCGAAAGGCCTTCTCCCATGAGTCAGCATGCGGCAACCTAAAATAGGTTTTTTTCCTAACAGAGATCCCCAGTAATGTATGGTGCCTGTGCAATAATAATCACGACTAACATCTACTTAGTATTTATTGTGCTTCATGCACTGTTTGTCAAACATAGTGGTGCAACCAGATTTGTCAGTTGAAATTATATTGCTTTAGTGTTTGTAAATGCTGAAATGTTTCTTAACTGATTGGAAACATCTGCAGACAATAGTGCCTTAAGGGCTTCTTGCTGCATATTCTACCCTTACTCCCCCCAACCAATGCCCTAAACTTCTCTAGCTGTCATACTGCTCCCTTGTACCCTTGAACCTTTCCACAAATCATCTACTGAAATTAACACCTGGTCCTTCAGAGACTTTCTAGAACCCTGTCCTAACTTCTAGTACCCCATCAATGATGTAGGTGCACTGTGAATGACTATTCATTAAGGATGTGTTAAGTACTTGTTCTTTGCAGCCAATTGCCTATATTTAATTCTAGCTCTCTCACTTAAAAGATGTGTGATTTTGATTTGGGGCTAACTAGTCTTTGATTGACTCAAAGAAAGTCAGCAAAATGGGGATGAGAATATACCTAACTCAGTGGGTTATTTTGAGACGAAATGAATTAACACATGCAAAGCATAGGTACTTTGGTGGTGGTTTGTACTAATGGCTAAATAGTTTGACTGTTATCTCTTGGTACCATTCTAGATACCACTGCTTCTTTCACCGTGCCCAGGACCCTCTAGAACTACTCACATTCTGAACACCTTGCTAGTCTTCTGAGATCAAGTTATGTGGTAGTTGAGTAACTTTCTTATTTATTTCCTAAATTAATTGCCAACATTAAAAATCATAACATTTCACATAAAAATCCACATACTTGACTTTGCATCAAAATCTGGACAACTGGTCATACTGGTGTTGCATTTTGTCATGACGAATGCTTGGAGTAGTGTGGACTCCTACCTGGGAAGGGGTATCAGTGGTGTTCACCATCCAGCCCACAGCCTCGCTATGCTATCTGCCTGGTGTTTGCCTTTGTTATCCCAGGTAACTGAATGACATATCTTTCTTTCCCAGGTAACTGGCAAAGAACCATCTCTTGCCATCATCTTAACATCTCTTATAATTCCAGGTAACTGAACTACATCTCTCTTTTTTTTAACCACATGGAAGCCTTCAACTTCTGTAATAACACTTCATTCCCTATTCCATATTGTATTTTTTACAATACAAGATTCTTTATGAAACAGACCATATTTTATTTATTTTTGTGTTTGACTGTCTTGCTCATAGTAGATTGCCCATAGTATCCAGGGTTTGCACTGATGAAGTTTAAGCTGGCGGTGACTTAAGATGATTCTAACACTTACACAGGAAAGAAAGATGCATAATTGAAAAAGTATATATAATAGAGGAAGTTGAGTGAACAAATTTTATGAGTCATACAGATAACATTATATAATAGAATGGAATTCTATCTAGATCAACTCTCCAGCTATGGTGGTGTGGGAAAATTTCCAAATAATTCCCATTCTTCCTTGACAGTCATATGACCTTGAACAAGTCACTTAGCACTTGTGAACCTATTTCTGCCTTGCTAAAGTGCAGGTACTAGTAGAGACTCCCTGGATGTTCTTGAGAATATTAAATTAAGTGTAAAATATTGCCTGTATGAAAATACTTGTAACTATAACTATGATTATAGTTATAGTGGGCTTATGGATTAAATAACCAAGGCTCCAAAAGAACTTGATACTTAGTTGAAAAATCAGCATGAATCATGGTCATAGTTTTTTCTTTTTTAACTGAAACATCATTGTAACTAAGTGTAATAGAAATAGTAAAGAATAGAAATACTCTACTGGAGGTGGGATAAAGCAGGCATCCACTAAATTTGTTTCAGCTATTATAGCTATGTCAATACTCTGATCACCCTAGTACATAAAAGGAAATCCAAGGAATGAACTAAATCTATTTTTCATTTGGAAAAAAAAAAAAGATTTAAAGTACCTATTATGGAGTCAGAGGTACATGCTATATCTTAGGTCTCAGATTCTTATTAGTGAAACTCTGAGGTTGGTAGCTAGGTGAATTACCTTTGTATTTTCTTAGGAAAAGTCTTGTATGCATTCAGGTGAGTATTAATACATTGGGTTTCTCTGGGCTTGAGTCTCTGGCTTTTAGGAAGCAGACTAATGTTTTCAAAATTAGAAGAGCTGTGAAAACTGCATCTTCCACCCACTTTATAGTTTTAGGCAAGACCCAGAGGCCTCAAATTTCTCATTTGCAAAATGAAGATTTTACTATTTTGAGGATTATGCTGAGGAAATGTGCTCCACAAAGTTTTCATTTTTAGTATAGTGTTATTCAATTGCAGGTTGGAGTTTAAAGCTAGAAGGAATGTTGAAGTTTTCTCATTTTATTCCTTCACTATGTATGTTAGGGGATCTTTAATGGGCCAAACTAAGTCAAAAGTCAGTCTGCTCTGTTTCTTTTCATATTTATGTTCCTGGTAAGTATTTTACTTTCTAAATAAGACTTCAATAAAAAAAGAAATGTGTATATAAAAACATTTATCAAAAAATAATTACAGATATTTCTGGCAATGCACTTTAGACGTGGTGAAGATATGTAAGTGCTAAGTACAAAGTGTTAAGACTATCACTGTCAGAGTCCTATCAAAAGTATGTGGGAAAAATTTATACACATATTTCTATAAGATCCTAAGCTACTGGAAAAAATTAAACTACTGTATCTCACAAATGTCATATGATCCACATGTAAGATTATCTGGAGTGGAAGAAACCACAACTTTCTAATAAGTTAAACTTTAAAATCATTAAAAAGAATTTATCCTGTGAAATCTTTAATATAGTAACAAGAGTAATAATGTATCACAGTTGTATACAAACACATAAAAGTGAAACTCCTTTTTCTTCCTTTAGTCCTCTGAGGGTAATTTGATCCTCAGAAGCCAGTAGAATTTGTTTAAAATTATTTTTAACAATTTAGTAAATTGTTTTTACTGAGAATTGGTAGAATTTGATCCTCAGAAGCCAGTCTGGACATATATTTATATAATCTGTCAGAACCTGCTCTTCAAAAAGACAATAGCTCAAAACATTTTAGAATGCGGTTTTTGACCTAACCTGCCATATTTTTCTCCCCTCATGTCACAATAAGGAAATTACAAAAACATGAAAAAATACCAAAGTCGGTTTCTTTTTTCTTAAACATTTAAATAATTTTCAGTGTTAGCTTTTGTGTCCTGGGACTGCTGGACTGATTCAGTCTGTTGAAGAGATACCTTCAGTCTCCACCCCCAGCCTCAGCCTCACTGCCAGACTTCCAGCTGGGAATAGCCTTTGACAGGTCTTTCAAGGGATCCTGCCAAAGAAAAGAACTACATTCTAGAAGTTAGGTTATTTTGGCTCAATTTTTTTAAAATTTCCCCAAGCTATAAAACAGTTTGGTTTGACATTTGTTTTACAAATGTAAAATATAGTCACAACATAGCATTTTATGAATGCAGCTGCATTTTTGAAATAAAATAAATATTAATGAGGGTAAATTAAAAAATAAAATAAATAAAAAATGAGGGTAAAGAAAATTAAAGAAGAAAATCTAACTCTTCAGGAACTTTGCACAAAAAGTTAGAAACCTTAAAAATAACAGAAGTCATATAGAAAATAGTCATAATAGAAAATATCTCAGAGTGGAAAAAGTTAGGAATCTTGACCAATTGGACAAGTTATTTGATGATATTTTTGGTGCTCATTTAAGTCTCCTAGATTCAATTTGAAATTTGACTATCCAATCATCAAACTATCATGACATTAAATTTAGTTGTATACATGATCTGTTATTTGGCATTTTATTTATTAGTTATTACAGGAAGCAAGGGATGAAAATAATGAGAATGAAACCAATAGGAGGAATAAATTAAGAAGGATAAGGAGGATAGTTATGAAACCACATAATTTTTCAACAGAAATAGGAGAAATGGACATATCCAACTTATAAAGTATCTTAGTTACTATGACCGATCAAGAATATGTGGTCACTGACATTCTCTATTTTGCCCTCCTGTTTGGAAACAATTTCTTTTCTTCTATGAGAGCAACAAAAGCAAAGAAATAAAATATATTCCTACATAAGCAATCTAAAATATGCCCAAAAGGTTTACAATGAAAATGTACTAAAAATAACCAATTAAAATATGTTCAGAATTTAAGAGGTTAAAACCAGGAAGGTAATAGTGGAAAAGAACAGGAAGAACAAAGAGAAAAGACTTTTATATTTTGGAAAAGAACCACATTTCTGCTCTGAGAAAGAGTACAAAGGTACTCTGGGAAACTGAACACTTTCAAATTCATTCAGATTATAGGGAAAATCCAATTTCTTGTGATTATAGGACTGAGGTTCCTGTTACCTTGTTGGCTATCTCCTGTTACCTTGTTGGCTGTCAACAGGTTGCTGACTTTAGTTCCTAGAAGCCTCTCTCTATATCTCTCAGAGACAGCAAAACCTTCTCATGTTTGGAATCTCTCTGAATTTTCCTCTACAACTCTTTTCTACCTACAGTGAGAGAAAGATTTTTTTGCATTTAAAGAGTCCCCTGGATAGTCTAAGACATTATTTCTAATTGAGGTTCATAACATTACTTATATTTGCAAAGTCTTATTTATCCTGCAGCTTAACATGTTCTGCAGGTTCAAGGGCTTAGGGTGTGGGCATTTTGGGGGTACAATGCTACCTACCACACTGCCTTTCATCTTTGTATTTTTCTGTGCTAGGGCATCATGGATTTTGCCCATGAAATAAAGAATGTGAGCACTGACAGTCCCAAAGGCTTAGGGGTTACCTATACAAATGTGACAAGGTCCTGGTAGAGAGTATAAATAAGTGAAGTGGGCTGGTGAAGAAAACAGGCAATTGTGCTGGTCACGAGAAACTACAGTAGAAGTTGACAGACTGTGGCCCATGGGCCAAATTCCGTTTGCTGGCTGGTTTTTCTAAGTAAAGTTTATGTACTGACTATGACTCCTTTTGGGCTGCAGTGGCACAGTTGAATAGTTTCAAGAGATAAAATACAGCCTGCAAAACTACAAATATTTACTATTTGGTCTTTTATAGAAAACATTTGCCAACCTATGAATTAGGGGCTGTGTATCCCCTTCAAGATTACCTAGGAACCCAGACAGTGATTGCTATGGGAAAATATCTACTCAGTGTTGTCAAGTGTTTTTCAATAGAAACTTATACTCAAGATTTTTATATAAGTTTTTTGACATTTACGTATCATCAACTAATTTTAAAAAGATTCCAAACGCCAGGAAGACTACTAAGAAAATATCTGAAGGGGCTAAAGTGAAAAAAACCTACAACTTAACAAAAAGAAAACAAAGAACCTAAACAAAAATGGGTGAGAGTAAAAAGGCATCTCTACAAAGAAGATGTACAGTGACCAAGAGGCACAGGAAAAACTGCGCATCATCATTTATCTTCAGAGAAATGCAAATCAGAACTACAGTGAGATACCACCTCACTTCCATGAGAATGGCTCATATCAAAAACAAATAAGCAGAAATAACAAATGTTGGTAACAGTGTGGAGAAAAAGGAACCCTCTATATTGTTGGCAAGGATGCAGACTGGTTAGTTCCTAAACCAAATAGTTTGGAGTTTCCACAAAATATTAAAAATAGACCTTAGTAAGATCAGGCAATTCTATTCCTGGTATCTACCTAAAGAATGCAAAAACATTCATCCGAAGGGATAGATGCACTCCTATGTACAGTGAAGCACTATTTACAAAAGCCAAGGTATAGAAACAAAGTGTTCAAAGACAGAGGAATGAATCAGAGAAATGTGGTGCATGCACACAATGGAATTCTACTCAGTTATAAAAAGAGATAAACACTTGCCATCTGCAGCAACATGGATGGAACTGGAAGGGATTATGCTAAGTGAAATAAGTAAAAAGAAAGAAAAATAATATAGAGAAAAAACCCCAAAGAAACTGATAAAACCAAACCAACCAAACAAACAAACAAAACCCAAAAAACCGTACAAACCCTAGGAATACAAACACAGAATTGAGACTATATAGTATGTGGGAAGGCAGGATGGGGGCAAAGGAAGGAAAGGGCCCTTGGTTTCTGGTGAAGGACTATGGGTGCTTTGGTGTTGGATATGGTGTGGCAACATGCATCTGAGTAGGTATGAACCTAACCTTAAATTATATAGAATAGTATAAACCAATGTTATGTCAATAATAATAAAAAAGAAAAAAATGAAAAATTTTTTATAATAATTAAAAGTAGAAAATATCTGCTGGCTACATTGGCTCATCCACAGTTGGCAGCCTTTGCTTTATACAGTCAGTCATTTAAAAATATGGAGTTTTGGGCCTCCCTGGTGGTGCAGCGGGTTCAGTGTGCACCGTGAAGCATCTGTCACACAGCAGTGTGAGTTTGATTCCCAGGTCAGGCAGGGGACCCACATGGCACAGCAGACCTCTCCTGCCCTTGCCCGCTGCTCCCCTCAGCAGTGTATGTCAGTTGATCTGCCTGTTCTGCTCCCCACTCTGTCTCTGGTGAATTGTCCTACCTCTTGCGCCTCTGGTCTGTACCCCATTTCTTGTATACATAAATAAATATTTAAAAAAAGAATAAAAATATGGAGTTTACCAGATATTAGTTTTAAGTTAAAAAATCTGATGAAATAAGTTAGTCATGACTATCCTTGTACCAATAACCCTGACTAAGCGTGTAGGTATTATTATTGATTCAACTTGGCTAGTTTGGACACTCTCTTTGACCCAGAGCTAGATTGTTTTTCATAGGCCTTCATCACCAAAATGGTTATAATCCTCCAAAACCACCAAACATAATTTAAAAATAAATATAAAATTCATCTCCAACAAGTCATTTCAACATGATATCTTCTGCTTTTTAAAAATTGATTTATTCATATATATTTTACTTTATTGTCCATTTTTAAACAAAGTTTGCTTTTTTTCCCCTCAATGGTAGTCCCCATAGAATTTCCCCCACAGTTCACCCATGCACCGTGGCACAGTCCCCTGTGCTTCTCCCTCCCTCTTTCCGATTCCTCTCCCTCCCCTCCACTGCAGGATGTCTCTGGTTTATAACTGTCTGTTTTGTTATTATTTTTTCCCCTGATGCCTTATTTAGTTCCTCTATATTCCTCCTATAAGTGGAACCATCCAATATTTTTCCTTTTCCTTCTGAGTTATTTCACTGAGCATAATTCCTTCTAGCTCTGTCCATCAATATATTTTCTGTTCTTTGATAAACACTTTGCATTTTCAAAAAATAAGTTGCCCCCCTCCCTTACTTTTTATTATTTTTGCTTTTGCCCTGCTTTGAACTAGTTATTCATTACCTGGGCTTTCTACACAACTGGGATGACATGATATGGCCAGAGGATGGGGTCCTCTTTGCACTAATAGGGTGCCTTACAGCACAACCACATGGATAAAGGAGCCAGGTCCTGGAAAAGAGTTTGCAGAGCATCCCAGGCCTGCTATAAACTGAATGTATTACAGAATGTACCTTTGAATGCACTTCTCCCTTTTTGAATGGATAGCTGAAAATCCAACTGCCCATTCAATCTGACTTTGATAAGTGGCCATGACTTGTTCTCTATCACTGAAATATGTTCTCATCGTCATGGAACACAGTCAACAATTCTCTATGGCCTTCTAGTTGCTATAGAATTTTTTTTTTAATGTTTTCTTATTTTCCCCCTAAACGTTCACAGCAGTAAAACTTCCTCTACAGAAGCACACTGATTTAATTTATTAGTCCTCTGAGGGATGGAAAAGGAGAACACCTCCCAGGAATCACACTGTAAGAAAAACAAATGAGGCCCTGAACCTACAATTATCTGCCTGTTATTCATCATGCGCATCCAGGAAGGGCTGACTAAAAGGTTTAATTGTAACTAATAAGTAAGATTGATTTGAAGAAAAGGATTCAGATAATGATGTGGCAAGATTAGTTGATTTCTGAAGATGAACTTAGATAGGGTTTTCATATTTGGGGAAATAATTGAACTTTTAAATGAAAATATGGATACTGAAGATACTTACCAAAATAGATGATGCCATTTTGTACAAGTTAATTAGACAAGGTCAAATCACACAGGATATATCAATCAATCAATATATTAACAAATTAATAGGTTAATTAAATAATAAGCCACTTATGAAAGGAATAGTTACTAAGTGCTAAGGATATACCTGCACTTCTACACATACCAGGGATACAGCAGCGAGTCCTGGAGCTGACATGGAAGTGGGGGAACACAGAGTAAATACATGATTACATGTTACATCAGGTGGTGATAGAGTGCTGAAGAAAATGGGTACAGGATACTATGATGTCATAGGCAGAATTATGTCCCCATCATCTCCCAAATTCTTATGTTGAAGTCCTAATCCCTAGTACCTCACAGTGTGACTATATTTGGAGACAGAGTTTTTAAAGAGATTGTTAATGTTAAGTGAGGTCCATAGAGTAAGCCCTAATCCAACATGACTGCTGTATTTATAAAAAGAGATTGGGACACATGGATACACACACACACACACACACACACAGAAGACCATGGTAAGTATATGACCATTTACAAGCCCAGGAGAGAGGCCTTCAGAAAAAAAAAAAAAAAAAAAGCCCTGCTGACACCTTGACATACACTTCTACCCTCCAGACCAAAAGGAAATAGATTCCTGTGTAAGCTACTTGGGCTTTGGTATTTGTTAAGTCAGTCTAGTAAATGAATACATAAACTCACTTTCTAGTTATAGCACAACTTACTAATCTTAAAATGAATCAGGGATTGGATCTGTTCACATTATAATCAAATGTCATAGAATTAATATTTCAGGTGATTATTTTTTTTTCCCCAGTACTTTCTGCCATGGTAAATTACCTCACCTTTGCATTTGCTGGCATATTTATTGTCTACAGTTAAATAATATATGAGCATATATTTGCCTAGCTAATAAGAATAATAAATAAATAAAAAAGAATCTCTTCCTAGGAATAAGTCCAATATAAGTATGGAATAACTAAAAAATCTATTTTGAGTGGGTGAATATTTTCTTGTTTTAAAATAATACATATTGGGGCTGCCTTGGTGATGCATGAGATTAAACCTGCACTATGAAGCTGTCTGCAGCCACTGAAGCATGAGTTCAATCCCCAGCCAGGGAGGGACCCACATGGTGCAGCAGACAGCTCCTGTCCACTGCTTCCCTCAGCAGTGTGTTACAGTCAATCTGCCTGTTCTGCTCCCTACTCTTATCTCTGGTGACTCCTCTTATGCCCCCAACTGTCCTGTACCTCAGTTTCCTGTACACATAAACCTTTAAAAAATAAAATAAAATAATACATATTAATTGCAGCACTTCTAGAAGATAGACAAAAAGCAAAGGACTAAAATATTACCTATAATCATATTACTGGTGAACCAGTAAAATGACCTTATTTTTTTCATAGATGGCTTCTGATGTTTTTATGTTGTTAAAAGATATATAGCTGACATAACTGTTTATTATGTTTAGAATACTGGTTATCAGAAAATTTCCATATTTTAAAATGTCTATAAATTTTATTTTCCTTAAGGAAAAGTATTCAACTTGGGCAGAATACCAAATATTTCAGAATAGGCTGGGAACACAACTGCTAATTTAGCATGAAACATTGTAATTGCTACAGCTTAATTGTTTGTGTTAAATGGAAGGTAGTTATAAAGCCTCAGGAGTTTTAGAGTAGCCAAATGTATCAGTGACAGGACATTATCTTTAATATATTTGCATAGGTGGAACCAGTAATTTGTTTTCCTCATGCTTCATGTACTTAAATTTACTTAATCTGTGTTTTTAAACTGTCAATCTTTATGCTTATTTTTAGAGCTTAATTATATCCTGAAAAAGGATACTCAGGTATCATGTTAAAATTATGCCTGCTCCATGTCAGCAAAGAGACAGACTGATGGGTGTTCAGCAGGCACACTCATGGTGCCATTTACGACGGTTAGAATAACCATGCTCCCCTTATATGTGTAAAAAGTACGTAGATGGTGCTTACTGTCTGCAGGAACTGTTAAATATCTTGAATTACCATAACAAGCCTATGAAGTAGGTGCTATTTGATGGACGAGAACGTGAAGGTATAGAGAGGAAAGGAGAGTTGCCAAGACAAAGGCAGGATTTGGAAGGAGGCAGATGTGCTAAGTGGCAAACTGCTTGCTTCTATTCTTCTGACAGGGGCTAACATTTCGGATGTATACTGGATGCCTGATTCTTATATGCTTTTGATACATTCAATTATTTAACAGTAATGAGCCACCCACTGGAAGTTAAGAGGCACAGATTCTAATATAAGTTTTGGCAATAAATTGAGAATATGACTTGGGGTACCTACTTACACTATTTTGGAACTCCAGTTAGAGAGCTGTTTGGATTACATGATTTATCTCCAAAGACTCTTTAATTCTAAAGTTTTAGAATATGTACACTATATTAAAAGTCTTGAAAATAACACAATATTTAAGGTTTTTAATTTTAACATTGAGCAGGCAGCCTGGATATTTTATCTCCTACACCATTCTTGAAAAACTCCTTTGTTTGCTGATTTACAGAAAGTTTACATTTGACAGAGAGATGAAGACTTCTTAGATTCAAGTGTCACTGTTACCCTATAAAGCCCTTTTGGTAACAAAGCAAATGCAAAAAACAAAACAAACCCCACGTCCACAGAAAATAAGCAATATCAGACAATTTTACCTTCAATCATATAAGAACTTTCAAGTATTAGCTCAAGAAGGTAAAATTCTTAATGATAGTCATCCCCATATAGATTTCTATGGTGCTAACATTGTGCAGTTATGCAAATATATCCTAATTTCCTAAGCAAAGGCATTTTCATTAAGTATTTACATATGGTATTGATGTATACTTACACAAAAAATGTTAACTTTCACCTAGTTCAATGTAAAAGATAACTTTTAGGCTATTTAGAGACTGTATTCTTGGCAATATGCTGAAGAACAGGAAAGAATGGTAACATCAATCCTAAGCCAATGTCATAGATATATGAGACTTTGTTAATCATAATGACTAAATCATGACTCTCTAGCCTCCCTCTTCTTCTCAGTTCATCATGATGTAGTGACTTAGAATCATCATTCCTTACTTTATAGATCACACAGGGACAGCACTCAAATTTCTTTTTTGAAAGATTTATTTTTATTTATTTATGCATATAAATATGGGTTATAAGCCAGAGTTGGGGTGGATGAATGGATGAGATGATTCACCAGAGACAGACTGGGGAACAGAATAGGTGGATTCACTGAAATACACTGCTGAGGGGAACAGAGGGGAGACAGGAGAGGTCTGCTGTCCCATGTGGTTTAGCTACCTGGCTTGGGAGGCCATGTTTAGCTCCCTGTGCCATACACCCTGTGCCCTGAGGGCCCCACAGCATTCAAATTTTGATTTCAATTCAATTCTCTAGAATGAAGCACATCAAAAAAGAGATGGCCAACAATCACCTTCAGTTTGTGAGCTTTGAAGCTACAGATTTCTGTGGTGTGTCCAGATTTAAGAGTATCCTTGTATATTTTTTCCAAGTGAGTTTTAACATGTAAAGTAATCGTTGAATGTAACTTCTTGATCATGAGCAAGCAAAGCATCGTTATTACTCTTTCTTATTTTCTTGTAATCTATACAACAGTTCAGTTGAAAACCAATAATTTACTTTATTTCTTCTCTTGTCCTTCCCCAAACACATTATTGCTCCTTAAGGAGTTGAAAATCTACTCTCAGTTACCCAACAACAATTCTTTACCCAACAGAATTACAAAACTAATTAAGACTGGTAATTTTTGTCCTTCCTTGAATAATTTCCCTCTACAGAATTATCTTTTTTCCTTACTGCAATTATGAAGATTACATTTTGTTTGACATGAGAAAATTGCAACAGAAGACCCAAGAGCAAATATGAAAGGAATGGAGTGATTAAATAGAAAGAACTTGCTAGATAAAAAGCATATCCCTGTTAGCTTCTAATTCTGATAAGAAAATACTCTATTGTTGTTGGATGACTTAATGAATATTAAACCCTTGAAAATAGTAGTATTGAGAAATAGTGTATTTTGGGATGTTTTGAGATTTTTCTGAAAATTTTTTTTCTAGTTTATGTCATGTATTTATGTTGTGACTGAATTGTATTACTGGAACATTATTTTTTAAGGAAAGAACAAACATGTCAGTACTAAGTATGAAAGGATTAGAGCTAAGCATTCTCTAAGTTTATTTTTTAAAAATGTTATCTTTGTACTGTTATATTTTTTATTTACATAGATACATCTTCTTATCACTTTAATATTTAATTATAATTTTATTCATTGGTTTTATATTAGGAAAAATTAGGCTTCTTTAAAAACATTTTTTAAATGAAATTCAATAGTCACCTTTATTTCTTAAGAAATTCTAAATTCTTTAGAACTGCCTGAAGATATAGCTTCCTCTTCATCCAGACAAGAACATATGCTGCTTAATTTTGATAATAAAAAATGAAATTTACTATGGATAGGCTATTTCTAATTCACATGAATTTCTTTCAAACAATGAGAAAATGTACCTAGCACTTCAGGTAGGCACTTGCCAATGACTTCAATATAAACCCAATTGCTATTCAGTTTTTGTTAACGTCTAATAATTTATTCCACTAATGGCATCTAAAAGCTTCAGATTTAGGATATTAGCATAATTCCTCAGTAGAACTCCTTTGCAAAAGTATAATTTTAATAAGCTTCCAACATTGGTAAGATTGGTAGAAATGACATAAAGAGAAAATACCTGCATTGTTATCTTTATTTCAAATTGCTCTTGAAAATACTTATCATTATTTTGTTCAATGTTGTGCATATAAGAACCACTTCTCCCCTTGTACTCCCTGCTTGTTCTCCCCCCACCCCCGCCAGTTTAGCTAGGTGAAATAGCTTGTTTATCATGAGATTTTTATTATAGCTCATTATACATTTTCTCAATTGCTGTATTTATCCTTAGCCCCAGTTTTCTAATACATTTCATTACCTAATAATTATTATTTCATACTTATTTAAGGATTACACGGTATCTATACATATGTTTGAAAAAATACTTTAAATTAATTTCAGAATTTGTGAAGGTATAAATGGTAATATGAATATTTGTAATTTAAGGCTGAATAATTCATTTTGAAAGTTTATTATGAATAGACATTAAAAACAGTCTTATCCTCACAAACCTGTTTAAACAATTTGTGTTTGCATATATATAAAATTATGTGTGGGAAACTCATTAAACAAAATGTGGAGTCTATAATTTTAATTTACTTGGGGCTTAGTGAAAAGCAATTTCAATCTTTATAAAATAGTATTAAATATTTTACTATTTGTTTTTACTACACCTTCTGCCTCCAATTCAACCTTTATATTACTTTTCAACCTTCATTTGAGCTATGTTCTTTTTTAGAAAATAAAGAAAAATCTTGATTTTTTTGAAAACAGAAACATTTATTAAGAATAGAGGAAAAACTGTTTGAAAAAAGCCAAATGATATACCTATGATAATGGTGATGACTATTCTTCTTAACTTATTTAGACCTTACAACCAACTTGCATTGTTTCTGTTCTATCAAAGTGTTGGTTTTAATTTAAATTATATGCAGGTAAGGTGTATTTTTTCTAACTTTAATCAAAACATGCTTATAGAAATCACAGATCTTTGTTTATTTCAAAAGGTGACATTTACAGTGTTTCCAATTTCAGTTGTCAAGGATTTGAGCTATCCTGAAAGAATTCTTATTGAATTCATGATGATATATATTGTATGAAGTGGTTCTAGAGCTTTATAAACACAGTTAATATAATAATTTATTGTTGTGAACAAGATATGCTTATATGTATTTCCCACAACTTAAGAAAGAGTAGTCTGAAGTTAGAATGTTCAAAAAAGAATGAAGAAAATAACAGTGTTAGAAAAGAATGCTCAGAAAAATACAAATTAAAATCCCTGAAAAATAGTGTGCTGTTTTACAATTGAAGGTCTATTGGGATGAATTGGCAACCAGTTGTATTCTATTATTCACAACCAAATGAATGTAAGAAAATATTTAAATTATAGAAACTCCTGGAAGCCTTATGAATAAAATTTCTCCATTGTAGATACATACAGAGCTAACTTACAGGTTTTCAAATTAAAAAATTGACAAGTAGGGAAATATTTTTTACAGTGAAAATGTGAATTAAGGGATTTTTCTATTAAAGTCCTCTAAAAGTTACTTAAGTACATTGAAATTCCACAAGGTATGTGTGTATAAATTCAGGATGCATAATATATTTATACAAACATACACACACAGGTGCTTGAGTGAGCTGAAATACTAAAGAGGCACTAAGAAGTGTACAACTTACTGAATTTATTACTGATAAAGGCAGATTTGGATCAGTGAAATCAAATCATATTTAAAAAATGTGTAGAAATGGTAGAACGTATAAGAGGCAGCAGTTCACGGTCAGAGGCAGAAGAACAGACCAGTAGATTATTTACGCTATGACCATGTTCTCTTTGGTAGTCATGCTCTTTGGGATTTGGAGGTAATATCATTAACAATCAGGCTTGCAGAATATAAGTATGTTTTTCAACCTTGTTATATTCAGTGACATTATAGGAACCAAACTTTATATACAGTTAATTTTTTTATCCATCCATTAATATAGTCTGCAAGATAATATATGAAGGCTTGTTGATATCCCTATTATACAATTTCTAGAAATTATCTAATGTGTCTGTGCAGCTTTATAACCTCCTTATAACTTCCTTATTGTGTGCCACACAGTAGAAGTTCAATGACCAAATCCATTGAACTATAGAAGTATATGACTAGAAAGTGCCTAAGCATTTAGTCTTAAGACTTTCATGTTACACTTGTGGGAGCTGAGGGACATCGTGGCTTGTTCAACTTCACACCAATAATTAATGAAAGAACTAGGTCTAGAAAGCAGGTTTGGTGACACTTAGTCATCTAACTTGAAGGCTCCAATATTTTGGAAATTACAATTTTAGGGATATGAGTCCCATCACAGGGAATGCTTTTGGGACTTTCAGATAGTGGGGCAGTTCATTCTTAGGTGGGCTGTGAAAGTGGATGAAGAGAGGAGCTCAGCTGTCAGCAGGTCTGGTTCGTGACTGTCCTGTGTGCCAAAGACTGACAACAGTAGTCTCTCAGAGGGTTGAAGAGGATTCTTTAGTAGAGATTTTTTTGAGAGTCAGTAAACCATGGGAATTAAAGTACAATAAGCCAAATAAAGCATCACTGAAATATTCTCAACCATGCCATAAAATAGAAAACTTCTTTAAAAAGTACTTTTGACTACAATTATTTCAAAAATTACATAAAGCTTTACCTTTGTCTTTTGCTATGAAGTTAGTTTCTTTAACATTACACCTTTTTTGACGACTGATAGTTTCAGGTCTAAGGGCACATAAATATTTCAAAACTAAAAATATTGAGTTGCTTATAAAGGTATCTCTTGGGGTTTTAAGATATTTAAAATCTGTCTTACTAAACTAGTATTAATGAGCAGACGTTAAACATATTTCCCCCTCATTATCAAAGCTTCTTCTTCCTCCCTTGTTTGTTTCTAGGTTTCAGAATCTGATTGCTGTATCCTAATTTCTTTAGGAAAAAGTGATCAATGGAGTTTACATGCCCCAAGGTTATCTTGAATTGACACCTAATCCTAAGGACAGTGAAATGGATCACATAAGAGAAATATGTTTCAATAGTGACATAGTCCTAATGCCAAACTTATCAACCTTTAGAGTTTCGCCATGGGCTGAGAGAACTGCAAGAGTGATTTGTGACACATTCTCCGTGGCTGGGGAGCTTCTATTGACTTCCCCAAGGGGCATTTTAAGCAGACAGCTGCATCCGCTCTAGGGCTATAGCTTTTCCCTGTTCTCTGCCTTTTCTATAATTTTTGTGTGATTGAAATTATCAATTCAAAGACCATTTCTTTTCCTGCATCAACATTACTAAATAATCGGGACCAGCCCTTCCTCCAGGAACTCGGTAATGGCTTATTTCTCACTGGAGCCAAAATTGAGAGCTTTTCCTCCTCTACCAGGCCTGGTCAGATGGAAATCTGTTTTCTGCCCAAGTGTGGCATCTGTTCAGCTGATAATGCATTTACCCTCTGAACAGGTATCAAAGAAATGGCAAAGAAATATAATTACATTATCATCTTTTTCATTGAGACTGAGTCCTGCATTTCAGGAATTTTGTCTCATAGTCTCTAGGCTGTTAGTGGAAAGAAAAACATGTTCTGAGAGCCCCCCTGGTGGCCTAGGGGTTTAGTCTCAGCCATAACACTGCCACAGCCAGAGTTCTACCCCAGCCACTGACCCACATATAGTACAGCAGACCTCTCCTGCCTCACCTGCTGCTCCCCTCAGCAGTGTATTTCAGTAGATCTACCTGTTCTGCTCCCGGTTATCTCCCGTCAATCCTCTCATGCCTTGCATCCCCCTCTTGCTCCCCAGCACCTCTGGCTTACACCCCAGTTCTTCTACAGAAAAAAATGGAAAAAAAAAAAAGAAAATACGTTCTATAGCAGTTCTAGAATCAAGCAGCTCACAATCACTGGGAAAAAAATGGTTGGTAGGACCCTTGTCACACTCCGCTGCTCTCAGCTGCCTGGTGACTCCTACAGTTAGCTGCCAAAAGTACTATTCCAAGGCGAGTAAAGACTGAAGGAGAGTGTGCCTCCACCATGGGGACCTGGCAATAATAGCTGGGCTTTTAATATCAAGTGTCATGGTGCACAGAACATAAAATGGGTTCAGCAAATCCTTACCTGGTGCTGACTGCAACTGCTGCTGCAGGTTTGGATGGACTTCAAGACAGCGATGGTGTCTTGGTTGGTCCAGATGACAGCATAAATACTTATCACTCAAAGTCTCTCCAGATCCCTTTGAAACTGGAAGATGCCCTTGTGGCACTAGAAGAAGATCAGTGTCTGTGACAGACTCTCAGAGAAACTTTTAGTCGATGTTTTGTTGCCATGAAGAAATATGAGCTGGAAAATTAAGAATCAGATGCTGAGAAAAATAAGTTCTTATTTTATTTAAAATGGAATTCTTCACATATTCCTTTAGAGATATGATTTTTACTTTAATAACTGATCTACTAGAAAGAAAAGATTGGAGCTTTATAATTAACAACAATAACAACAAAAACACTACCAATATTTTTCCTCTTTTTTGTCCCCATGGTGTATTTGACAGGTGATGTGGGACTACTGAGAGAATTTCAATAACAGAAACAAACAGTAAAGTTGTGGTGAAACAATAATATGCAAATTTACCAGGTTTTGTCAGTCATCATTTCCTCTGTGTATGTTGACCCACATAGAAACATTCATTTTTTAGACAATAAATTCAAACACACATAAATAGTTAAGACTTAGAAAGCAAGATTTAAATGATTGAAAAATAAAGAATAATTTCATTCGATAATACACATAGAATGTGGCTGCCAAAGAGATTAAAGGAGTTACATAATCTCATTAATCAAGACACATTTAGTACCTATTTTGCAAATATCATTGTGGATTTCTAAATATGTTAAATATGTTTTGAAAAAAACATGGAATGATGACAAGTCATTAGAAGTTCTCACAGATGTCTTCTTTTTTACCCTTCTTCACCAGCTCCTAAAAGTCTTAGGGACTTCAAAGTTACAAAGTTCCTTCAAGAAATAAATCATATTTAGAATTTGGGTCGGGAACAATGAGATCAGATGTTTAAAAACAGTCAAAATCTTTCTTTAGACAATATCTTAATGTCTCCAGTGCATAAAATATAGATGGAAGGGATATGTGGGTGGGAGAGGGGGTGCTCTGCCTATTTTGCTCCATTTTGAAACTAGAGATTTCAAGTTTTGTTGGGTATGAGAAAAACTGCCTAGATAACCAGGGCTATGTTTGCAGCTTAGATGTATATTTAAATTACTGTTTCTGTTACTCACAGAGGGTGGTATCTTCACAGAGAATATTAATTGTCTCAGACCTTCGTTTGAATGAGATAATATAGTAACTATCACTGAGGGTTAGTTTCTTTGGGAAGAAATCCAAAATCTACTTACTAGCAAATGAAAACCCTATTCTACTGCTTAGGATCAAACAGGAGATTTTATGTTCAATTAAAACTGACTAGGGTTTCAATTTAGATAGCAAAACACAAGCAGAGGATTAGATTTGGCTCAGATCCTCCTGTTCAAATTCACAGTACTCAGTAACTTAAATAGGGACAGTCATTCTCTTCTTCATTAATTGCTCCCCTCTGTCCTCCTTTGAGTAGGAGAAGTGTGTTTAGGTAGATGGTTTTTGATGGATTAAAATACACAACAAAGGTAGTGTTGGCTGTGTGAGGAAGAAAAGGAATCTGCCCTGAAATTCCACATATTATATGATAGCAGGGACAGTAGAGAGGAAACCTGTGGTGTTGCTAGTAGTTGTCAGCCAATATTCATTCTCTCTTCTATTCTCCTGACTAAATATAACAGGTGGGAGCACAGTAGGAAAAATAAAATGTATTTCTGAGGTTCTATTGGGACTGAATGTAATCATCTTATTAGGCTTATGTCAAAGAGCTATAAGTAGAAGTGTTTATGGAAGCTTTTGGAAACTTCCTTAAGGACAGTTGCTGTGTTCCCTTCCCCTTCCCCATTTCCTGCTGGCTGGCCTGCAGATGAAGACTTGGAGTGATGCCTGGGAATGGAAGCTTTACCAGGTGAAGAAAAAAGGTGGAAGCTCCTCCTTGTTGAAGCAGAGTTTGCTTTCCTACACCCAGATTTTTATCTGAGAGAGAAGCTTTTATCTGTTTTAATGCATTGTGATTTGGGGTCTTTGTTACTTGTGATAAAACTCACTCTCTCCTTCACTTGTGTGTGACCCTGTGGATGTATGTGGTATGTGCACATACATGCACATGTATGGGGAAGATATTTGAGGGATCTGGGTATGAAAGAATAAAAATTTAAGAACCAGTGAAAGAGTTCTTCCTCAGTGTTCTAGAGAGCAGAATCTGAGTTAGAGGAATCCACATACACAGACAGTTCTATTGTCTCTCACCCTGACAGAACAACGCTTTAGGATACATTGCTAATGCTTTGCTTGGTTTTACCACAGTGGGTAAGAGCTGTTCCAAAACTCTGTTGTTTACAGTGTTTGCATCTTTATTATTGTTCCTTATTCATTTTATTGACTTTAAAAATACAATATTCAGGATACCAGTGTGAGGGAATATTGTATTGCCTTTTGTGCTTAGTGTACATTAGTGAATTGACAGAAAATGTTCAGTTTCTAACATAACTTGGTGAAGCAATCTTCACAGAGATTTCCCTGAGGTATGTGTTAATGTATATTCTTGTTCCTTAAGGCAAACCAAAAGTAAACATTGGTCAAGAGAGTCTAGGGCTAAAGAATTGGGGTAAATATAAAAATGGATTATTTGGAAAAATGGTTACTTTTCTATTTATCTGTTTATAGTATTTTTATGTTTTGAGGGGAGATTTCTGCCAATGCTTCTAACTTCGTAGTCTAGGTAAGAGCCTGACAGTCATCTTGGGCATTTATGAGGCATGTTTTCTGCGCTAATCCTTCTGTGGGAGCTATAGTCCTGGGGAGAACAAGACAAAGAAGATGAGCAGACAGTAAAACAGTTTGGATCTGTGGATCTTAAGGAGAGCACTTTTTTGTAACCCTAATGAATAAAGAAAAAAAAGCCATTTCAAAGACTGCTTTATGACTTGAAAAGGATGCTCTATGAATCTTTTACAAAAATTACTTTCTTATTTTCATTTACTATAATTGTTCTAATCAAAGCTTAGGGGAAAATGTGATTACTGAATTTAAAGTTGGTTATTAAATGAGCATACATAAGAAATGTAAATTAAAACTATAATGTTTTAAGACTAGAAACTAAAACATTAGTATCATAGTAAGACATTTCTATTTTCAAGGACATTTTATGATCTAAAATTTCATTTTACAGTGTCTGAATAACAACAAAGCTTGAAATGATGATTTGAAGACAATGAAGGCTCTAAAAACTTTAATATGAATAAAAATTGAAAGCATACAGTAAAATCTGAACTTATCAGCAAGGTCCAGTAATCTATTGACGTATCTCCAGTCACATATTTAACAAAATAGACTTACCAGTATATTTGTGATATAGGTTTTGTCTGACAGTACCTTTAATATTAGGTTTCCTTTTATGGGTGTTAGAACATATAGATATAAACACTTCATATGTTCACAGTGCCCATGTCTCCCCTGTTAAAGCTTGTTATGCTCCTTATAATTAGTAGTTTACATGACAGATTTCTAATTAGGATGTACGTTCCAAGAATGAAGGGCACAGACCTTCCTCATTCATATTCATATTTCTATTTCTTATTCCTTGCAGATGTTCTGGACTTCAATAATTATTCAACCACTCAATCAATTGATTAATCAATGTGGTGTAAGCACAGTAGAGTTCTCTGCATGTATGGTATAATATTTTCACATATATGCACATACACAGTGAGAGCAGTAGATAAGAGAATCGATGACTTGTGGTTTGTGATTAGTTCTAAACTTCTGCCATTCGATGCACATCTTTAGCTTCCCAGGTTCTAGAAGTTCCTGAGTAAATACCATTTTATCATCTTCATAGGGCTCATAACAGACAGTGGGTGGAATGGTCATGCTTTTCTGGCATTTGGCATTTTTCAATAGCTTCCTAATGTTGTGGATGCTCACATTTCCAGTTTCTTTGGCAGCCATGGCTCTGCCACTCAGATGCATTCATCGTTCAACCTTAGTAGACTCTTCTCTGCATAACCCAAGGGTAGCAGTAGTGACAGGTGTCCCATTGGGAGCATTCTGGGGTGGCATGTGTGGCACTGCTGTTCTCCAGTGACACTGATTCATGCTATCAAGGGAGCAGCCCACTGTAGCTCCCAAACCTGGTTCTGTGACCCTCCCCGATTCTGTGTATTACCTAACATTTAATAAATTTATTTTCTGCTTAAATTAGCTAGACTTTACAAAAAGAAATCTGGCTGAAAAGTATATAAAGACAAAGAAAACTGATAAATGAGAAGAGTGAAACAAAGGCAGAGAGCACCTTAATCAGTTTAATGTTTTTATTCGATTTAAAATAAGGCTTATTAAGCCCCTTTCATAGACTGTATTTCAGGTAAGTAGTTTCTCATTCATTGCATCGCTTGGTGCTTTCTACAATTTCATGAGAAAATTATGCTCAATATTTTAAAAATTAGAGATATAAGACTCAGAGAAGTCAGGTGTCGAGAACCAGAATCCAATCTAGGTTTCCACTGAGTCTGATGGTTGCTGTGCTCCACTAAAACGCCACTGTCTGTACAGTTGCAGCCAAGTATAACACAGAACATTATGCTGTATATTGCATTTCAGTTTTAAGGCTTGTGGGTACCAAAATGCAGGGATAGTTAAATATTTCAGCTAATCCTTTTTGTTAATATGCAGTTCAACTTAGCGCAGTTTCACTGAGTTCTGGTCAATGTGTTTGACTACAATCTCAGCAAACCAGATGTGGAATTATTCAGGTAATAGCTACTTGCTTCTAAATCTATCTAGACCAGGAAATCTCATAGCAAGGAAGTCTCATACCCTAGCAGAATTTATTTTGGAATTATTCTCAGAGAAAGTAACTCAAGACTTAAATAGTTGTATATATCTTTTTTAAAATATAAGAAACACCTGGTTGACATTTCTGACAGTCCTTAGAATTTGAAATAAAATTGTTTTGTTCTATACTCAGAAATTCTTTGACAAGTACTCAGCATTCACTGAGAGCATAAAGATTTGTTACTCCTCTCTGCCTTTTTATCTTCTTAAGGAATAATAAACAAGAAAGCACATTGATTTTTAAAAATAGCCAGCCTACATTAAGGGAAAAGATACAAATTAAGGTAAAAAGAGAATTGGAACAATGAGATCATATAATTTTTTCTTTCCTTGTTAAGATTTTTCCTATTAAAAATATGATTAACTGATATCACATTAACCTTATTTAGAAAATAAAGGAATATATGGAAGCTTAATTAACCATGTACACTTAATTGTTAAGAACTGCCAACATATGATTCCTTGAATACTAATGGATATCTATTTCTTGGCCATGTATAAGAGATTTATAGAATAAATTGTGTTATAGAGAACTTTTAAAAAATAAGCTAGAGGGCAGCAGTGTACCATTAAACAGTCAATGCTAGCAGCTCAGAATTCATCGCAAAACCCAATACTAAACATGAAAGTAACCAGATCATAAATGAATGAAAATTGGAATTTGTAATGGAAATACTAACAGCAGAAATACATTCCCAATCATATGACTTGCATTTGAATAGATTTAGGTTAACAAATATTAAGTACAGACTCAATATCTGGGGGAGAGGAGAAAGGGGCACTGGAAGGATATAATATTATTGATACTGAAGGATATATTCAAGAACCATTAGAAATATGAAACCATGGAAACACTAGCTGCTTTATGTGGTGCCTGAAACTAATCCAGGTTTTAAAAATTCTCTATGACTGAAACAGATTTGTAATAAATAGTTGTGAAAAGAACTAAAGAAGAAATGTTTAATGAACTATGAAAGGAATAATTAAAAATCTAGCTATAATTTGTTACTTATATGGACGTTTATTTTAAAAAATCAGATTATAAAAACCTCTAAAATATCCACAAATTACAAAAATTCTACAAAGTGTTATTTTTCTTTTTGAGATTATTATAAAACACATAAGGTAACTCACTTTTTTAATGAGGTAATTAGAAATTAAGATACATTAGTGTCCAAAGTGAAAGAGGATTGGTTAGATTTTTAAATTGTTCAATATATTAAATAGTTGTTCATGAGAGTCACTTATATATAAATTACCAGAGAAAAGCACGCAAAACTGGATGATACAGATTTTTCTCCCACAGAGAGCTTTCTTTTTAGTTGAGAGACAAAGGCACATTGATAAATGTCCATAGATTGAGGACAGAAGACATATGTGGAAGGAAAAAAAACAACAACAAAAAACCCCAGCATATAGGAAGATAACATTGATCAAATAGCATTAAGGGCTTATCTACATCACAAATTCCTTTGACTCTATCTTATTTCCCCCATGATGCAGGGGTTATCAGGCCCCATGTCTCTTGAAGGAAGGAAGTGTGGTTTAGGAAGGAGAGAAGAAAACTAAGAGTTCTGTGTTAGCCACACTTTCCCTAATTCCTTGTTCTCAGTCTCACTATGTTCCATTTCATTCTTTCCTCTACTTACAATTTAAGAGCTTTCCCTCAAGTATTCTCAATATTCCATCCTATTGCTTCTCAGGCCCTAACATTACCAATTATTCCCTTCTCTATCATGTCCCCACTATGTCCTCTCCTGATGTTTCATTCTTTTACATCAGAATTCAAACATGTCAATGTGTTTCAGTGTGCATAACACACAGAAATACACACATATCTCAAGAGAAAAAAAAATTAATCCCAAGTACCCTTGAAATTTTGTTTAAAATCAAATTTTTTGATTGAGATATATATTCTTGCTCTTTTTTCTACCCTCTTTTCTGTTTATTTCTCACAACTCTGTACCAATACACACTAAATGCCTGCAACAAGGTTATTGTGATCCCCTACTGGTTAACTACTTTGACTACGTCTCATTTTCTACGTTCCATAACTCTAGCACAGGCAGAATTTTACACAGTTGACCTCTGCCATGTTGTTGATCTGGTTTTCTCTTGACTGGAAGACACGTTAGGCTCCAGATTTTCTTCTTGCCTAGCTACTTCTCAATCTTCTGCGAACTTTTCTCCTGTGAACATTTCTGTTTAATATTGGCTATTATTCAGGCTCCTTTTCCTCCCTCTAAAATTCCTCTCTTCATTTGAAAAATGTTCCCATAACACCTCATCTATTATTATTACTTTTTACTGATTAAAACTCTTGGTTTGAAGTAATGGAAGAAGGTTGAATTTGATTAAACAAAAAGAAAGATTTGGGGGGCTCCAGATAGATAGATGCCTCATGGTTCCTAAAACATTTGATGCATATAGGTTTCAGGATTGGATGTAACCAGGGTCCAAAGTAGTGCAGACGATTGAGAATATTTTCTTCTTCTCTGCATCTCTTTTGGTCTTTATGCCAGCATCATGCTTTCTCTCTAGCTGTGAATTGGCTTTCACTTTCTTTCTGTACACAATGGAAAATGACTGCTGAAACAATAGACCATATTTATATCTTTTATGTTCAATAAACAACCTGCCTAGACAACCTGCCTTTGACTTTCAGAGTTCCATATCTAAATTGCCTGGTTCAGTTTGGGAAATGTACCCAATCCTTTTCCAGTCCACTTCCCTGGAAGTCAGGAGTCAAAATTGCACAATCATTGTTGCTCTCTATTACAACGTGAATAGAGCAGAGAAGTAGGCTTCTTTGTGGGAAGACAGGAGAACCCAGCAAGTATATCTGGTAAGTCCCAAACCTTCAGTTTCCATCTATAAGTAGATGATTACCAATTTCACCAGAGGAATGCTGGTAGCAGCATCTCAGTTCAATACAGCCAGTGTTTAACTCATGTTCATTTGCCCTAAAATGCTACATGTTTTGCTATTTGATAAGTCTTCACTGTCCCCCTTCTAGGTGATCCTTAGTCATGTTTATCACCATTATTCAAGTCTAGGACAGCTGAAACCTTGAACTCTTTTCTTCATATGGCCAGTTCCTCCTAATCTGCCAACCTGGTTTCGTTCAGCTTTTCTTGCACTAAAGTTCCGAGTCGCAGTCATGTCCTCCATCCACAGATGGGCCTACATGGTTCTCAGGACAGCTTCATCCATGACTTTGTCTCACTCCATGCCTGTGGCCAGCAGCGGGCCTACTTCTTTCTTGCTCTTGGCAGAAGATCTTAATTTCTTTGAGCCATAAATCCTCCATTGAGAAAATCAGCCTGTTCTTCTTATCCACACCAGTAAACATGTCAGAATAATTACCCTATCTCCCTTTCTTTCTTTTTTACTAAAATTATCACTCAAAGTCATATCACATGCTAAGAAGTTTCACAAATGTATTGTGCTAAGCTCCTCTGAATATGCCTTTAACAGTGTGACACTAAATGAATTATTATGTAATTTAAATGGGAAACAGTTACTGAAAACTTCACTATGAGTTGGATGGATAGAAAACTAAAGCTAAGTGAAGAATAAATAAGGTACTGAATGAACTGAACCCCCAGGTGTTCCACATCAAATCCTCTTCTTTCTTTCTTTCTTTTTTTTTGCTTCTCTTTATAGTATGAAACTACACCTAAGGATTCAACTGGCAAGGTCATCTTCTACAGATGAAATTCTCAGAGAGGGTCAAGTAGACTGACTTTTCCACTTTGGGGAGTGTCATTTTTTATACTCATGTGCCCAGTCAAGGAAGCCCTATGCTCTGTGATGGTCTTATAGTTTGTATGTTTGGACAGTTATGGTTTTTGCATGCATGTTTTTGCATGTCACAGCTATTTCTATCACACTAGTATGAGAGAAGAGGAAAAAAACAGTGATAAAGTGAGGCACTTTCTGGAACCACAGTGTTTGTAAGGAAGTCCTGAGTAGGGCAACTCCAGGCTGCTCAAGGGGTCCTTGCAGCAGTGGGACCAGCACCTCTCCGCTTTTTAGAAATTCCTACTCTCAGGCCAGGAAGGTGTGTTTCACAAGTGCTCTAGGCATTTCTCCGCATGCTTAATTTCAGAAACTCTGCCTTGTAAGATCAAGACCTGTCCAATGGTTCACCGAGATTTCCATAAGCCCTGAATCTGAGCAAAAAAAAAGCACACAAAGGTGTCTGCTGCTTTTAAGATGCTACTTCTACGTTTCTAGTTTCTTGTGCCCCTGGGGCTAGTGTTTGCTATTCTAAATTGCTACAGGAGTTGAACAGTTGTTCTCACACCCAGGATATCTTCTTAATACCCACAGAAGGCTTTTACACGCTTCAAAAAAGTATGTTGTCTGCTGTGCTATTAGGTCCAATGTGATGTCTATTAATCAGGTTTGCAGCTAAGACAGTTAAAAGCTTCTTGACATGTGAATGATCTCACTTAGCTTCATCACTTACTCTTTTAGGAAAGAGATTCTATAAAGAATGGTCTCTGAGTGAATGGTTTCCAACTTACTGGATTGGAGATATTTTTAAGGATAGAGTTTTGGCTACACATTTAACCTTATTGAATTATCTGATATTCCTGGGAAGCGAATTTTTGCATGATCAAGAAGTTACATGTTTAGAGTTCAGTAATGATTGGAGTTACGCAACATCTCTTCTTTCTGTTAATACCTTAATTCTAATAATAAGCTTGTTTATTGCAGGGCAAAACATATATGTCAGGACACATGCACACAATAGGAAAATACTTTTTACGTGCTGCATTTGTCCATTCTCATAAAGGCTTATGAAATTTTGGAAATGCGTTATTCACATCAGATGAGCACACACACACACACACACAGTAACGGGAGAGACTAATGGTATATTTAGCCATAATAGATCAAAAGCTCTAAATAAAGAACACACACTGTACAATTTGACAGGCTCTAGTCACTATGCCTGCTGGGGCAGTCTAGTGTAGAGTCTCCTGTAACATTCTCTGAAATGAGGTAGAATCCCAGTTCTATTACTTGCCATCTCTGTTCTCAGACAGTTTTTTAAAACATCTCAGACAGTTTTTAAAAACCTGTAGAGCTCAGTTTTAACATCTATAAAATGAGGTTTATCACAAAATCTCAAAGGTCTATGTGAGGATTAAATTAGTTAATTAAATTAGTGCCCTGCTTATGTTAAACATGCAGTAAATAATCTGCAAGTGAACTACATAATTATTTGTTTGGGACAAGAGAGTAAACAAAGATTTCCCTTTACCCTGCACTTTTGGTTTGAGACCTTCACAGATGGGGCCTATCATTTAAAGAGTTTCTTTGGGAGAGGGGTGTACAGAGAAGCAAGTGCAGGGACCAGTTTTAGTCATTTACTCTTGATATCTTCTGGCTGTAGTTTTTTTTTTTTACCCTTTCTGATGTTAAATAATTCACATTTCTCTGGACAGATTAAGACAGAACTGTTTTATTTATTTATTTTTTTTAGTGTGTATGATTCTTAAAAAATATATTTTATTGCTTGACATACACCTCAGAAAATATAATATATCAGATTCAGGTAGTCCCTCAAACATCATTCTTCACAGTTGTATTTTTACACATATAAGAAGAAGGGAACATCCCCAAGTGAAAATTTATGGAAGAAATCCCATATAGCATGGACTTTCATATGCCTGTGAATTTGAAAGGAATCTTTCTAGCATACTAAATTATAATATGTTTCTTGAACAACAGATAAAAAAATGCAGAACTATTTCCTCATTTTGTTACTATTAAGTACATTTTTCATGTTATGTCAAAGAAATAAGAAGGGTTAAGAGAAGGACAGATTTGAAAAATTTGTAAAAAAGACAACAACATATATAAAAATGATGTTTGACACTGGAGTTTCTTCAGACAAGAGTTTATCTTACTAGATTTTAAAGAAAGTAAGCTTACTCATAAAAGTAACAGATTTATGGTAGCCATAAAAACCAAACTGTCTTTCCCAATAAGGAATATCTAGAATTAAATTTAGAAATAAAATATTATGAATTGATAACAGCATTAGATCAAGGAAAAAAGCACAATTTTACACATTTTATGGCTTCTATATACTTTTCAAATTTGAAAATCCTGTAAAGCTTTTTTTCCTGAAGAGTTGTTTTTCTGGAGAATTTTGCCACCAGATAACTCAGTTGGTTTCACACTACTGCATGGTGAATAAGATTCTCCCAATAAAGCAACACCATGAGCTTCTATATATCATAGAGTAATTGATGGTATTTTACAACAGAATTACATAGTAACTTTCCCTTGGTTTACTCTAAATCAATGGAGATTCACAACAAGATTCACCTTTTAGCTTCTATGAATTGCATGGTAAATCAAGTGTCTTTATTTACTTTAAAACTGGATACTTGTTATCAAAGATGGCAATAAAGCTATAGTCATACTATTTCTGAGAAGGATGTAGTCTTATTTCCAAGAGTTGCCTCAAGATCACTAATGAGTTTCTGAAGAATAAAGAAATTAATTTTGATGATGGGAAATATTATAATCACTTGGAAGAAAAGAGAAAATTTACTGGAAGGGACAATTTTTTGAACAAAAACTAATGAAGAAATTGAGGGTTAAGGGAAGTCTTTTTTTTGGTGGGAGGCAAGATGATGGTGAGAAAAGAAATTCAGAGAGAATGAGGAAGTTGTAGGAGAGAAGAGGAGGGATACTGGTCAAGCACTGACTGAAATTTCTCCCTATCCATTGGTAAGAATTTTATTCTTGCTTGCAGGAGAGAAATAGTTAATTGATTCCATGGTCTCTTTAATAATAGCCTTTGAAAGAGGAGCTTATTAAAGAGAAAAAATTTCTAGAGGAAATATTTTACCAATTTTGAAATATTTTCTCAATTCTGGAAACTTTGTCTTTTTCAGCAGAACACTGTTAATTTTCTATAGACTAAATTTGAATGAGGTGAGTTCAGGTTAGGCTTAATCTTTTGTAAAGGAAGGAATTATAAGTATCATAAAGCAAATGATATAGAGCTTTCAGATAATTCGGTGTGATGTTTACTGGCAGATATGGAACCAAACATTTGGGAGGTGACAGATACCAGTGACCCCTTGCCTTTCTTTTAGGGATGAACCTAATGCCTGAAAATTTTATGACTGGCCCAAGGCTGTTAGTTACTGGTAGAGCCAAAATTATATCAGGATCTGCTAATTTCCATCTAGTCCTTTTTTCCTTTTTTAAAATGTTGTACAGTGTCAGCTTTCTGCTATGCCATATTTAAATAGAATTTCTGTGCTGTCACTGGAACTTGTAAAATATTTTTACCCTTGACTCTGCCCTTTTATTTGCATTTTGCCATGTTTTAAAGTCTTATTGGTTTTCTGCCTAGAGGAATTTTGAATTAAATTGCCTTTTGGGTACTAAATTTGTTTTAAAACTCATTTTGAATTGGCTCATAAAACTGTGAGCTTGTCCTGCTTGAGTTTGGGCCTATCTCCTGATTTAAATTGACTTAGACATAAACTGGAGATAATTTCCAATTTTTCTCTAGTTCACAATCACCAGTCAGACTTTTGCCATCCTGTTTTATGTTCTTATGACAGATACTGAGGAAAGCATCCCAACCCTTCAGGTGATTTAGAGCACTTTGGTCTGGATTCAAACATGTTAAGGTGGAAAAACAGAAGTGGTGGGTGGGAGATTTTAGGTGAAAAGTGTATTCAAACCTGTTCCAGAAAAAATGCCATCAGGTACTGATGACTCATAGTTCTCCAGTACTTTATCACCTCATTAGCTTTTGATTGCCTGACCCTCAGTGCTCACAGCTATGTCAGTGTTGGCCTCTCATTTTCTCCCAGGAATTGGAATTATTCCCCTACTCAACTTAAAGCTTTTATTGACAATGCCCTTTGGGAGCTGGAGTCACAGAAAAATGCTATGTAAACATATTGGCTCTATTTTGGACACCTTTACCTTTAACACTCAATAATCTTTGAGATTTTAATTTTACCTTTTATGTGTCTAGTCTTTCGCAGGAGCCTGGAGTGCTTCAGTCTTCTGCCTTCCTTTGTCCCCATCACAGTCCTGAAGTGCACAAGAAGATGAAATTTAAATAATAGCTTGCAAAGGAGATTACATGAGTAAATTGACGTGTGTTTCAGTTTGTGTGAATGTGTGTAAGCAAGTGAGAAATACAAAATCACCTACTGTATTTGTTCCATGAGTGAAAGATAATGTTTATATTAAGCCTACGTAACTAGAGGGGAAATAAAAGAAATTAGGGAGCACTTTCCATTCATGTTTTAGTTTGAACACGTAAACATTTTGATCCAGTTGAAGACAGGCCCACTCGAGGCTGCAGCCTCAGTTTTCTGCTCCCTGTTGGGACCTCAGTCAAGTAGCATATGTCATCATATGTCATCACATTAAAGTAACAATTTTCAAGTGCAGCCCAGAGAATGGAAGGAGGGCAACTGCAGAAAAAAACATGGCAAACCAACTCTGTGTGATTTTTTTTTAAAAGATTTATTTATTTATGTATACAAGGGCTGGGGTTCAGAGGTGCTGGGTGGGGTGGGTAGTAAGAGGATTCACCAGAGACAGAGTGGGGAGAAGAATGAGTGGATTCACTGAAATACACTGCTGAGGGAAGCAGTGGGTGAGACAGGAGAGGTCTGCTGTGCCATGTGGGTCCCCTCCCTGGCTGGGGATCAAACTCATGCTGCATTGGCTGTGGATATTTTCATAGTGCCGCGACTTAACCCCTCGTGACACCAGGGAGGCTGATGTCTGGTTGATTTTAACTCCTGACATTCTGGTTCTCCCATTGGCTGCATACTGTAGCTTTTTGAGAAGTTTTAAAAAACACTGGTGCTCAGCTTCCACCTCAGACATACTGATGTGATGGGTCTGGGCTGGGGGCATGAACATCAGGGATTGAAAAAAGTCTAAGTGAGTCTATGTTCAGCTGTTTTTACCTTAATGTTGGCCTTAAGGATTTACTGACCATCAATTCTGCTTTAGATTTAACCAGTACTACTCACACTAGCCTGCGATAGAACCTTGGGAGACTGTTAAAGATACAGCTTCCTAGCCTCATTGCAGCTTAATGAAGCAGAATTACTTTAGGGTGGGTACCCCCCAATCTGCCTTTAAGAAAATACCACTGCGGTGATATTTTAGGTAGCCATCCACTTAAGAAATAATTATTTATCTGTGCTGATAATTGCAAAACAATTTCTACTGGCTGATGGCCTCAGAGTCCCACAGAAACTTCAGTTGACAGTGTTATTCACAGACGAGGAGAGGGAAGTTATGCTAGAAAAAAAACTTTCAAGTTAGAAGAACAGAGGGAAATATAGAAAAGATTTTTGGGTAAATTTAATACGATTTATTGATAAGCCTATTTTTTCAGGGACGAATTTTTGTTGAAGTAACACTGCATTTTATGTTTCAGATGTTTGTCATTGTAAATGAATATATGGATATACTACATTAAATTCACCATGAAAAGTCCAATTCTAATACCCAAAAGACACAAAAACACTGATTCAAAAGAATACCTGCACCCCTATGTTTATAGCAGAACTCTCTACAATAGGTAAGACCTGGAAACAACCTAAATGCCCAAAAACAGATGAGTGGATTGGGAAGCGATGGTACATATACATGATAGAATACTACTCAGCAATAAAAAATTAAAAACTAGACACATTCATAAGAACATGGATGGATCTGGAGGGGATTATGCTCAGTGAAATAAGTCAGAAGGCAAAAGAAAAATACCAGATGGTTCCTCCCCTAGGAGGAATATAAGGGAACCAAATAAGGATTAAGGAAAGGAATAAGAACAATCATAATAATAATAACAACAAGAAAGAAACAAAAACCAAAAATGAGGAGACAAAGACAAACTGGGGACACTTGGTGGGAGGGAAGAGAGGAAGGGTGGAGGGCAGATGGGAGCACAGGGAAGCTGAGGTGATGGTGCACTGGTGATATGGTGATGGGGAATACAATTGATGTCAAATATATGTAAATTTAAAAAATTTATATTATAAATAAAATATAAAGTAATAACTGGTAAAAAAAAAAAGTCCAATTCTATCTTTCACCATACAATTGACCCCTTTTACTCAATTTACCCCACCTAGCTTAGGTAGAAATCAGTCAACTAACTTTTCGGTAATGCAAAAGCGCTGAAGTTACATCCAGGAGCTGTCATTTTCCATTGTGTAAACTCAAGAAATCTGTTTTCAGCTGTGAAATGAATGCAAGACCACCTCTTTTTTTTTAGGTTATCATATAACAACACTGGTAAGATGCCTATTGAAGTTCTCATGTGAAAATAGTATGATGCAGTTATTTTTATAGCATATGGATTCTTTTTCTGAAAAATAATACATGTTGAGAGGATGACGAGAAGACAAGGATAATTAGGCAGAAGCATATCAAACCTGGAACAATCATCAAGCTTAATTGCCATCTATTAAGAAAAATAGAAATTTCAAGGTTGTTTTTATTTTGGTCTTACTTATATTGTTTTTAAAAAGTAGGTATTCTTTTAAAATTCCAAAAAATGGAATTTTATTTGAAGCATTTTCTTTTAAGATCATTAGTGTCTTCTACCTAATCATCCAGGAACATTTGTAATTATCACTAATAGTACAATCTTTCACAGAAATATTATTTTTCTATCTTAATTATGTAAAAATAGCCTAAAGATTAATTTTGGCTATATTATTTTGAGATATTTTCTTCTTCTCTAAAACCCTGCTAGGTTTCTTAAAATATAGGAAAAAAATAACATTCATATTTTTCATAAGATATCTATTTGACATGACATGATTTTTAATATATTTGAGTCTGAATAATCTGTATATAGAAAATATAGACCATGCCAGTATGAACAGTATATTGGTTACATTTCTTTTGCTTCATTGCTGAAGCCTATGATAATAAATGGCAAAAATATTTAAAGTATCTCCAGATATGGCAACAGAAAATCACTTAGATACTGATATCCTCATAGCCTAGTTTCAGAGGGAGAAAGAGGGTAGAGGAAGTAAGAGAGAGAACACAGAGGAGATATGTTATTACTGCAGAAGTTTCTTGTACAATCCTTTCATAAAACAGTTGATATTGGTGACCTATTTGAAAAGTATCATTGATGGGCTTCCCTGGTATCTTAGGGGTTAAATCTTAGCTCTATTATTCCTGTGACCTGAGTTCAATACCCTGCCAGGGAGCTAACCCACATGGCGCAGCAGATCTCTCCTGTCTCTTCCACTGCTCCCCTTAGCAGTGTTCCCCTTTTCTGATTCCCACTCTGTCACTAGTGAATTCTTTTGCTTTCTCTGCCCCCCAACTTTGGCCTGCACTCTAGTTCTTCTACTCAAATAATAAAAAAAAAAATGTATTATGTGCAAACATTAAAAAAAGGGATCACTGATAACTACTAGAGGACTAGAAAATGGAAAAAAACAAACCAACAAAACAACAAAAAACCAGTGAAAGATTTCTAAGGCTCAATGGTAATAGGAGTTTGACAACCACAGATAGATAATCTAGAGATAACTCTAGTGCCAGTAACTATGAAAGACATGGGATTTACATAGTAAATTTACATAGCTTAAGGCTATGGGGTGAGGGCTTCAAGTTTCAAGAGATACTGCAAAGTACACATGAGGAATTAATGATTTAGAGTATATGGTGAGAAAAGAAGATTTCAAATAGACTTCTCTTATGAAGAATATTTATAATATTGTATAAAATAATGTTGATGGGGAATAGCTTCTTAAAAGTAGCTTGTATTTGATCAGAACTATAGAATATTTGGCTTAAATGTGAGGCTTATTCTCCAATAGCTGGCAGTGGTTTTGAGATACTAACGGAGTGGGATAAACCAGAGAAATTATGCATTAGGATATGCTAAGAGTGCCAGGTTTTCTTTATAAGATCTGAATAGCAGTTGTTTATGTGAACTCAATATACTTTACACAAAAAGGGAATATCTCCAAGGATTGGACTTATGTAATTAACAAAAAGGCAGAATCTTCCAGGATTCAGGTCTTCTTAATGGGTAGATTCTCCAGAAAAGTTTTTGGGCAGAATAATGAATAATCCAAAATCTTATTATTTGTGGTCTTGAAGGACAGCTTACATCGCCTTATTTTTCTTGATAAGGGGAGGTAATTTAGGTAACCTGTGCACCAGTCTTATCCTATGTTCCCCATTTAGTTTTAGGTATCAGCACAGCATACCTCTTCTTATAATGAATTTCATGTATTTCTGGGTTGACATTTTATACATGGAATATGTTTTTTTCCACATTTTTTTCCTGCTAATAGTATGAGTAATCCTGTGAGTAATCCTGTGAGTAATCCTGTGAGTAATCCTACTCACATAGGGATTAATCTTTTTTTTGAAATTTAGCTCAGATATTGTTATTCTATGGGGGGGGTATTATTAGCTCACAGATACCTATAGAACACTAATTCACTTTTTATCCACAACCACCTTCACCTTCAAAGACTTCATAACTCAGCAAAATTGAACTGTTCACAATTTCTATTTCACTTGGTATTTCTCCACCATTGTGCTGCTTTTGCTCTTGGTTTACTTTCAGATGAACTAGTTTCAGGGTTTCCCTGGTGGTGCAGTATTTAAAGTCTCAGTGCCATAAAGCTTTTGACAGCCACTGCAGGCATGAGTTCCATCCCCGGCCAGGGAGCTACTTGCATGGCACAGTAGACTTGTCCTATGTTGCTCATTGCTCCCCTCAGCAGTGTATTTCAGTAGATTTACCTGTTCTGCTTCCTATTCTGTCTCTAGTGAATCCTTTCTCTCCCACACACGCACACCTCTGGCCTACACCACAGTTCTTGTATGAATAAAGAAAATAAATCTTGAAAAAAAAAACACACTAGCCACAATGCAATGTTCTTTCTTGTTCACACTGTCTCTCATTTCTTATTACCTTTAAGTCATACACTACACACACACACACACACACACATACATATATATATATATATATTTGCTTTGAATTGATCTAGTTTGAATATTAGAAGGAAATTTTATGGATCCCATAAATTCACCAGGATCTTGTGAGTAATAATGTAGCATCTGGATTTGAAGATGCAAACATGATCACACATCCAATATTGACAATTCCCATATTAATGGCATGATAGCTCTTATAAACAACTGATTAGTTCAACTTTCTTCACATAGCAGAAAAGCCTGACTCTTTGTTCTGAAAAGGTCTATTATTAAGAGAGTTAGACAAGGATGCAGATGGAGGGAACTTTTGATATTTTCTTCAAGTGTTTCATCTGGTACTTTATTTTTTAATGTCTTACTGTCTTAGCTCAGATTGATTTAACAAAATACCTTAGAGTGGGTGGTCTTAACAACAAATATTATTGATTTTACACCTCAGGGGCCAGTAGATTGCATTCTTAGTGTGGGTTTTCTTCCTGACTTGTGGATTGCTTCACTGTGTGTCTATCTTTCCCCAGTGACTTGTCAGTGGAGAGAGTGAGAGCTGTTCTCCTGACAAGCACACTAATCCCATCATGAGAGCTACCCGATCATGAATTAATCTAAATCTAATGACCTCCTAAAGATCCAATGCTAAATAACATAACCTTGCAAATTAGGGTTTTAATAAATGAATTTTGAATGGATATACTCATTCAGTATGCAACACTTACCTTAATATATCTGTAGCTGCTCGGTTTCAAGCATAATTTCTAGATACTTTGGAGGATGTCTGAAATCTTGGCCTGAAGTATTCTGCCAATTATTTACTCTTTTCATGTCCATAATCCATAGATCAAATGAAAATGAGAAGCCATCTGAATTTAAATTCTGCAGAACAAATAAGAAGGGTACTAAAGGAAGTGCTTCTAATTACCTAGCTGTACTCTAAATGTAGGTTGTAAAATATATCATTAAAAAAATAGAATTCAGAGAACCCTTCATTTTCTTAGATGAGAAAATATAGGTTATTCAAAAAGGTGTTATTTATGCTAAAATGTCAACCAGACACTGAAGAAGGAGCTAAGACAGGTAGAGAGAGGGGAGTTTTAACCACTCTGTACATTTATCTATTTATTTGTTTATCTATCTATTTATTTTATTATTAACATTTTGGGTTTTTCCCCCTTTATTTATATATATTTGACATCAGTTGTGGTCCCCATTTCCCAACCCCATTTCACCAGTGCACCATCACCTCAGTCCATTGTGCTCTTTCTGTTCTCATCTTATTCCCTCCCCCACTACTCTGTACATTTAGCTGGATGACCAGACAGATTCTATCCCCCTTTGATTGTACTTATTTTAAAATTCATCAAACAGACAGTAATCATCTTGAGGATAAGTTCCACATTTTATTTTCCTTTATAATTCCTGTAGCGAGGTGCTTTGCAATGCTTGGGCAATGAGATAATAACTATTGAATTAAAGAATGGAAAATGGTATTTCTACCCATAAACCTCCAAAGCAGGTAAAATGACATAGACCTATGTTATCTCAATAAACAAAATTAAAAATAAAAGGAAAAAAGCCTGGTATGGCTGTATAGTGGACAATGTTTAAGATTTTGATTTGAGCTTCAGCTTGCTTTTTTACTACTTACAGGATACGGGCACACCATTTAACTTCTCAAGTTCTTAGTTTAGTCTTCCATAAAAATAAGTTAGTAATGATCACTTTTATTACAAAGAGTAAAATATAACTCAAAAAATTCCTATCTTCAGTTTATATTCACTTATTCAATGTACATTAATTGTTTGCTCTGTCCCAGAAAGAGTGCTATCATCTTGGGACATAGTAGCCGACAGAACAGATGAACACTCCTGCCATCACAGAATTTGTCTTAAAGGTCAAGAGAGATAATCAATCAATCAGTCAATCATATAAGATGTTGCTAAGTCATGGTGACACAGAAAGGAAAAAATGGAGCAGACTGGAGAGCACTGGACTTGTGGGGTTGGTGTGCATGGACCATATGATAGTGTCGGAAATGCAATCAGAGCAGGTCACACTGCGGAAGAGATGTAAGCAAAAATTTGAAGGAGGTGAGGGAGTGAGCAAACAGCTAAGTAGATAACTGGAAAAAAAGGGTTTTGGTCAAGGTCCTCAGACAGAAGACAGCCTGGGGGCTGCAAAGGGTGTAATCAGGTTAGCAGGTTGATAGGAGCAACTGATGTAAGGAGAGAAAAGCAGAACATTTGGGAAGTTAGAGGACCCTGTAAATGTTTCTTCTTTTACTCTAGGCTCAACTGGTGCCTTTTATTTTATCGTCAAGTAGTGTGTGAATACATATATTTCATGAATCCTATGAATTAAAATCCATATATTAAAATGATCATTTATGATTTTCTTTAATCAGAATAAAATTTTGGCTGCATCTACAGTGTGTTAAAATGATCAATAAAATACAACAATAAATATGGAGATTTTTGTTAGCACATTGCCAAACTTTTAGGTTGACTGAATATTACTGATAAAATATTTGGATTAGTATTTTTCAAAGACTTAGTTCTTAGGAAGTGAGCAAGTTATGATTTTTTATAAAAGCCAGTATGAAATGTCCTATCTTTTCTTTTTAAGAACTCTGCAAAATTAGAAGGCGCTTTGGAGAATTTAAACCACTTTATTTTTCTTAAAAATGATATTCTTTTTCTATGAAGTTGCCTTTTTTCCTGACCCATATCTGGTAAAAGGACAAGACAAACTATGCTCTATAGTCACTGAAGTAACTTCACTGTGCTGTCATATGGGTTGTTGTTCAGTGGCACTGCTTTTTCTTTGAACTCACTCCACTAATTCAGGCTTCTCTGTTTTGCGTACTGCTTGGCACAGTCAGAACAACAAAAAATGATCAGATTCAGCATTTAAACCTTCAGAGAGCTTTTAACTTTCTTCTATGCTTATGAGCTACTGTTCTCTCCCATCAACTTCCTTACTTTTAATCAGAAGGAACAATTTGAATCATTCTTTTCATATTTTCAAAGGGTCCTGAGGGTATAGTAGCAACAACTATCCTAATTACAATTTAATTAAATGATATTCTTTTTGAATAAATTACTGATGTCCACATTTACTCTTTAAATTGTCCTTAAAAACTCAAAGGGAAAAAGTCCCTTACAAATTTAGCAAATTTTCACAAAAGAGAGGTTTGAAATAATTCTATCCTTAAAATTATTTCATGCACTTTAGTGACACAAATTAGATTCACTAAATGACAACATTTTCTGAAAAATTTTATGCTATTCAATAAATATTAATGATATATTTCATTCAGTAAAAGAATATTAGTTTTTACTCAGTTGTCAACAGAGTTAAATTCTTGTTTCTGTGTCTATCTGGGAAGACCACTCGTAATTTCCTTATAATTGGAAGAAAAGAGCATCGAAGTTAGAAAAGGTGATGTGATAAAAGCAGAGGATGGAGTATGGGGCCATAAGCTAAAGACTAGTGGTAGCCTCCAGAAGCTGTAAGATAAGAAATAGATTTCCCCCTCGAACTTCCAGAGGAACCAAGTCTCTGATACCTTCACTTTAGCCTAGTGAGATTGATGTTGGACTTCTGAGCTCTGGAGTTGCATAATACATTTGTGTAATTTAAAGATATCAAATATGCTGGTTTGTTACAGTGGCAATAAGAAACAATGCATATCCATATAAGTAAATTAAGATTTACATTTTAGAAAGCTGATCTACTGATTAACGTGGTCAATATACTTGATAGTACATAAACACAGTAAGAAATATGACCCAGTTTTGTGTCTGTGCAATTACTATAGATGCAGAGCTATAAGAATACTATAAGTTCTTTTTGAATCCATGATTACAGGCATTGACAATATTAAGCAAATAATGGAATTATCCTGGAAATTAGTATGTTTGCATGAGATACTAGAGACAATTGTAGTTAAAACTGGGAAGAAGCAAAACTCATTGTTGATGTTGATCACTATACTTTTTCTGGAGTCTTTTATCAGATAATTATTAATACTTTCTCCATGTAAGTTTTATGTTCCAGCCATCAAAAGTAAAATATTTGGTAAGCTACTACTGTATTAGGCTAGAATAATTTGTTGAATATAACCAGAGATACTTATCTTTTTGAAGAGGTATTTATATATTTTGAAGAAATCCAAAGTAAGAAAAGCACCAATGGGAGAATTTTAGGCATCCTGACACAGTTCTGGTACTGAAATTGAACATGACAAGCCCTAAATCTGTGGGCCAGGAAAAGTAAACTTGGCTTGGCTCACTGGCAAATAAATAAGTAATTGTAAGTAAATAATATCAGTGTTGCAGCAAAGTGTTCATGGCACTGGAATAAAGATGTAAAACTTTTATTAACTAAAAATTCTGAAACAATTGGACTAACAGTACTTTGATCACAGTTGAGCCTCAAGAGGCCATTGTCCTCATTTCTCATCTACATTACTATATTTCTTTCATATTAATCTGATTCTGTTTCCATCTTCTGAAATCACACCTATTATGTAATATCTCACTGAGAGAACAATCAGGTCTTTAAATTATGGATTCTTTGATGTAGGTAAGAACCATGTTTATATTGAGCTCCTCATTCAAAGGAGACAAGGGGAAAGGCAAAAAGGAGATTTGAACTATATTTATTTTTGTCTTGAGTGTTTGGAGTTTTAAAGACAGTATGTTCATGTATTTCTGTGTAAAAAGAACCCTCGATATTTTTTAATTCAGAGAGAATAAAATAATTTTGTTATATGAATCTCTTAGTCCCAGTTTCTGTCTTCTTTCCCAACTTTTAAAACTCTATGACCCAACTTTTTAAATTCTATAATTATTAGATAAGACTTTTTTATGTTGAGTCTTTTTAAGAGCACAATAATAGTGTTAGAACAGAGTTAGCTGTCAGCATCTGCATGTGTATTTGTCTATATGTGCGTATGTACATGCATATGTATCTGGTATTTGGAATTCAACTTTTAAAACATTTTTTCAATCAAATTTAGAGAAATCAGTTTGTCTCTGAAACTAAAACCTTAGACCATGCACCTGCTGTTTAGATAAGTAAGGATAATCCATGTATATTATCTTTAAATTGTTTTTATCTCATTAAATTGGTTTGCTTTATGCAATGCCAATAAAATATCAGGCATGACTAAATCAAGATGTGACAGAGAGAATAATCTATTTTAACACTACACACCTGTTTTAATTAGAAAAATCTTTTCAATTTAAAAAAAAATATCCAAATAGGCTTCACAAAATAATATAGTTTTCAAGTATAAATTGACAAAAAGCACATTCTGAGCAGCACAACATTCTAAGAAAAAGTGTAAGTAAATGCAATTTACTGCTAGTTTTTTCAGTGTGTATGTAGATATTTATTTTTTTGAGTTAGAAATGAAGCCTACCATAGGTGAAACTATACACTCAATTATGAGCATGGGCTGGTTCAGGGGGGGATTGCTGCAGTTACTTAATTTCAACTTTCTAATATATAAAAGTTTAAAAAGATAAATAATAATTTCTTAGCCTATAACAATTAAATATATAAAGTATATAAAATAACTAATTGCAAGTAATCTGACAAATATTTGCGATTGCTTGCTTTCAAGAGCTCAAAGTAATCCTAAGTATTTTTGAATACCTAAAATATTCTAGGAATGACCTAAACATTCCAAGTTATTGCACTTACTGTGAAAGTAGCACCTCTGGAACCAAGTGTTTCTGTCTCTATTGGGTGACTTTCAAAATGAGTTTTTGTATGAGAGCGCATTGTGCAATACTTAAGAAAACTGACTCAGCAGAATAGAATAAAACAGTCCTTTTCAGACTGACAAGAGGCAGTGTTGTGTGGAGTACATTGAACAGCCAGTAAATCCTCAATAGACCTCAACTAAATGAAAGTCATTGTTTAAATAAGCATTGAGTTAAAAAACTCTCAAATTCCTAGATAAGAGTGGCACAAAGTTAGAATATTGATATTATACACTAAATAGAAAGTGACAACTGGCAAAGACTAGAAAAGAGAAATTGATGTTTAACCTGAATAGAAAATTCAGTTTTCTCATCAGATTTTTCAGGAGATACTACACATTTAAATCACGACCTGATAGGGTAGTATTTTGAGAGCTGTCAGCACACAGCTATGTGGGCTATAAGGACTTTCCCTCCTTTTGGGTCATTGATTCTGGAAAACCTTTGTCAACATCACATCAGTTGATGCTGGTTATCTTGCTTGACAAAGATTGGTCAAATTTCTTCATGATGGGTAAATACCTGGGGTTCAGCAATGCTTTATAATCTAGAACTCACTGCCACAGGATATGGAATTTCTGTAGATCTTTGTAACAAAAGCACTGGCAGACCCTCCACTTTCAACATCCCATTCAGTTACCATAGTGACTAGTCAGATGCTGGCACTCCTGGTGGTCTGGTCAAAAAGAAATATTAGGAAATGCCCTTCCACTGTGGCTTTCCCAGTACTGACTTCCAGTTCCCTTCCCCTGACAACTCCCCATTGCTTCCCAACACACACACACACACACACACACACACACATTTTCTCTTCTTGGGCCATTACTGCCCAAACACCCCATTGCTGCTCAAAATACATAGACTGGGGACCTGGTCTGGGTGACCCTTCCTCTACTGAGACTCTGCGTCTTTGGTTGGAAAGCATTTGTGTTTTTTGAGTTTTTTTCTAAACATAGATTCACTAAAAAACAGACATAGGCTAAATTAATAACATATAAGTATGCATTATTTTCTAGCAAAGTATCTTGTTACATTTTAAAAGTATTATTAGCAGGGGCCTCCCTGGTGGTGCAATGGGTTAAGCAATGCACTATGAACCAAACCACAGCCACTACAGTATGAGTTCGATCCCTGTCGCCTGGGGAGGTGACCCACATGGCCTGGCAGACCTCACCTGCTGCTCCCCTCAGCAGTGTATTTCAGTAGATCTGCGTATTCTGCTGCCCACTCTGTCTCTGGTGAATGCTCTCACCCCCCCACACCTCTGGCCTGTACCCCAGTGCTTGTATGCATAAATAAATAGATCTTTTAAAAAAAAGTATTATTAACAAACAACTGAAGATAGTGTTTCATAGCATGTCTGTGATATCTGGGTACTAGTGGTAATCACAATGACTATGAGTTCCAAAGGAAAAAAATGTCAGTAGAACCACTCAAAATGTCCTTTCTCAACAGTACTTTGTATTTGTGTGGGCTTACTTCCTAGTCATAGCTCAAAAAAGAAATCTTACTACAATTCTGATGTACTATCATTTTAAAGTACAGCATTTTAAATGTAGATATGAGGAAAAAAATAAAAGAAAACCAAAGCAACAACACACATACACCCCTAAGAATCTGCTATCCCAGGTCCTAAACTGTAGTGTGTGAATTAGGTCAGTTATTTATCCTCTGTAGCTAGTTTCCTCAGCTTGTTTGTTTACTTGAGGTTGTGAAGAGTCAGTAAGTTAAATGGGTTTGGTACTTAGAACAATGCCACATCCATGGAAAGAGTGATAAAATGTTTGCTATTATTTGCATTGCTTTTACCAAAAGTTGAACCATTCCTATCTACTAAAGGAGGATAACACCTTATTTTGCTTCTGCCACCCATAATGCCGTGAGCATTACTCCAGACTGATTCCCAAATAGTACATACTATCCTTTTAAAGATATATAGAAAATTTTGTATATCAACCCATCGTTAAATAGCTCCATGTGTGTTCTTTATTCTGAGGTATCAGTTATAAAGAGCAGGGTCAGATCTTATCTTTTGATAGTGCTTAAGGTTATCAGATGCCTGTTTAAACTCTGTCTAAGAACTTCCACCTGAGTGCTCTACAGGCTATAGGAACAAGGGGATGCATTGTCATGATAACCATGAAATATGGGTTAAGCATAACACATTAAACATTGAGAAAATAATTTATGATGATCTCCTGGACTTGCTTCTAGAACATGTCCCATTCATAGGGAGTAGGATTTCTAGGTACTATATCCATAGTTACAGTAAAATCATTGTTCTTCTGAAAGACAGAAAAGGACACTTTTATATATACTAAATCTGTCAGCACCATTAGGAAGAGAAGGACACTTTTATATATACTAAATCTGTCAGCACCATTAGGAAGAGTGAGATACACAGTTATCTCACTTAGTCTGAGAAAGTTAAACTGAAAATCATCATACTTTGTAAAAGCTGACCCTTCAAGAATTGCAGTACCCTCAGGTATGCTGCATTGGTTCTTTGGTATTCACCTTTGTAACAACCATACAAAGTAATCTGAAATGGTTGCAAAGTTAGCAGATTCATTTCTTGGAAGCTATTACTGGTATCTGACAGGATGAAAGAAAAATTCTAGCGGAGTCTCTGAGATACACCAAAATCGGTCCTACAAATGTTTCCACTAGAGGAGAAAGTTCTGTCTACAAATGCTTCCTCTCTATCTTTCAACTTATCAGTACCAAAACCCTTCTTATTTCTTCCTGTGTCCATTCAACACAGGGCTTGAATTTCACTGATAATCTTTTGTTTTATTGGTAGTGAGGAGTGTCTAATAAAAAAAAAGGCAAATAAGAAAACAAATAATGTTAAAGTATTTTTCAGACAAAAAATAGTTCTTCATAGCATGATAAAATGTCTCTGATATTTATCCCTATCATTTCTAAGCTTTGAAAAAATGAAAATGCTCATATTTTTGATGTTTTCCAAGTCTTGGCACTTCATACTTCTTCTTAGAAGACCTTATACCTTACTTGGATTCTTTTTCTAGTCTCAAGTTGTATGAGATTTCCTCCATGAAGTGCTTCTGGAACCCACAAACCCAGGGTGGGTGTCCTGACTATCGGTTCCCGTAGCTTTTATTCTCCACACCCAGCCCTTGCCACACTGCAACGTACTTATACATTCACATGCCAACATCTACCGCAAAACTCCAAATTCTGCGAGACAGGGTTCATGTTTGTAGTTCAGTACCTAACACACAGCAGTTCCTGAGTAAATGTTGATCAAAAAATATTTGACTTCATAATAATCATTTATTCCTTAGTTCCTATTTAAAAACAAACATCATTCTTTTTTAACACAACTATTATTAAATAATAATTTCCATCATGGGTGAAAAAACAATTTCTCAGTCAGAAAATAATTTAACTATTTGTCTCCAAAATAAGAGGTGAGAGATTTTTGGAGTGAACTAATTTTCTATTGCTAACTATTGAAAGATTTATTTAGAGATGTAGCAAGAGAAGTTTTTTTTTTTTTTTTTTCAGTTCCATCAATTGAGACCTGAGCCCTTAAAAACATTTCAGAAAACACTTAGCTTAAACAAAATGATGGTGTCTTCAGAGGTCAACTCCTTAGCTACTGAGAAAAGAAATACATTAATTTTCACAAAATTTAAAAAATAATATTCTTTTTGTCTCTATAAGTTGGCACAGACAGGGTCTCCTTAGTGGCTTACAGGTTAATTCTCAAAGTTATCACCATGATGCCTTGACCCCCACCCACACACACCTTGGGCCTATACCCCAGTTCTTCTCTGCAGAAATAAAAAAAAGTTAGCATAGAACAAAGTGCTGTAATTAATACTATACAAAAATGTATCAAGTTTTGGTAGCATATAAATCACTTTCCTAATCATGCAGCATTTAGATTAGGCATTCCCCTGAGTGAGGTGGTTCTCCATGTGGTCACTTAGTGATCTAAGCTCTTTTTTTCTTGAAGTTCTACCACCACCTGGACTACGTCATTTTTGTCTAGTGCATTGGAAAAGAGAACAAGATAGAAGAAGGAAGTAAGTATAGAGGAGTTATTTCTGCTCTCCTGAAAGTCCTAACCCAGAGCATACACACATCATTTTTACTCTCTGAACACAATTTAAAATACATGGTTGACCATAGGAGGGATTAGAGAATCTAAGCATCTCTTATAATTTTATACTTGGGGAAAGAATTTAGAGTGAATTTTGATATCCACCAAAATTCAGCAATTTTGATATCCACCAAAATTCAGCAATACCAGCGACCACAGCCTGTGTCTTCAAGGAACTACTACATGGATTAATTTCAACAATTTTCAACAAGAATTCAACATTTCTTTATTGCTCTCAGCCATTAAACAGAAGGTAGAATCTTTATATTTCCTTGATTTTCTAGCATGAATCTTATATCCTGAATAATGGTACATTCCCTAAGAGGCCATCTCACTTTTGTTTTCTCTTGCAACATTTCTCATTATGCCTGATACAGTAATCAATAAAAACATATTTTTTGATAAAATGACTAACAGAGGGAATGTGTTCTGTGTGATTTCAGTTCCATTATAAATACATATCATTTCGCCCATTACATTTTTGCTTTAACTGGAAAGTGGCATTTTCTTGAAGAGGATAATTATCTGTTGTTCCTTTGCATCTAAGCTACTCTTTTTCCATGTTCTGTGTTGAACAGTACTGGGAGATGGACTGCTGATTTTTCTGTAGCACCTTGTCTTAGTTAAATTATGGCAGGAGATTTGTGTTAACCCCTGCAAGTCTTATGCTATCTGCATGTGTCATTACGAATCATCACTGTCTTCTGAATGCCAGTGTATCCACATTCACTGAGCAGTGTATCAGCTAGTATATTCCTTTTCTGTTACCTGTTTTCTTTCCATTTTGTGATTGAAAGACAATGTTATATTTTCTTTTATACACTATATGTTATGGCAAGAGGTTTAGCCACGTTGATGGCAAACATTAGTTCCCTGTCATGATGTCCCACCCTGTATTGCTGTGTTTCCTAAAAGGCTTTCTCACTTCTATGTCAGAAATAATCTCTCATAATTCATCCTTCCAGCATCCCAGTCACTCTCCCAGGTGATTCTTCCACTGTTAGTCCCTTAAAATTGCCATTCTAGTGGGCACAGCTGCCTCTTGCAGTAGTGAGCTGTCCACACATCTAGCGCATGCCGATGGAAAACCGGGCACAGTGTCATCCTAGCCATAGTGGAGTCACTTCACTTTCAGTTCCCAGAAATATCATTACATTTCACAAGGAAATAATGATCAAAACACTAAAAATTCTGACTTTTTCAGGCTCAGTCTTAATTCATTTAATAGGATATCATCTGCTTGTTTTGACGGATTGCCAAAGGCTCAATTTAATTTTCCAAGTCTTAATTTCAGTTTAATTTCTGGTAAAAATCAGTCTTATAAGTATTTCCTGGAGTTTTTAGGGCTGTTAACCCTAATCTAGTGAGAGTTTGCACAAACAACACAGTCCACAGAATATACAGCAATAACTAAAGCAAAATGTAGTCTACAGCCAGATTTGTCACACATTTATTTTAAATTAAAAAAACACGTAGAGATTTATCCTTGGCAAAATTCACTATACCACAGCATTTACATTGTCATTTGGAACACTGTATTCCTTTGAAGCTCATTGATTTTCCCCAGGTCATTGTTATTTTGATTTGCATGTCTCTACTGATAAGGATGATAAGTATCTTTTATGTGTCTGTTGCCATCTTTGAATGTGTTTGTTCAGATCCTCTGCCCATTTTTTTTTATCAGGTACTTTTTGGTTGAGCTTTAAGTGTTCATCATATGTTCTGGATGTAAACTTCTTGTTGTCATATGTTAAATGAGTAAATATTTTCTTTCATTCAGCAGGATGTTTTTTGTTTTGATGATAGTTTATTTTGCTATGCAGAAACTTTTTACTTCGATATAGTGCCATCTGTTTGGTTTTACTTTTGTTTCCCTTGCTGGCGGAGTCAAATCCTCAAACACATCTCTGAGATCAGTGTTAAGGAGCATATCACCTATGTTTTCTTCTTTGGTTTTTATGGTTTCTGGCCTTAAATCCATGTTCATTAATCCAGTCTGAACTAATCTTTGTGTGTGGTCTGAGAAGTGGTATACCATCCATAATTTAATGCCAGTCTACATTTATGGTTTCTAGTCTTCCTCGGCCATCTTTCCATTTCACACAAATTAGCTCTTTTTGTAGCTAATAATTTGATAGAATCATCTCTTTTTTTATCTAATATTATTATTCTAAACATTTTCCATCCTAAAATCCTTTGTTAATTGCTGCTTCTAGTCCCAACAGATGACTTTTCTGTCATAAAATGAAACTGATGTCACTCAACTTCCAGTTACTACCCTAAAGTGACCTACCATGCCACTCACCTTTCCTCTTATTTCCTGTGTAGGAGGAGTAGATGTTTCATATCTAGGTGAATTTCTTAATGGCTGAGGATCTTGCCATCTTCCAACTATGCATGATTTCTGCTCCATCAATTATTAATAATCATCTTGATTCATGTCTTTCTATAAATTGTTTAATCAGTTATGAGCTCTTGTGAGAACAGGTTGCCACAAATGTAAGTTTGCCCTATTTGTACTATTTTGAGTATGTCAAAATGATCTAGAACAGAATAAATTAGCAACAGACATCAAATGGTCATTTTTGTTTCTGACTTTCTGCTTTATTTTTCCATGTAAATATACTCTAAGTCATTCAGAGGAAGATAATTTATAGTGATTTGTGGCATAAATGAGACAGAAATAATAACTGTCATTTTTTGAGTGGTTATTTGGATCAGATCCTATTGTAGATGCTTTATGTACTTTCTCTCTATTGATCCTCAAAGACCCTGTGTTGTAAGTAACACTCCCCTTGTAAGTATGTTAAAAATGAGATTCAGACAGTGTAAGCAATTTATCTAGGTTATTGAAGACTTACTAAAGTCTTAGAAAATGTTATTCAAACAGGTGGCTTACTGGGGAGTGATACTAAAACAAGGAGCAATATGAATTTAGAAGAAAGGAAAGAGAAAAGCAAAACAAGGCCACACATTGTTGAGCTGGCCTCCATTGTGGATGACTGGAGACAATCTCACCTGTACCTTCTGAAGAGCCTAATGAAATATATTGAAGAACTTCTTGGGGTGGGGGTGAGGGCACAAAACTGGGAAACATTTAATCATCACTTCCCATTCTCTGCTGGTCATGGCTGGCCTTGTGTAAACTCCCTTGCACTTTGGCTCTGCATAAGAGTAGCCACCCGATGGGGGGTGGGGATGGAGGGGGGGGAGTAGGCACTGTTAAGCTATATCTTCTGCAAGAAGCCCTGCAAAGCCTTAATGAATCTGTATGCATAGTTGTAGTGAGAAATGGAACCACAGGATTTGAAGTGACATATTAAGAGGTGCCCCATTTAATCTACTCTTGTTTCATTCAGATCTACTTTGCTGTCTATATGAAGTCCATTATTACAGTCAAGGTCGTGAGCTGCTGCAACCTCTGGGACTTAATACAAGAGTTTTCCCAAGCTGGCCTCACAGCTGTAACTGATATTCATCATCTCCTTCTTCTGCCTCCCAAGCTAAATTTCCCCTATTTGGGGACAACATTTAAGCTGCCAATGCCTTGATGAATAAGCTGGTTCCTACTCCTGATAGTTTTTTTAACCTTGTTTGCTCGTGATTATGATTATTTGCTCATCATTATTCCTCTGTACAGACACAGGAAGTCACGATCCAGTAACTTTTATGTGTTTGAAACATATACCTCTCTACACCCATTGTTTAGTAGCCACTTGGCTCCTCATAGTAGTCATTGCTGATGCTCCCTGCCAGCAGAGTTTTTGCCTACTGGTCTTTGTCTACTTCCTTTACTAATGGGTCTAATGACTTACTGGCACGAGGAGCTCAGCTCTACCAAAATGTGTTTTCAGGTAACTACAAGTAGAAATCTTGTTGGATATCCTGGTGGAAGTGTTTTTCTCCCTCTGGCTAGAAGCTTCCTTCCTATCCCCCCTCACTTGTGGTCTGTAGGGAGAGTGTTTAAGATCTTCCCCCACTAACAGCACATTTATTACATTCCTTTTCCTGCCCTTTCCTGAGGTTTTGTTATTTGTTTGAAATGAAAGTTGGGTACATTCATCTCAATTTTAGTTTCAGTTTATTTGCTTTCAGTTTCAGTTTCTTTCACTTACTCATTTTTCATACTTGTTGATTTGATTTTTAAGGAACACAAAGAAGATTAATTTGCTTTTAACAGTTAAAACTATGCAAAGAGGTATTTACACAGAAGTGTCACATACTTACTTGGCAGGGAAGATAGATGATTAACAAGATGATTTTCCCAGGGTGAAGGCTTATCCATGGTGCTCTGGATGTGCTGACCCCTGCGATTTCCCCAAATGTGGGAACCTCAGCTATATAATTTGTGGTAGTGAGGGATTAAATTTGTGCTTTCTCCTAAAAAGAAAATAAAAAAGAAAAGCTAAAATAGTGGTGTATCCTTTAGCTATTCCCTCTTCTCCCCTTCTTAGCCCACACCTTTTAGGTAACAAATGTTACAGTTTTCTTATTTTTCTGCCCTGTTTCTTTTTTGTAAAGATAGGTACAAATGTGTTTTTTTTTTTTTTTATATTTTTCATTCTCTCTTAAACACAGGTAGCATATGTTTTGTGCTTTGCTTTTTTCACTTAACAATATCTTCTGGAAAATATTCCATAGAATACGTTCTGTTTTGTTAGTGTGCTAAGTAAAAATTTACAATCAAATTTGCAGAAATGCCACATAGAACATTAAGAAATGACCTACACTAATTAAAACAGAGGCATCATTTCATTCATTCTTTGAGTTAGGAATGTTTAAGAGGGATCCACAGGTGTCCTGCCTGATAGAGGTTGCTATAGCACTAGTTCCTTCCCTTTTTTGACCATTTTTACTGGAAATTGAAGATTTTTAAAGCTAACAAAACAAAACGCAGTTAATGTATTTCTCAAGCTGATGTTTCTATTATTCAAACAAAATCTGCAGTTTCAACTTGTCAGCATGTACATGTTGGTAAATTCTTATTAAAATTGTTCTGGTTTCATCTAAATGCAGTGGGTTAAAAATTCTCTCTACTTTTATCATTTCAAATTGCTTGAATGTGGCTCTATGAGTCGTTACAAATACATAGTATTTCACCCGTGAAGGGTGAGTATAATGTTTTTGCTCTCATGAAACATGTGGCTCAGATTTTGAAAGCTTTTTTATTAAAGGGGAGTAAAATTCTGCCCTTTACAGACAACCTATTCCACTTATTTTATTAGGATTCAGTACAGATGAATAATTTAGACATGTTATCATTGAGTTCTTGAAATGAGATTGCATAATCACCTAAATTATCTCTTAGTTCCTTGAATTCAGAGAATATCATGCTATATAGGTTCAATATGAATGTTATGATTATAAATCTGAATGTCAATTTAGTACAGTAGCAAAATGCACCTTAAACTATTATTTCTTTCAGTGCTAGCACTTATATTCCTCGTGTTACAAATGTTTTTTAAGTTGTACACATGTGGTCGGATACGCTGAGCTCTTCTAACATGTAGTACTAGAAGGAACCCTGGGCCAGGACCCAAAGAGTCTGGGTCATAGTCTCTTAGCTCTGAAGTATTTGACAATGAAATATTGTTGGAAGCTTGCTTGAACTTTATCTAGTCTAATTATCTGATTTATGGATATCGCTAAGAAAACTTACAAAGGGGGTACAAACTTGGGTTGACGACTTTTTCTTATACCAAAAGGGAATTAGAACAATTGGAAAACTGAGAGAATAGCAGAGATTAAAAAGATCAAGGTGTTCATGATAGGCAGAATGGTGATAGAAGGGAGAAGCAGAAGGGAATGAGTGAATAGAGGGAAAAGGGGAATTTATGGATGTGACCTATATACACTGAATTGACTGAATATTAACTTGGGAGTTAAGTAAAAATATTGTTTGGGTTATGTGCATGTTTGTTTCACAGTAAGATATGTTTCTGGGCAATGAGTTGTTCATTTTCCATTTCTAGAGTACTATGGGCATAAATAAAAAGCTCAGTGCCTTTATTTTTAACATTGTTTTCCAGTTGAACACTTTGTCAAGGGACTACCCTTTGTGATCCACAGATTCAAAATATTTAATCATTTTATAATCTGTCTCAATTTTGTACTTTCTATTAAAAGGTAATTTTTACAAATGATGAAATTATATCTCTCATACAAAAATAAAATAAAAGCACACATGGACAATTTATTTAATCAATTAATGAGTGAACCAGATATTTTAAACACTTCAAATAAGACTGGACATAAATGAAATTTATATATCTACTGGAAAAATTCATTTGCATTGCCCAAAACAAGTGTCATTTACCTTACTGTGGACAAAGAACGTCTGTACCATTATTACTTTTCTAAGGGCTAACTTCTATCTCCACAAAGCTGTGGAATATTCTGGTCAAAGACAATGAAAGAAAGATCCTTAGAGAATAGAAAACCCACAACATTCCATTGTACGGACTTGCGATCTTTTTCTTTTCTGAAAGCCATTCATATCTTTCCCTGATATTTATAATTATACATTATTAAATTTTCAACCTTTTGAAATAATTCTCATATAATTCTTCTCCCCTCCACCCCTTCTCCTCAATACTATATGGCCTTAAGGAAAAAGATTTGATCCAGTACTCTCCTTTGGACTGGTAAATAATCTTCCATCTTCCACTTCTGCTGAAACTAGTTGAAATGAGCTATCACAAGGGAAATCTGTTAATTAGCAAGTTAAAAGTAAAATGTGAGTAATTTAAAAACCTAAGTGTGAGAAAGCATTGGAAAAATGGGATTGGAAGGATTAGTTAATTGATAACTCTCGTACTTTGTCTTCATAGTGTCTTGAAACCCCATTTCTTTCAGACTGGGAGAGAATGGAAGACTCTAAGGATTTCAGAGCATGAAAAAAAATGACAGAGGTGACTATGAGATAAGTAGCAGCAATTGCAACTGTAATTAATCTAAAAGAACTACCCGACACTTCACAATGTCATATTGTAATATTTTAGTTTGAGCTGGGATCATTTTCTGCAACTTCCAGAATAGAGGTTAAGTAGTATGTGAATGGCCACACAAGGAATTGTGTCAGACTAGGGTTTACATCCAGCACTCCTACTCTGAGCGCTGACCATTAAGCATTGGACTGAGAACAGACTGAGCAAAGGAATGTGACAGGAGACAGGCTGTGACCTTTTGGGGTTTTAGGCTATGCTCTAGGTAGTCCTGAGCAGAACTTGTCTATGAACTTTTCTATCAGTGAACATAAGGAGAGGCAAATAACCTCCAAATACTCATCCAAATGGTAGGTGTTGATCTAAAAATTTGCCTTTTAAAATAATATATATTGTAACTTGGTTCAGTATTCTTTTTTTATTAATGTAAATTTTTTTAAAAATTTACATATGCTTGCCATCAATTGTAATCCCCATGTGTTCCCCATCACCATCTCACCAGTGCACCATCACCTCAGTCCCTCGTGCTCC
>JAGFMF010011393.1:1472451-1564073 GCA_019455555.1 Galemys pyrenaicus
TTTTTCTTTTTTGATTGCTGAATAGTATTCCATCATGTATATGTACCACATCTTCTTGATCCAGTAAACTGTTTTGGGGCATTTAGGTTGTTTCCAGGTGTTACTTGTTGTAAAGAGTGCTGCTATAAACATAGGAGTGCAGGTATTCTTTTGAATCAGTGTTTTTGTGTCTTTTTGTTATATTCCTAGGAGTGGGATTGCTGGATCCTATGGAAGTTCCATTCTTAGTAGATTGAGGAATCACCATACTGCTTTCCATAATGGTTGGATCAGCTTGCATTCCCACCAGCAATATAAGAGAGTTTTTCTCCACATCCTCGCCAACATTTGTTGTTGCTACTTTTTTTGATATGTGCCATTCTCACTGGTGTGAGGTGGTATCTGATAGTGGTTTTTATTTGCATTTCTCTGATGACAAGAGAAGTTGAGTATTTTTTCATATGCCTGTTGGCCATTTGCATGTCCTCTTTGGAGATTTGCCTTTTTAGCTCTTTTGCCCATTTTTGGACTGGGTTGTTTTCTTTGTTTCTGTTGGTCTGGTTAGTTCTTTGTGGATCTGTGTGATAAGTCCCTTGTCCGTAATGTGTGTAAAGATTTTCTCCCAGTTGGTGGGTTGTCACTTTGTTTTGGTTAGTGTGTTCTTTGCTGTACAGAAGCTTTTAAGTTTGATGTAGTCCCTTGGTTCAGTATTCTTTTTGGGCATTTATATATTATTATTATTATTGCATTTAATTCTTATAACTACCTTATAAAGTTGGTGCTAGACTCTCTATGGATAAGAAATCAAGGCACAAAGTGTTAGAATTGAATTTTAGATAAACCCAGCCTGGTCTCAAGAGCATATGTCCATCACTGCAGATGTGGTCCATGGTAAGGTTAACCCCAGCAATGCACCTTTGTAAAAATTATACTTCTTGTCTTGTAACTTACTTGTCTCAGCTTATGAAGTCTTTGTTCTTTCTGTACACTTCCTGGATAGATAAGAGGGTTGGATTTTAGAAGACATGCTTTCACGAAGTAAATAGTTGAGATCTTAAGAAAATGATGGTGAACACAGAGGAATATAAATGGTAAAATCAATTTAGCTTCTTTAGTAAGTATCAACCCGATTAACTGGAAGCAAATCTAAAGAAAAGTGTAGTTAAATAGGATAGCTAAGTGCACAAGTGATGTGGGCAATTTAAAAGATGAGTATAAATGATAAATAATAGAAAGAAGGAGTAACTTCTAGGAATGCAATAAAATTTATTGTAATATCACATCTAGACTCTCTTACTACTTGTATGATCCTCAACAAATTAAGTAACAATCCCAGGTCTCAGTTTCCTCAGTTGTAAAGTGGGGATACTGAGTATCTACTTCATAGGAACAATGGTAGAATTAACTAAATAACTGTTTCTTAAAATATGTTAGTATAAACTGGTATATACTTAAGTGTTCAATTCATGCTAGCTATAAATGACTCTAAAATGCTCTTCCTCAGTCAGTAAAAAATATTTTTGGGAGTATAGAAGATAAATAATAATGGAAATTTTTACTTTAGTCATTAAAAACCAAAATTTATTCAGCATTTCATAACATTTTACAAATTACTGTAAAATATATTTTTTCTATTCCTCAAAATAGGCTGTACAAGTTGACAAAAGTTGTCCTGAAAATTCAATTAATTCTAATTAGGTAAGTTTGAAGTGGACTGTGTTTTGGTGCTGTTGTAGACATTGCCTATGCCAGAGAACTGTCAACATGTAAATAATTTCCAGATTAACTGGGGCTTTGAATCTAGGAAGACTGATATATTTTAACCTTCAAGTCATTATATTATTTATTTCAGTAAAAACAAAACAAAACACAAAAACCAGTGAACAAAGACATGTTAAAATAATTATGTATTGTGTGACTTGGTTCAGTACTCTTTAAGGCATTCAGTTATCAGAAAATATAAATCAATAATAGGGGAAAACAGCAACTGAAATAGTAAGAAATATATTCCTAGTAAAATGAATCATATACAATAAGTGATCTATTTAACATTATCCAATTATTACTTTGGTTACTTTTTAAATTTTGCAGTAATTTAGAGTATAATTTGAAGATTTTACCAATTCAGTATATTTTAATTAATGTATAATATCACAGAAATATAGCTCTATAATTTTCAGGTTAGTTCCTTCTATTCTTTTTATGCACTGCGTATGTTTTTCCCCAGTGGCCTCAAACAGAAAATCTTCCCATTACAAGCATTTACACAATGGTTGAATGTTTTGGAGTTCTCAGATTGTCCTTTTTGTCCTCATATTTCAGCAACATTCAAAGCACTACAGCTGGCTGATCATGAGATTTTTCCCCATAGCCATTGGCTGCTATATTTCTCTTTGTGTTCTTAATGGCTCTAGATAGCTGCTAGGCCAGCATCTGCTTGAGATACAGCTACAGTGAGAAATTCACAACCTCAACCTTAAGCCTCAGGTCTTTGTAACTTACACAGTAGCTGAGGCTCAGATTGTTATGTATATCTGAAAAACTGAATATCTGTTCACCAGGGAAAATAAGAGAGAAAACAGGGAAAGAATATAGAAAAAAAATGAGAATTTAACAGTTGTTCATTTTACATTACTAGACAAGTCTTTTTGAGACAGGATGAAAATGACAAGAATACAGTTGTGTTTAGAAGTTAGGTAAATTCTCTAGAGAACATGTTTAGCTACCATATTAGTTCCAGGGTATGGTGAAACTTCCCTTTACTGATCTCTGAAGAGCAGACCTCTGTAATGATTAAGAGTCACCCACCATAGTTGTATAAATTCACTTTCATGTATAAATCTGCATATATGAATTTTATTTTTACACATTCCTGTATTATGTAGTACAAAGGCATAAGATCTTGGCCTGCACTTCTTTTTGTGAATTAATGATATTTTGTATTGTGTTTGCTTTGCATTGATGGGTGCGACAGTAACTTATGTGAGTATACTATTTACATCTTTCCATAGATTTTTGAAACACAGCAGTTTTATTGTTACTGTGGGGAGTTATAAATAATAAAGATGGCCATAAAATTTTAGCTGTTTGAAGCATTTGATTTTAACTTCCGTGAGCTTGAGTATCTTTCTCCCATCATGAACTAAGTTGTATTGCTTACGTTTGCACTAATCATTGTTCACTTAAGAATGAAAAATAAAAGGCTTATGGGAAAGTTTCACTTAAACCTGTTTCATTTGGGCAACTTTCTATGTGATATTTTATACAGTTAAGGCCTGTGGTCAGGAGTTTTTTTTTTTTGGCAAAATGTAGGAAAATAAATTTTTATTTAAAATTTAAATCATATGTGGAAAACCATAGCTTTAAAAGATATTATGATATACAAATCAAACCTACAAAGTAACTTTAATAATATTTAATTGACTTATAAAATGTTTTTCTTATGACTACAATCATATATATGTACATATTTTCTTGTACAATTTTTTTAATATAGGCATGTACCCATTATGTAGTATGGGAATCTCATTTCTGAAATTTCTAAATATAAAGATATAACTCAAACATTTAGATAATAAATGACATTCCAAAAAACAATAAGTATAGGATTATACACAAGTATCCCTGCCTTTTGAAAATTTATGTTATACTACTTCTCATTTATAGGAACTACATTAGTGCCTATCTTCACTAACTGAAGGACATTCAAAAAATATTTTCACTTTTGCAGCAAAATTGAAAAACAAAAGAAATGCTAGTTTCTAGCAATTTTTTCACAGCACTCATTCTAGAAGCAGCTCATTCTGACCAGCAAGAGTGGTCCTGCTCGGTTCCTTCCCCAGGAACTACATTTTTTAGGGTTTATATTTATCATAGTATTTCTGCTTTTTATGTTTAGTGTTGCTCTAGGTTTTATGCATTTGATATTTTATGTTTTATGTTATTTGTAGTGATTTGGTTGATTATTTTTTGGAACTGGGAACACTCAAGCTTTTCCATAGAAATGAATGGTAATTGCTTCTCTGTTTTACATCAATTTCAACTAGGATAGATTTCATATGCATGCTCTACTTTCGGATGGTTTGAGGATCTATATTAGACTGTGAGATACTACCTCACACCAGTGAGAATGGCACATATCAAAAATGTTAGCAACAATAATGTTGGTGAGGATGTGGAGAAAAAGGAATTCTACTACACTGCTGGTGGGAATGCAAGCTGGTCCAACCACTATGGAAAGCAGTATGGCAGTTCCTCAAACTACTAAGAATGGAACTCCCATATGATCCAGCAATCCCACTTCTAGGAATATAACAAAAAGACACAAATACACTGATTCAAAAAATACCTGCACCCCTATGTTTATAGTAGCACTATTTACAACAGGTAAGACCTGGAAACAACCTAAATGCCCTAAAACAGATGATTGGATCAAGAAGACATGGTACATACACACGATGGAATACTATTCAGCAATCAAAAAAAGATAAACTAGAGTCATTCATAGGAACATGGATGGAGCTGGAAGGGATTATGCTCAGTGAAATAAGTCAGAAGGCAAAAGAAAAATATCAGATGGTTTTCCCCCTAGGAGGACTATAAGGGAACCAAATATAAGTGACCAAGGAAAAGAATAATAATAACAATAATAATAAAAATAATTAAAAAAACAACAAAAACAAAAGATAAGGACAAATTAGGGATACTTTGTGTGGAAGGGGGAGGGAATGGGTTGAGGGCAGAAAGAGCACAAGGGACTGAGGTGATGGTGCACTGGTGAAATGGTGGTGGGAAACACATGGGGACCACAGTTAATGTCAAAAATATATAAATAAAGGGAGAAAAAGTAAAAGGAATAATTTTATAAAATATACATTGAATGGAGTAAGCACAGAAACAGAAAAACACAAAACCTGTACATTAGGAAAAGATTGTTATAAATGTTTATGAAGAGTTTTTTTTTAAGCTGTGAAGAAAAATAAGAGTCTAAAGACAAACAACAAAGTTTCACTTTCGTTAGTATTCAAGCACCTCTTATTTTTCAGTAAAAAGGACAAGACATTCATAGTTATTTCACAGAAAAAAAGCTAAATTAAGTTCATTCACAATTAAATCTGCAAATTAGCACAAAAATATCATTTATCATGTCTTTTTGAAAAAAAAAAAAAGAGCTTGATAATACCCAAATTTGATGAAAGCATAAGGAAATAGGTGGGAAGAATACACTTGACATTCTGAAGTGTAAATTTGCAGTATCTATGCAATAGAAAAGGCACATGAGCTTTGACCCAGTACTTGCACTGTTAAGGTTTTATAATTTGCAACCATATTTGAGTGAACACAAACCCATATAGAAGTACATTATAATATCAAATATTGGAAACTACCTGAATGTCAGTAGTGATTATAAGAATATTAGTAATCTTACTAATTGATCTGGGAAAATACCATAGATGCCCCACAGAAGAATGAAACAAAGGTGGACATGATGACTTGGAAATACGCTCGTGATATCTGCAAGTGAGCATGACAATCTCATTTATCATGTCTTTTTGATATATTGCTGAGGTATGATATAGCTCATGATATATTGCTGAGAGGAAAATAAACAAGTTCCAGGATACAGTGTATTGTACAAGGGGTATATTATAGTCCTGTTTGTGTCAATAAAACAACAAGCAAGTTGTGTTGAATGTATATTTATATGCCAAAATTTATACTGTCTTGCAAATTTTAATATTGAAACAACCCTCTTCTTCCCACACTGAGGTTAGAAAGTATTTTTAATTTTCCCAAAGTTCTGCAAGTGGCCAAAGCCATTTGCTTGAATTGAGTTCCAGTCTCAATATCTTATTGTTAAGGTTGTTCAGGGCAAGTTCTTAGTATTACTCCTGAAATAAAATAAGTTGTAGATACAGAAAGAACCTGGGCACTACCTCCATAGATAATTTTATGTGAAAATGAGTTTAGTCTCCACTTCTTACCATACCTTGTTTACATATTATAGTAGTTTCTTATTTTAAAGAATCATACATTTCTGACTTTCCTCTTTAAAAGAATTTTCTCTTTAAAATTCATTTTTTGATTTAGCCATATAGAATTAGTTTAAATTCTCCCAACAGTCACAGAGATTAAGGTCACTTGGGCGTGGGGGAGATTGGGCTGTCATTCACAGGGCAAAGCTGTGGTTCCCAGGGGAGTTACATAGGTTCTTTACCTTTGACACCAGATGTTGCACTTTTTTCATCTTGAGATGATACATTTGATGTAGGGCATCAAGTGAGGCTCAAGGGCTTTACACCAAAGTGTTTCATCAGCTTAGCAACACTTACTAACACTTCTTAAATGGAAAGGGCAATTGTTTTTTGCCTTTCTTCTTTTTTCCTTATGCATTATTCATGCAAGATTATTCATCTGTTTTTCATGCTACTCTATGATCTAACAGAAGATTAGAAATGAGAATATAAAACTGTTTCAGCCATGGATTCAGGAATAATCTTTTGCTTTTAAACATAATCAATTTATTTTGCTCCCTGAAATGAAAGTCTCATAATTTTGAAATCTGAAATAGCCTTGTTAAGAAAGTAGTACAATAATGGTGAAAAAATAGTAGAATATAAGCATGTAGCCCCATAAATTTGTTTGCAACTAAGAACAGAGAACAATATATTTGTCTATTACTCATAAGTTGAACTTTTATAATATAAGAAGTGACTCATATACATGGACGACCTGGATCAGTTAAGATATGAACTAGGCTGTGATAACAAAGACCCTTTGTAGAGGGCCTCAAACTAGACAGACCTTAGTCCCCTTCAGTTGACAGTCCAGGATGGTCAAGCCTGCATGTGGACAGGGCTGCCCCTCAAACCTGAAAAGCTGTTGTTGTTACAGTCATTTCTAGCAGGAAGTGAAAGGAAGAAGACAAGGAGGGGAAGCAATGTTCCTTAAAAGCAAATGATGCAGGAGCTGGACCTTTCTTTTCCTTGAAGAGTTCCTTGGTAGGAACATAGACACGGGGTGGCACTTGTGTCTGAGAGAGACTAGGAAAGGTAGTTTTCATCTGACTGGCTATGTGCCTAGTTGAAATGTTATTCCCATGGTAAACGGGGAGAATGCATTTTGGGGGGCAATAGTCTATTGATGTGCCTTTAATTATTTTACATTTTTAAAATTCATTTTACAATTGCATATACTTTCTAAAGGGGTGGGAATCAATAAAGCATGACTTGAAACTGCTACAGTAAGAATTAAAATGCATTTTGGCTTCAAGCATTTAATTTAAATGTACTTTTACTTAGTGTGTTGAGTAATCGAAACTAAAATGTCAGGAGTCAATAGTTTAATCCAATTCATTTATAGGAGGACCTATAAGACAAGCCACATTACCCCTCTTCATTGTAAAAATTCCACAGCTGAAAATTCTTATCATGCTTTTAAACTTTAAAAATCCTTTTAGTGCCTTCTGAAGAAATTTCTTGATTTAGTCACTCAAGAATCTCTAAATAGATTAACTTTTCCAACACTTCTGGAAATGTTATTTTTTTGGGGGAGGAACATTCTGTTCATCATTCTTGGAGTTAGATCTATCACAAACCTCTGAAACTTTTGCTTAGACTAACCAGTTGTTGTTCATCTAAAAACAGGGTGCTGTAATTTGTGGGAACACTGTTATCAAGTTTTAGCCAGAAAGTGGAGGGTGAAGGGGGGAATGAAATCAGTTTTTAAAGATAAATGCAGCATTTAGACAGTTGAGAGTCGTTCATTTATTTGAATATGGACTCACATTTCTGTTACTTTCTGTGTGTTCTGTCATGTATTGTGGTAACATAAATGACTGAAGGATGTTTGGGATTTGGTTTACCAGGACAGAGTCACAGTGGGCCAGACTGAGAACTCAAGCTCCTTTGTTGACAAAGACACCAGGTCAATGAAAAAGTTAAATTTAAATTGCTAGTATTCTTCACAATTCATTTTTTGTTCTTTCTGCATGGAAAGAGAATATGTTTTCATTCTTTGTTGCTGTAGATGTTACGTGCATGTACAGTCTGAGATTAAAAAATTGCAGAATCACAAATTTCTCATCAACTTCTCTTCAGGTTAAATACAGTCCATGTAGCTTATGTTTGCCATGAGGGCTAAGCACACTACACTGGGAGTGGAAACATATTTGACTTACATCGCAAAATTTTTTGATTAGAATTCTTCTGATAATACTTCACACATTCCATAGCCATCTATATGCTAATATTTCCAACAAATTATCAGATGCTATTTCTACATAACCTTTTTCTCAACAAATGACCTGTCATGTTCATAATCGCCTCAATTTTTGGTGGCAGTTTTAATTTTATCTAGCAAAAAATTGAAGGCCCATAAAGAAACTAATTACATAGTTTCACAGTTAATAATATGGTATCTAGTTTTAAGACTTGTAGTGTGCAGATTTATCTGGTTAAATTTTCTAAGATCCAAAGCTTATTTTTTTAAGCATGTAGAAATCTTTTCAACAGCTTTCATATCATGGACATAGAAACATCGAATGTTGATTTTCCACTTTTGTTATGAGCATTTTTCTAAGCCTGAGCTTCATTAAATGCCACCTTCACATATACTCCTCTTCTTATTCAGGTTTCCTCTGAAGAATTAACAGCTCTACAAAGTGTAATCAGAACAAAGACATTTTATCTGGAAAATTTGTGAGTTCTTTACCAGTATCGTTACTATTACTGATTCATCTAAAACCTTGAGGTTTTAAACCATATGATTCTTAAGGTTCACTGATTTTCTGACTATTAACTATTGACAGATTCGCTGTGCAAAGGAAATCCATGATATGGCCTATTATTCCATCTGTACTAGAATATTTTAGCAAAGAACCAATCAAAAATGATATTTTCACATCTCAATTTTTTCTGTATTTTGAATCAGATACAAAACAGATACTATTTGACATAATTTTATTAAGAAACAAATATTTAAGAATGCATATTAAAATGTAGAAAGACTTACAATTTTTAAATTTAACATTATCCTTTGACAGCTTTAAAGGATATTGAAGCCAGAAAAAGCTAAACAATAGGAGAGAAAAGATAACAGAGGGAAGAGCTTAGAAAATAAGAAATTGAACATTGAAAATGTTATACAATAGGAAATCTGAAATAGAAACCTATTAGGAAGAAAACAATGGTGGAAATGGGAAAAAAGTAAGGAGTTTAAAACAAAATTGACACTAACCTCTTTTGGTTAGATATTCTGTCAGGCAAATATTTTCTTTAACCTATAGAGTTAGGGATATTCCTGCATTTATTTTCTGAGCAAATAAGGACTCTACTATTCATATGTCCTTCTGCATGTAAATGCAGAAGGATTTCCATATTGACACTAGAAAGACTCTAAGCACATTTTATCAACTAGTTATTTTGCTTTTCAAATCTAATGTGAAAACATACATTCCTCCATTCTATTCCCTTAATAGCTTTCTTTCATAATTGGTTTGGTGAATGAATGACTTAAATGTATTCATTGTGTAATGGCATTGCACTGCTTCACATAATTGATATGATTACCCATTATATTATTTAATTATTTTTTCTCATTTTGTTTCATAAGACTTTGGGGGCTCAGCTTATATGAAAGACATTCAAAAAGCTCACACATATTGTTCTTTATGTCAAAGTTCTGTTTCCATTAAGCCTAATGGTCTTTTAGAGAAATTGCCTTTTGTGTATATAAAGCTATTTTATCATTTTGATTGAAATAATTTTAATTTGGGCACTTTGTTGTCTGTAATGGACTGAATGCTTGCATGATTGGGTTTAACTGCACACATGGTGGGTCTATCAGAGCAAAGTCTGTGTTTCATCTGCATCCTTTCTCGTTTCCACTGTTTGACTTTCACATTCCAGATTTTAACAAGGATAGTGTTGCTCAGTGACTGGCAGTTTGCTTCAGAAATCAACTCCAGTGTTAATAAATTTCAGAAACTAGTCCTATTTCTTTTCAACATAGGGAGTTTAAAATGCAGACTGAAATCTCCCATGACTTAAACTGTCATAATATTGTAAATGTAGTATATAATCACACATTTGATGCAGCTAAATTAAACACTCAAGGCACTGATGAATGCTACAAAAATTTCAGCTCTAGATTATGCAAAAAACATAAGGTATTTTCTTCCATGTGGGTGCTCGATTACTTTGTTTAGAAGAAAAAAAATAGGAAGAAAGGCAGTTTATAAACCTGTATTTTGAAGAGACAATTTCTTTAAGAATTTTTATTTCTCTAATAAAAAGCAAATTACCATGTAAATGATTATTCTATGTGTTGTTCAGAGTGTTTGACTCAAATGCCCATCTCTTCCCCTCTCAGGACTCCATGAACGTGGTAAGAATGGAAAATAGGAAAACCAATTTTTTGAATTAATTGATACAAATCCAGAAGTATTTCAGTGAACAAAAGCCCTTGCTCTTAAAGAGCTTGCATTCATGGGCTAAAAGTCATGTACTGAGGGAGAGGGACCAAGTGAGAGAAGGGATGTTGTGGTAGGCAAACCTCAGTAATAGGATAGCATTTGAAAGAGCCCTAAGGAATGGCAGAGAATCTGAAGAGGCATGATTCAGCACCTCTAGATCATATACAGTGTTGTAAACCCGTGTTACCTTAAAGAACAAAAAAAGAGTGAGCATGTGGATATCGAAGGAAGAGTATTTCAGAGTGACAGAATGAAGAGGATTCCTTGAGGAAAAATGGATGGTCACTCTCCATTGTTTGGGTAACTAGTAAAAGATTATTTTATAGAATGGGGGTCGGCAAGTTAAGGGAGGAGTTGATTGTTTGACACTGTTGTGAATGTGTCTTGGGAGATTTGTGTGGGAAGAGACTAGAGTAGGTTGGAAGAACAATTTTAGAAGGAGGAATGAAAAATAGAAATATTTAATGGAAGGTTTTTACTACATGGTTACTGTGTATGGTTACATGGTTACTTTGATAAGACTGTTTTCTCCTAATATCCCAACAAAATAGTCATTAAATTCTTTATCTTTTTAAAGTATTATTGAATTGAATGTTTCAGTGAATAGGTTAAAATACTTCTGTCCCACAGATTTGAAGTGATACCGGAAATATGAGATGTTAGACTTTGAATATTTTTCCTATTCCCCCAGGCCACACAGATTTTCCTGATTATGAATTCTTATATCTTTTGATAGCTATTTTAGCATTCTTTTAGATATTTTCTGTGGAATTCAGTATGAAAATGTTAGTAACATTAACTTGAAAATATATGGATTAAACACAATTCAACAACTTTCCTTGAAAACTATTCAGCTATAGGTATCTACTATGTTATCTGGAAAAATGAATCCTCATGCAAGAGTTTTCGAATCTTTGAGACTGAAAAAGTATCTGTATCTCATAGAATTCATGGCACACATTTAAATAAGCCATTCAACTGTTAAATATGCCATTAAATTTATCTTTAATCATTTACTGTTTTTGTCTCACAGCTATAAAATACATGCAGTGACAACAAACTTGGTTTAAAAATAGAACTGCCAGGTTAATGAAACAAATGGAAAGATGTGGATGTCATTGATAGTGAATACTGGGAGATACTGAATTCTGGATTAAACAAGACAATCAGGTTCGATTTTTGCTGTATTTTGTCGCTATCTTGTGGCAGTTATCTGACATAGCAGAAATATCAGTGGGAAAGTCTGAGTTCTTTCATAGATTGGGATTTCTTGAATAGTGGTAGTGATTCCAGGAAACTTCCAGTTCCTCAATATAGAAGACAGGGAAATAGAAAACCCCCTCTGCTACTACATATCCCACTTCATATCCTGCGATATGAATAGCGCCCTGGGTTTATTCCTCTCTTCCTCCAGAAGATTAGAATTTACAATACATCTGCTTCTACTCAAGAACTGGGCGCAATCACAGCCAAGCCATTTCTTAATTTGAGTCATCATGAAGTTTTACTTCATGTGTTCTTAGAATTCAAAAAGTATGCTATACTCTGATCACTCATTAAGGAGGAATTTACTTGTGACTATAGAGAATGAAAATAAAACTTTCTACTATCAAGGATTACCTGTACAATGGGGATGACTGCGAATAGGTAATTTTAATAGGTTTGCAAAAAATGTTATATAATTATACCTACTACTCAGGAAAGCCTACATAATTTGATGTGTACAATATAAAATGAAAACATAAGATCCTTTGTTGAAAAATTATTATGATTTTAAGGACAGCAATAGCAGAACATTAAAGAAAATCAAGTCCTAACAAAATTCAGGGCCCAGTTCAACTGCCCAGGTCACATGCCTGGAGGTCAGACCTACAGATGTGTACTGAATTCACAGTATAATTGGAGTGATTGCATATATCATTTAGAGATTCAGTTATTTAGTTTTACAAGGACCTTGTTAGGTTAGCACTGTTATTTTACATGAGGTGTGGATAAGTTTAACAAGTGGCCTAACATCCACAAAAAGAGACTGAACTGTTATTCAAACCTATGTTTTGGCAAGAATCCTTTTTACATATTATAGAATTGAACCTCTTTCTTTTTTCCTAAATTTAGCTTTATACAACTTACCTAGTCATACACCTGTACATGCACACCTATTTACTATATTGATAGCAAATGATTAATGATGAATGCATTTTTGCCTGTTTCTTTAACTCATGTTTGTGATAGAATGCTCTATGCCAACTAGTCAGTTTAAGCAGAAGAAAGCTCTGGATGCAGACTTTGTTCAGCCTATGTCTGAAATAAGGTGTCCCATAGAAGAAAAATTTAGTTCCTTTACAAGAAATTAGCTCTTTCAAAAGCAAGCAATTGTCACTGAAACCTCTGATTTCCCAGGAACCACATTCAATCCAATGAGTATTTTTTAAGAGTATTTATATCAATCCCTCTCCCAAATTGTAAGATGGTTTATGTATTTCTATCCTCAAATCTATATTTTTTATAGAGAAAAAAAATTGACACACAGAGATTGAGACTAGTTTAAGAAGTTATATGTATGTTAAATTGTCAGTATAGTACCACCCATTGGAATTAGAAGAGTGATTATTTTGCATCTACCAGTTTCAAGAATTCTGCTGAGTGGCTTGGATGACAGCCCTACTCATTCATAAGAGTCTTCCTTTTTGATGATGGAGAAGCAGAGACTCAGTGAAGCTGGAGGCCGTGATGGTGGTAGGTCTGTGATAACACCTCATGAGTCTCATGGGCAATTTTATGGTTTTTACAGAACACCCAAGAACTTCACCTTTCCTCAAGCCAGTCTTTCCACAAGTGGTGCATCTGGACTATTTTCCATAGGGGCTGGGCTGGTCTACATTCCCACCAACAGTGTACAGGGGTTCCTTTTTGTCTACATACTCACCATCAGTTGTTTCTGGTTTTGTTGATTTTTGATGTGTGACTATCACAGGATCGAGGCCGCATACTGTTATGGTTTTGATTTACATTTCTCTCATGATAAATGAGATTGAACATTTTTTATGTGCCTATTGACCACTTAGATGTCCTCTTTGTCTATTTAAATTTGCCCATATTTTGACTGGGTTCTTTGTTTTCATTTTGTTGAAGGTTGCTTGACTTCTTTGTCGCTCTTGGCTATTAGCTCCTTGTCAGATATCTGTGCAAAAATTTCTCCCATTCAGTAGGATGTCTTAATGTTGGTGATAGTTTTTTCCATTGTACAAAAACTTTTGGTTTGATGTAGGCTTGTTTTTAATTTCTTTCTTTCTTTTTTTTAAAAGATTTATTTATTTATGCATGCAAGAGCTGGGGTACACATCAGAGTCGCGGGAGGTGAGAAAATTCACCAGAGACAGAGTGGGGAGCAGAACAGGCAGACTGACCCAAACACACTGCTGAGGGGAGCAGCAGGAGAGGCAGGAGAGGTCTACTGAGCCATGTGGGTCCCCTCCCTGGCTGGGGATGGAACACGCGCTGCTGTGCCGCGGATGCTTCACAGTGTGGTGCTCAACCCGCTGCACCACCAGGGAGGCCCCTGTTTTTAATTTCTTATATCCAACTTTTTATTCCATTTTAAGTTCATTTTTATGCATGGTGTGAGAAAGTGGTCTAGTTCCATTCTTCTTCATGTGACTGTCCCATTTTCTCAGGACCATTTGTTAAAGAGACTTTCTTTTCTCCATTGTATAGTATTGGCTCCCTTGTCATAGTTTAACTGTTCATGTCTTGATAAAGTAGGTTTATTTTTGGGCTTTCAATTTTATTCCATTAGTCTGTGTATCTGTTTTTATTCCAGGGTCTTACTGTTTTGATTACTATGGCACTGTGCTACACTTGAAATCTGGGAGTATGATACCACCATTCCTCTTCATTTTTTGTCAAGATTTCTTTAGCTATTCAGCATCTTTTATGATTCCACATACATTTTAGTAATATTTGCTGTATTTTTTAAAGAATTTCATTGATACTTGGATAGGGGTTACCTTGAATCTATATATTGCTTTGGGAATTAACATTTCAACAATGTTAATTTTTCTAATCCACAAGCATGGAGTATCTTTCCATTTTTTTCATGTCTTCTTATATTTCTTTTAGCAGGTCTTATAGTTTGCATTGAATAGGTCTTTCACCCCTGTTAGATTTATTCCTATGTACTTAAATATTTTTGATGCTATTGTAAATGGGTTTTCTTGGTCTTTCTCTTCTAGTCATTATTTTCCTATAGCAATGTAATAGACTTTTGTATATTGATTTTGTAGCCTTCCACTTTACTGGTTTTTTGTTTCTATTAGTTCTTTTGAAGAATTTTTAGGGTTTTCTCTGTATGTGATTATATCATCTGCAAGTAGTGATAGGTTTCTTAGTCTTTTCCATTTTGGGTTCCTTTTATGTCTTCCCTTGCTTAATTGTGCTAGCTAGGACTTTCAATACTATTCGAACAGTAGTGGTGAGAATGGACATCTTTGCTTTCAGTTTCTCACCATTGCTAGATGTGAGTTTTACGTATATGACTTTTATTTTTATGTTGAGGCAGTTTCTTTCTGTCTCTGTTTTACTAAGAGTTTTTATCATAAGTGGATAGTGAATCTTGACAAATACCTTCTCTATATCTACTGATATGATTTGGTCTTTCCTTTTGTTGATATGGTAAATTACACTGATTGATTTACATATGTTGAGGCATCCTTGCATCCCTGGAATAAATACCACTTGGTATTAAGTATGATCCTTTTAATGTATTGCTGAATTCAGTTTGCTAAGACTTTATTAAGGATTTTTTGATCTGTGTTCTTCAGGGATTGGTTTATAGTTTCCTTTTTTGTCATGTCCCTGTCAGGTTAGGATATCAGAGTATTGGCCTCATAAAAATATTTGGAATCAATCCCTCTTCCTCAATTTTTGGATGAGTTTAAGATGAATAGGTATTCATTCCTCTTTGAAGGATTTGTACAACTGACTGGTAAAACAATCTGGGCTTTTATTTTTGGGAAGACTTTGGATCACTATTTTCATGCTTATATTTGGTCAATTCAGGTTTTCTTTTCTCCTTTATTCAGCCTTAGAAAGTTGTGTATGTCTGAGAATTTGTTCACTTCTCCAGATTTTCTAATCTTTTCACATAAAAACATTCATAGTGATCTTCTAAGATATCCCATATTTCTGAGATGTCTGTTCTTACTTCTCTTTCATTTCTGATATTATTTATCCATTTTCTCCCTTTTTTCTTAGTGAGCCTAGCTAGAGCTTTGTTTACATATTTGTTTGTAAAGGAAGATCATCGTTAAAAGCAATTACAAGTACATTTGTATGTAATCCCTGAGATAGTTTTTAGGTTTTTTATTTTAGTTTTCTTTAATTAAAGTGTTTGACCTAATCTAATTTTAAGTTGTGGCTATAAATGGTGAAACTAATTCCTCAAGAAGAAAGCCAGTCTCAATACTGAGAGTACAATAGCCTACTTCACAGGCAGAATGATGATTTGAATGTGGATATAGCACTTGTAGAGATCCTGAGCATATGATTTTTCCTTAATTCCTTTTATTTTATTGCTGCCACTTAAAGCAAATCTAAATGATCACACACATATCATTCATATATTTTTTGCTTATTGCAAATTTGAATGAAGTTTAAAATACTGGAAAGAAAATGGTAGAAAAACATCTACTTTGAAGTTTTCTAATGGAGTGATGAATTATGTTGCTTTATTGATTTGATGGAGAGATTTTAAGTACTTTGCTTTTATATATACATTCTTTTTTATTTTCCTTAATGCTGGGAATTAATGAATACTTTCATTAATTATATTTATAATCCAGAGGGTGAATAAGAAAGCTAAAAGAATATATCATCAAAACACTCTGATTTCCTTAAGAAAGGTTATATTTATTAGATTAGAGGTTTCTTATTAGGCATTCAGTTCTTGATTCTGAGACTATTTCCTTCAAAGAAAATAGTGAAAATCATTTATTTGAAACTCATATGATCATCTTTCTGAAAAATTGTATGGACACCAGAAAAAAGCTAGCATTTTCCAGAGGTTTCAATTCTATTTTTCTGAGCATTTTATATGGAAGCCAGCAAGCACTACAGTTAGACCTTTGATGCAGAAACAAAAATGTTAAGCAGTAGAAATTCTGTCATCATTTTTGAATAGTTTTTGAAGGGGTAGTTCACATTTATTATGTGATAAGGAAATAAAAAAGAGAGTCATTTTGCTAAGGAGATTGGTTTCTGAAAAGATTGACTGAAATACCAGATCAATTTAGGGAACTATGTTGCCGTAGAGAATCAGTAAGATTCTGTACGTTATAGGTTATAATGTAGGTTATAAAAAATATCTGAAACTAAACATCACACCTATGACATTTAAAGTAGACACAAACTGTCTCCTCAAGAGGTCAATAATTATATTTCTTTTATATGCTTGAAAGAAACTCTGTCAGCTTTCTATAATGAACTCAATACTACCTGGAGGCGTGTTAATCTTAGAACTTTTATAGTCATGCATCAGTGCTGAAATTATGGATCTCATGTGTTTTATGATTGATGAGAACTCTGGACACATACGATTGGATACTGCTATCGTTCCACTGAATTTTCTTGCTAGTGAGTTTTCACTGTAATATAAATTCCTTTATTAACAGTAGACCAAAAACCAAATTCTAAATGACAAATACACCAAAAAAAAACTTGAGGAAAAATGCAACAAATGTGACTGAGAGTAAAAATTGTAGATTCCATATTAACTATTTAAGAGCTAACAGAGGGTAAATTATAATTTACAGGTAACTCATCATTATATAATTTGTGAAACTGTTTTGCACAATTTGCCATTCATGAATGTTTTATTTCCATAAACAAAACATGTCAATATTACATTATAATATCCATCACGTGATAGAATAAAATATGACATTTATTTAGGAAGGGGAAGGTTTTCTTTTCAGCTAAAAGCATTCAGTTTCCAACTGATTTAAGAATTTGCAATGGAGAAATATTTACTTGTTTTATGCAGCCAAACATTAAAAAAAAAACCCTAGGAATTTAAAAAATGGATCAAATTTACTGGTATCAAAATTGTTGGGAATGTTTATTTTTAGATACTGCTGGAGGATGGGTTAGGGGAGAGAGAAGGAAATTTAAAGTTACTTAAGAGAATTTCAAACAACTAAATTCCTGAAGAGTCACTTCCAATTTCTTTGAAACATCTGAACGATTCTCAGGAGAGTGCAAATTAGGCTTTTTAAAAAATTTTACTTTCCAAGTTAAAGATTTTCCAATCCTGTCTTTTGGAAATTTGTTGAACATGATGTATCACCTTCTAAAACCGTGTATTCCTATCACAGTTTACTCTTTGTTATAATTTATCTTTTAAGCATATATTTTTAACTATAGATAAGAAAACTCACATGCTTGGGGCCTCCCTGGTGGCGCAGCGGATTGAGCACCACACTGTGAAGCATCTACTGCACAGCAGCGCGAGTTTGATCCCAGGCTAGGGAGGGGACCCATATGGCATTACAGACCTCTCCTGCCTCACCTGCCCGTGCTCCCCTCAGCAGTGCACTTCTGTAGATCTGCCTGTTCTGTTCCCCATTCTGTCTCTGGTAGATCCTCTCACCTCCTGCACCTCTGGCCTGTACCCCAATTCATGTATACATAAATAATTAAATCTTTTTTTAAAAAACTCTCATGCTTTATGGGATCATAGTCCATGAAATAGTATTAGGTGATACTTAAGTTTTGCAACTAATATATATTAATTAAAATTTAAAACTAAATTTTCCATAGTCAGTGATTCTATTTGCTAAAAATTTCTTCTGAATGACCATAATTATTAGAATACAATTGATCAAAAAACTAAACATTTCAAAATTTGATAAGTAAATGTTGAATACAATTAGAATTTTAAAGTAACTTCTACATCTGTGATTAGTAACTGTTTATAAGAATGATGCTTAACATTAACTCTATTCCCATTTTTCATCATTATAGATATAAATACTGATCTAACTTGTTTATATAAACAATGCATTTAAATGCAAATACCATTTAACCCTTCTTAGATACATGCAAAATATTATATTATGATATATTATCGAAGATTATGTTTAAAGGTCAGTTAGCAGATAGCTTTATCAGGGTTTTGAATTTTGTTGATTTTCAGGGACTGGAAATCATGAGCATAATGATTAGTTACACAGTTGCTAGTGTTCAGTTACATAATATACTTTAATTTTTTCATTGTTCTGAAGATTTTAACAAGTCTATGCATGGAAATTCATAAATAGACCATACTACCAACTTCTGCAACTAAATTAATTAAAATTTAAAACTAAATATAACACAAGATAGAGGGTGGGTAAGATATATAATTACATTTGAAAAGTAATGGAGTGATTATTATGGAAAGGAACTGCAACCTGTATGAATCCTGTCAGAATGTCACTGATGGGACATAAAAACAATTTGTAGCAAAAACCCTTAAGCAGATCCCTTAAGCATGGCCCCTGTGGAAATATCCTTGAATATATAACCTGTCCAAAATCTCTACGAGCCATTTAAACTACTTTGTCCCAGTTGAAAGCCAAAGATTTAGCCAATACTGATCTTTTATAGGTTTAGAAACTGAGTTCCAGTGTTTAGAATTGGTGTTAGAAATATGGCTGTATGTGGACTGGTGTATGGAATTGTTTTTGTGTGTGGCTATATTCACAGGGGATATAGTCACTACATTGTGGCATATATTACTCTGATTTAGCAAATAATATCAGATAATTAAATACAGTTCTATTTTTTACCACCCCCATCAGTATTACATATTGAGGATTATTTAATATCAGCTAAGTTATTTTTAAATTATTTTTTCTTGTGTTTATATGATATGTCTTTGGGTTCACTGATACTTTCCTCTCTATCATTTCTTCTTTAATGACAAGAATTCTTAAAGGAAATATTACAATTTTACCATTTGATCATTTTTAAAGATTTCATTTTTCATCTTCATTACTATTCATTTTTCATTTTCTCTATTCAATTTCTTTGCAATGATATTTTTTAGACATTTTCTGGAAATTCTAACATTTGGATCTTACTTGGTTTTACGTCTGTTGATTATTTTATCCTTTTATTGTAGGTTATATTTCCTAATATTTTATTATTTGCTAGACATTCTGACTAGAAGACCATAGAAAATGAAAATGATATTATTTTCTTCAAAGTGAGCATTCCTTTCTTTTGTCAAAACTAGAGTAAGGAGTTTATCACTTAGATTCAATCAGATGTTGAGTTGGATTGGGACTGGGTAGCTATCTTAATTACTCTGGTTTCAAATATCTCAAGAGAAAGTAATTTCTTGGAGTTTACTCTTATCGTAATTCTTTTTATCAAGACTTTATCATCCAAACATATCTTCTGTTTTTCCTGTTCAGTTCCTCACCATTGTAGTGAAGAAATCAGTTGTAATCCCAAGGTAGAAACTCACAAGGAAAGAACTACCTTTGCAATATAATTCTTTCCCGGATCCAATATGTCATGTCAAACTGTATGGTTATTAAAAGGCATCTCAGATTTTACTTTATTGAAATAGGGTCCTTCAAGTTATGAAGTCCTCTTCCAGTCTTTGCTCAGGTTCAGAAAAATTCTGAAATAGGAAAGTCAGTCATTATCTCTTAGGAATATCTTATTTCTCCTTGGAATTTATTTTGTTTAAACTTCTTTGTAACTCTTTAGGCAATATAAAATATGATTTTATTGTTGTACATTTATTTCCTTGTTTTTACAATGGCAGTAAACTATATCCTACTGAGAAGTGGATATCATTATTTTTAAAGAATAAAATAGACAAATTTTTAGTTCTCTGTTACTAATAAGAGACAATTTGTGACAGATCTTAGAATTGAAGTGACTCAAGAGACTTGAAAAAGCCTATGCAAATTTTTCATTATTTATTTATTTTTATTATTTGTGTTTTAAAATTTTATTAACTTCTCTCATTAAATATTTAGATATTTAAAAAAATATCATTTCCCTTGAGTCACTGGGAGCTCTGATTGCACTAATTCAGTATTTCCAGTGTCATCCATCAGTTAGAGCTGAGCAGTCTATCCTTTTCAGAAAGATCACAAACTCACTATTGTTATCATTTTATTCCAGCTTGGCCCCTCTAGACATAATTTACAGCTATGCAAGCCCAATGGGTAGAGCAGACTTTTGTACTGGCCATCTTGGTGGATGGACTTATCTTCTGTCAAGATCTCCCTTTAAGACAACCTCTTGCAATAGACTATGGTGAGGGACTAAAGATGACTTAGTGGTAGAAGCACTGTGGTGGCAATGCCTGATGGGGCTGTCCAAATATTATCTCAATTAAAAATTAATTAAAAATATAGAACTTGCTATAGGAAACACAGTTGTTTGACACTCTCCAGCTGCTGTACCTTCAGATTTACTGTGTTACTTCTGTATACCACATTCCTCTTGGGCTGTCTAAGTCAATGACAGAGCATATGAAGGATACTGGAGGTGGGACATGTCTGGTGGGTGGAGCTGGGGAAGAGAATTCCGCTAACAGGCTATTTTTACTCAAGAATTCTCCTTCAGCCTGACTGAGACATTCCTGAAGAGCACTATGCATATATAACCTGGCAAGGAGGCATTCAAGAACCCCATTCTGAGTGGAATGTGTGCTATGGAGATTCTCTGGAACACTGTGACTGCTAATGATTTAATTAATCATGACTTGGGATAATATCCCAGTGGAGAGGAATGTCTTGTTGAAGTGATCATTTAAGCAATCAGAAGATGAATAATTAGAGTCGGTGTTGGACAATGCTTGGAAAAGCAGCAGAGTGGGCTGGTTATTATCAAGTTGCACTGTTACTCTGAGGGAGAACTGAGAAATTGAGTGTGGCTAACACTCTGTAAAAGGTTAATTGTGACAGACAGAGGATATATTTGGTGTATTGCAAATAGGTTCTTATATCTTTTAGATGAATAATGAACATAGCAAGGAGAAGACAGACTTTATACTTAACATCATAGAGGTCCAGACAGTTATTATTTACTAGTTTTTTCAGGAACTACTCAGAGAGAGTTCTGTCCCTTCCAGAGGAGAGAACAGTGACCATCATTGACAGAAAGTAGTTATACATACAACACCTAGAGCTTCATGCTCAGAAAGAATGCTGCACCTCTTTGTAGTTAAAGCACGAGATATTTAAATGCTTAGTGAAGATTTGTTATACTAAAGTCAGGACTACAGTTGAATAAAACCTGGGGTCCTAGAATATAATATAGGGAAATCTGGGAACATGCCCTTTAGGAGTTTAGCTTGGAGAATTCTCTATTCTCTTGGAGGTTGCCGAGGTGCCCCACATCTACCTTGTAAGAATGAGCATTTTACCTTATTACAGAGTGAAACTGCAGAGGCCTCTCAACCACAGAACCACAGAGTGGTCCCACTTTGACTGTCCTAACTCCATTCTTGGCTGCCAAGCTGGTATAGGATTAACTCCCAAAATAAACCTACTGGATCACACTGGGTCTGGTAATGAAGGAAGAGATTACACTCTTAGTGAGCTACAAAAATGAGCTATTATATACCTGTGAGAGTCAAGGGAATGGTACTCATATTGGAGTTTTAATGGTGAGCAAGGGAACAACAGGCTGGGTAAGCAAAAATCCATTGACTTGGGACACTGTCTCAGGATACTGGATTTAAAACCCTGGCAAGAACTCAATGGGATATGGGAAACTCACTGCTAAGGAGGTTCTGAGCAGCCTTGAGAAAAGGATTATGGCCCAGTAGAAATACCTTAGTTGCCTTTAAAGATGCTAAGAAAGAAATGGGCCAAAGCAAGAATGTATATGGGAAAGGGTCAGAGAACATACCGTTCACCATGGCCATTAACAATGTTCTGGTGAGGAGACTTCAAACTCTACTATAAAGCAATAGTAATTAAAACAGCATGGTATTGGAACAAAGAGACACACAGACCAATGGAACCATATAGAAGGCACAGTAGTAAAACCACACAACTAGGGACACCTGATCTTTGACAAAGGAGGAAAGAATATGCGATAGAACAAGGACAGCTTATTTAATAAATGGTGCTGGCAAAACTGGTTCACCATATGCAAAAAAATGAAACTGGACTACTGTCTTATACCATATACAAAAATCAACTCAAAATGGATAAAAGGCCTAGATGTAAGAATCAAAACCATAAATTACATAGAAGAAAACACAGGTAATGTTACAAGACATACATCTCAGGAACGCCTTTAAAGATGCATTTCCCAAAGCAATAAAAATGAAAGAGAAGATAAACAGCTGGGACTACATCAAATTAAAAAGCTTCTGTACAGCAAAGGAAACATTAAACAAAACAAAGAGACACTGACTGGGAAAAAGTCTTTGCTCTCCACATATCGGACAAGAGTCTGATTACAAAGATATACAAAGAACTCATAAGACTCAAGAAAAACAAAGTAAAAAAACCCAATCAAAAATGGGCAGAAGAGCTTCAAAGACATTTCTCCAAAGAGGACATGCACATGGCCAACAGGCACATGAGAAAATGTTCAACCTCCCTCATAATTGGGGAAGTGCAAGTTAAAACCACAATGAGATAGCACCTTACACTGGTAAGAATGGCACATATTAAAAAAACCACAATGGCTAGTGTTGGTGAGAATGTGGAGAAAAAGGAACTCTACTACACTGCTGGTGGGAATGCAAGCTGGTCAAACCATTATGGAAGGCCATATGGAGATTTCTCAATCTACTAAAAATAGAATTATCATATGACCCAGCAATCCCAATCCTAGGGATCTACTCAAAGGACACAAAAACACCGATCCAAAAGAGCACTTGTACCCCCATGTTTATTGCAGCACTATTTATAATTGGTAAGACCTGGATACAACCCAAATGCCCAAAGTAGAAGACTGGACCAATAAGATGTGCTACATATACACGATGGAACACTATTCAGCAATCGAAAATGATAAACTAGAATCATTTATGGAAACATGAATGGAGCTACAAGGAATTATACTCAGTGAAACAAGTCAGAAGGCAAGAGAAAAATATCGGTTGGCTTCACTTTTAGGAGGAATGTAAAGGAAAATCAATACAAAAAATAATAATAAGAAAGAGCTCTAGGAAATGAGCAATTACAGCCAAAACAAACAAACAAACAAGCAAACAGACAAACAAACTAAAAACACAACAAGAACAAAAGGTCAAAGATAAACCAAAGGGCTCATGGGGGGAGGGTGGGGAAGAGACCGGGATAAGGGCAGAAAGCGCACATGGAACTGAGGTGATGGTGCACAGGTGAAATGGTGGTGGGACACCCTGGGGACTACAAATAATGTTAAATATAATTAAATTTAAAAAAAAAAAAGAATATTCTGGTGAGGTAGCTTCCCTGGTGGTGTTAAAGACATAGCACTATCAAGCTATTGCCAGCCGCTACCTCATGAGTTTGATTCCTGGCCATGGAGGTGACCCACATGGCACAGCAGACCACTTCTGTCTTGCCTGTTGCTCTCCTCAGAGTGTATTTCAGTCAATCCATCTGTTCTGTTCTCCACTCTGTCTCTAGTGAATCCTCTTACCCACCGCACCTCTGGCCTGTATCCCAGTTCTTATATGCATAAATAAATAAATGAATAAATAAATAAATAAATAAATAAATAAATAAATAAATAAATAAATAAATTTTTGAAAAAGAATGTTCTGGTGAGAGACATAAATCCACACATATATAGGTATCTAATATATGACATAGGGGCAAAGAATATGCACTGGACCAAGGACAGTCTCTTCAAAATATGGTGCTGGGATAACTGGACTGCTACATACAAAAGAATGAAGCTGGACCACTACCTAGCATCTTATACAAAAACCAACTCAAAAGGATAAAAGATCTGAATGTAAGATCTGAAACCATACAATATATGGAAGAAAACATAGGCAAAACACTCTGTGATATATATCTCAGAAATACCTTTAAAGAGTCATCCTTGTAGCAAAGAAAATGAAAGAAAAGATAAACAGCTGGGATTATATCAAACTAAAAAGCTTCTATACAGCAAAGAGACAATAGCCAAGATGAAGAGATACCCTACATATTCATAGAAAATATTTGCACTCCACACAACTTGTTATGGACTGATATCTGAGATCTACAAAGAGCTTACACAACTCCCCAAAAACAAAACAAAGAATCCAGTCAAAAAATGGGTAGAAGAGCCAAAAAGACACTTCTCCAAAGAAGAAATGCAGATGGCCAACAGGCACATTAAAAAATTCTCAGCATCACTTATAATCAGGGAAATGCAAATCAAAACTACAATGAAATATCACCTCACACCAGTAAGAATGGCCCACATAAAAAAACAATTAACAAAAATAATTGCTGGTGAGTATGTGGGAAAAAGAAATCCTTTTACATTGCTGGTGGAAATGTAAACTGATCCAACCACTACAGAAAACTGTGTGGATGAACCTCAAATTACCATATGACCCAGCAATTACACTTCTAGAATCTACCTAGAGTACCGAAATCATTAACTCAAAAGGAAACCTGCACTCCTATGTTCATCGCAGACTATTTACAATAGCTAAGATATGGAAACAACCTAAATGTCCCAAAACATGACTAGATCAAGAAGATGTAGCATATACACAACGGAATATTATTCAGTAGTTGAAAACGATAAACTCATGCTATCTGCAGCAACATAGATGGAACTGGAAAGGATTATGCTCAATGAAATAAGTCAGATGGAAGAAGAAAAATATCAGATGCTTTCACTTATAGGAGGTATATAGGGACACCAAACAAGGGGTAAAGAAAGAAGAAAGGGACAAAATTATCAGGCAAACTATAAATCAGATATACAGCAGAGGAGGTAGAGGGATCAAAATAGAGGAGGGAAGAGCACAAGAGACTATGGTGACAGTTTATGGGTGACTTGGTGGTAGGAATTTTATGGAGAGGAGAAATCAAACATTATACAAAAATGAACAATGATGTAAAATATATTTATATATTTAAATAAATACGCTTAATAATAATAAAAAGAATGTTCTGGTGAGAGTGGCACCAATATCACTTGGAGAAGCAGAAGCAGAGTCATTCTTGTTAAGAGCCAGGGGGATAAGTCCTGGACTGAGAAAGGTATGGGACAATGGCTCATTTGAAATGAAGATTTGGATAACACCACCAGGTAGTCATAACTGCTGAGGTGACAACTGAGAGAGAAAATTTAGAATGAGGAGAAGAGGTGGATGAGTCATGGTTATGGTCCTTAGATTATCTGCACCAATGGGGATGTAGCTCAGTTACTTTTCTCCCTTTTTCAAGGTTCCCTTTGAAAGGACAGTAGAGAGGAACCGTGGTGAGCTGCTTCCCAAACATGGAAGAGAAGCTCTGCAGCTTAAGGGGGCGCTGCTGAGACCATGGAGTGGTGCTGCTCAGGTCTCTTTTAAGGGACCTTTTCTACGTTACCTCAGCTCAGAGAATGCACTTGACTTCATGTCCCTCAGAATAATAATGCTCTCAGTGACCATTGCTTCAGAGGTGAAAAGTCTGAAAATGTTGATGCTGGGAAGTGTTAAAATTATTATATCATCATCCAAGGGTTTAGAAACCCCACAAAAAATGCCAAGTACACACTGCCATCTGGTGGGGGCACATGGTACTGGGACATTTTTGTTTCTCTGTTTAAGCAGGTCTTTCCCTGGCTATGTCCACAGAATATACCACCTAGGACATAAGAAACACAGAGTGCATAGAAATCTTTTTGCTCCTCATAATTCTCTATTTTGAATTTACTCGATGAAGAAATAGTGAAGGGTTGAAATCTGAATAAATAATCTGCAAAGGATAAAGGGAAAAGATATTGTATGCTGCAGTGGAAGAAAAAAAATAATTCTGTTAACTCCAAAGGAGGAGTAAGGAAGCATGATACTAGATTAGACTATACAGAAAGTGTATGCAGATTCCATGTGTAATGATGGTAGGGATCAATTTATATTTTAGGTGCACATTTCTGGAAGTTAGATAGAGAAAAGGCAAGGCCGTGTTTTACATTTTCCTAGGCTATAAATGATGGATATTTGTATGTGATGCTGCTTGTTTTTATGAATAATGTGATGACTAATTTTATGTGTCCATTTGACTGGGTCCAAATATTTGATTAAATATTAAATATACATCTGTGAGAACATTTCTAGATGAGACTGACATTTGAATCCCAGGCTGAATAAACAAGATTGCCTTCCCCAAAGTGGATGAGTATCACCCACTGAAGGCTGGAGTAGAAGAAAAGATTCAGTAAGAAAGAATTCTCTCTGTGTGTCTGATTATCTTTTAGTTAGGACATTGACCTTTTTCTTGCCTTCACACTCAGGCTGGGACTAGAAATTACCATGCGCTCTCCTGATCCTTTGGACCAAGACTGGAACTACAACATTAGCTATCCTGGGTCTGGACTTAGTAACCTCCATAATAACATGAACCACATCAAAGGATGTGTGTGCTTATATTTCCCTTTGATTCCATTTCTCTGTAGAATCTTGAAGGACACAGATTTTGATATTGACAGTGGGAAGCTACTGTCATAGATACCAAAATATAGGCTGGCATTTTTAGAACTGGGTAATGGACCAGAGACTGGGAGAGTTTTGAAAAAGCTAGGAAAAGCAAGATAACCATGCAAGGATGTTAGAGGTGATTCTAGTGAGAATCTAGAAGAAGGTAGGATTTGCATGCAATGACATTGAATATTCAGCTGAGATGAATATTCAGCTAAGCAAAATACTGAAAGAGTGACTTGGTTTTTCCTGAATGCTTATATTAAAGTTTGAGGAGAGAGAAATAAACTGAAGAAATTATTAGGTAAAAAGAACCTGAATTTAAGATTTGGAAAATTTTCAGCCTATTTGTATGTATTGCAAAAAATGAGAAGACTTGTTTTGAAGAGAAAACTAAGGGTGTGGTCAGTCACTTGATGCAGATATTATTCATGTGAACCACTGACCGAATCAGCCCCATGAGCAGAAACACAGCCAGTCAGAACTAAGGGGACAGAGGTGGGGCAAAATGAAAGAAGCTGTCAGGCATCTAGTTTTTATAGGATTGGAGTATTAAGTTGTTTGGCAGTGAGTAGGTGCTATTCTTTAAAACAAGAAAAGAATAAACTTGTCAGTGATTCAAAGATCATCAGAGTTGCCTCCTCAACCTCAAAAAATGGGGAAGAGGGACATTACTTCCATTTTAACAGATCAGATAACACCTACCTAGAGACCCCTGCCTGGAGTGCGTCAGGCCAGACCATGGTCCCATTGGGCCCTCCAGGTAAAGTATCAAGCCAAAGAGGATTGCTATCAAGATTTATTGGTTTTCATCACTCCAGGTTTTGGACTTGCTTGTAACCTATCATGCCCCCCACCTTTTTTTTTTACTTCTGATTGCTCCTTTTTTGGAATGGGACATCTATTATATGTCTCTGTAAAGCTCATTTGGTGTCCCAGATTCATAGCTGGAGAGGAATTTGACTTCAGGATGAATCATATCACAATTATCACCCATATATTATTTAGACGATATTGAGAGGTGACTGTTAACTTTAGAATTGATGTTGGAGTGAATTAAGAATTTTGAAATTGTGTGGATGCAATATATATATATTGCTTGGAAAAATATATGGCATTTGAAGGGGTCCTGGTAAAATATTGTGTGGCTATGTTTTGTGTTTCCAAAAATTCCTATATATTTGCATGTAGTTTGGTATATATATCTACTTTTTTCTAAAAAGTATTTTAGATAGGGATGTAAATATGTATGTATCATAAGTATGTGTAAGATAGACCTTATGAGGGGGTAAAATTTCAAAATGAAAAAGATCATATATCTATTGTCTCCAAAATGAAAAAAAAAAATAGTTTTCTCATAAAAGCAGTGGCAGAAAGAGATCATTGCAGTTTGTCTGGTCTATCATGATCTTACCTCCTGGAACAAAACTCATTCCAGGCATACAGAACATCCTAGTCATTTATGACACATTGGAGAGACCTAGGAAGCAATGAAGTTAATGATTTCCTGATCCACTTCCTCTTTATTCTGAATTTGAATTGGTTTAGGATTCCCAAGATGCAAAAACTACAGAAAGAATGTTTCCTTTTTTTCCTTTCAACATTTCAATAATCAGCAAAAATTTTTTCTATAGGTAAGACATAGCCTGCTAAATTTAGCTTTTTCTCAAGCTTGACTTCAGACTATCATTTCATCATATAACATTTCTCTTTATAGCTATAGAAGGCAATTCTCTTAGGTAATGTCAATAGAAATACAGTTCCATAAATTCCACTGTGGCTGACAAAGAAAAATGTAAATACTTTCAGAAAAAGTGTCTATCAATTATTAAAATACTCTCATATCATACCACCTAGACTTTGGGTCACTGACTCCCCATAAAGAAGAACTAAATTTATTACCTCAGTATTCCAGGTTACATAAAATTAATTTATACCTTTTGGTTACTTAAATATCTCTCTTTTACTTAAGAGACTTTGGAATACTGAATTTAGGTACGGGGAAAGAAATAATTGATAAACTATGAAGTTCTACTCTTCCAGATGTGAAACTGGCACCAAAACGTAGAAATATTTCAAAGTCCCTTAAATTATTCATAAGGTATTCACTCTGCCACCCCAATACTCCTGTTTACTTCCTCTATAGCATTTTGTGGTCTTTCAACATAAAGACATAAAATTAAATCACCATAACCCTGTTAGGGACAACCCCCATAGATAGCAGTAAGACACATTATATACACATGATATACACATATGTATGATATACACTAAGGTATGATATACACATATGACCATGTAAGTTTGCATATCCTAAAAGCAGAAGCTGAGACAAGGGCTTGGATGCAGAATTTACTGGAGAGATTATTTAAGAAAGCAAGAGTGAGGATCAGGGGAAAGAGAAGACAGAAGGAAAAGCCGGTATTATGGCATTTTTCCAAGACCACTGCTCTGAGGAATGAGGATTCTATTCCACTGGGATATACTAGGAAATAAATATAAGATTCTGAAGAATTAATCATCCAGCCAAATGGGTAGCATTTATCCTCAAACTTCTACATCTATTGGTTGAAAGTTGGTCATGTGTCAATAACTACCTTACATTTCTGGACTGAAATTTTACAGGGCAATGGGTTATCAAAACAGCTAGACCTGAGTTAAAATCATGGCTTGTCTTTTAGATGTGCTTACTATTATTATCTAGCATTTGGGAGACATATATTCATTCTCCCCATGACTATTTTAATGTTATTCCATTGGATTGCTGTGAAAAATATTTGGTATGATGTTTTAATTTGCTTGGAAGAATTTAGCAAGTGAAAAATTTATATCAGGCACTTTTTAAGCACTTAAAAATTCAATAGGCGAGACAGCATAACCTCATAATCCTGTCACATGACTAGACTGTGTGAAGCTAAAGGTATGTCTTGGTGCAATTCCTGCCTACATTAAGAAAAAAGAAAGTAAGAGCAACATTGAAATTACTTTCTTGTGGGGTTTAGTATATTTATAACTCTGTTAAGAAAACAGGAAAGAAGTGAGTTTTAATAGAATGACAGTGGCTCATATTTCATAAATATTAAGAATTACAGGATGTTGATGATTGGAAATTGAGAGGACTGGCAATTACCATGAGACAGGAATGCAGCTTTTGAAATTTATTCTTATTATATGAGTGTCTGTGCCCTGACAAAATTACATATATCTATATAATCCCCAAGGATCCCTCATGATGTATTCCTGGCTCATATTTGCATGAGATCAGAAAACTCCAGTTGTTAGCAAGAGAGGAAAACCTTCAGTATGATGGATCAAATAATTAAGCTAGCAATGAATTTATACTTAGTCTGCATGGAAAAAATGTTAGAGATTAGAAATACACTAGATATCAGAGTTTGTTTCTAAATTTTCTTAATGTATTGATAACATAATGATGATAATTTTTATTTCTTTATATATATCACTGACTGTGTATTTGGAAGTTAAATTTAATATGACTCTAAAAATTTGGAGTTGTCATATTCTGTGCTAGAATAAATGTTTGAAAAATTCCATTTTCAATTTTGTGCACTGTGGATGACAAAAATACAACACTTACACCATGAAGGATGAGTGATTACAAAATTTAGAACTCAAAATATATAACTACTTTTTTTCTTACCTAGTTGCTATGGGGCAATATCAACATCTTTGCAGTTTTGTACTAAACTTTGACTTCTTAGTTGTGAATGATAAGGTACACATACTGGTTTTAAAATACAGTCATTCTGGAGGAAAAACATTGACCCAAATAACCATGCAACACTTCAATGCCTTCTGTATTTCACAATGTAAAGGGGAGAAAGGAGGAAAAATATGATAAACTATTTGTAAGATAAAGACAATATAGAATCAGTTACATATAACAGCTATGGTGTAGGCTTCACTAACCTGTGTTTTACAAATTACAATAAAATAGTTAATTTCTAAATTAGAATTCCATGAACCTTCATCTCTCTGGGTTGTTGAATGCATATCCCTCTCAAAGTATTTCCCATTAGTTTCAGAGATACTCAAACGAGACTGCAGATGTTCTCATAATCCAGCCAGTTGGCTACAGTTGTAAAGGGTATTACTTTTTTCATCCTCTTCTGATAGCCATCTGTCTACATTTACTGATTGAGAAGCCACATGGCCACTGAGTGTGTTGGGACTTCCAAAGTCAATGTTAAGCAACCTGATTCTGTCTGCTCTCTGCCAAGCCTGCCAGTCTTGGGGGTTCTGGATCATTATTGGTTCTTATGAATAACGAGGGCAAATAGCTTCTTTTCTAATTATTTGCCATATTTTTTCCCTCATCTTCAAAATGTCTATGTCTGAGCCAAGGTCTTACCAGATATATCAGTTGCTCATTCCTTGTTATAGAACCACAAGAGCTTGCCCAATCCATGAATCCAGTGAAGAACAGGTTCTGTGGAATCCTACTTGTCTTATTTCCTCTTTTGCTTCCAGGAGGAAGCAGAGTGAGGAACCCTGATAATGGGGTGAGGTTTTATTCTTCTAATATGATTTATTCCTCAATTAAGCCAACATTAGATCTCTATTCTAATTTAACATATAAAATCCAACAACCAACTACACACTTCATTTTATTGATAAGGAAGCAGATTGGTGAAAGGTAACTAACATGATTGAGGTCATACAACTAAACCAGAACTAAAATCCAAGTAAGTCTGGTACTTTAATGGTTTCTGTTTTTCTTGCCCTTGTGTGGTTATAGAATGCAAGTAAAAAAGAAAAACTGACAAATGTAATCTATAATATTAAGAAAAAGAGGTTCTATTGATTCTTCTAATCAAATTTTAGCATAATATATTTACTCCAGGTAATGATGATCATTTTAACAGTATATTTATGTTATAATTTTTTTATTGTTGCAAGATATACAATCATAAAATTTAGCATCTTAATTATTTTTAAGTATATAGTTCAGTGGTAATAAATACATTCATAAAGTCATGCCATTGCAATCATTCATCTCAGAACTCTATATCTTGCCAAACTGCAATTCTTTATTCATTAAATACTCCCCATTCTTCCATTCCTTGTAGTCCTCGGCAACCACTATTATACTTTCTCTGTGATTGGGATCATACAACATTGCTTTTTATCACTGACTTATTTCACTTAATATAATGCCCTCAAGATTTAATCATTATGAATATATCAACTTTCTTTTTTTTAATCTAACCCTAGCTTAGATAATATTTCACGTGTGTGTGTGTGATATTTGCTTATATATACTTCATCACTGATGCTCTAAATTTTAGTTATTGTGAATGCCTTAGTTTGTTGGGGATTTTATCACAAAATGCTATGGACTGGTGACTTATAAACAGGAGATATTTTTTTCACACAGTTCTGGAGCTGGGAAGCCCAAGGTCAGGCCTGCTTCCTGGTTCATACATGATGTCTTCTAGTCATTTTTTTCACATGATGGGAGGGGCAAGAGGGTTCCATGGAGTCTCTTTGATAAAGATATGGATCCCATTCATGAGGGTTCAACTCTCATGGCCTACCTCCTTTTCAAAGGCCCACCTTCTAGAATCATCATTTTGGAAGTTGGGATTTTGATATATAACTTTTTGGGTACATGCTCAGTCCATCAAAGTGAATAATTCTGCTATGAAAATAGGTATATATTTTTAAATGACCTTGTTTTTAATTCTTTTAGATATATGCCCAGAAGTGGAAATGCCAGATCATATGGTAATCATATTTTTATTTTTTTGAGTAATTGCCATCTATATGACAGATGTATCACTTTGTATTTCCATCAACAGTGTGTAAGTGTTCCCACCACTCCACATCATTTCCAACAATTGTTATTGTCTTTTTGATAATAGTCCTTCAACCAGGTGTGAAGCAATATCTTATGGTGTTTTGATTTATTTCCCTGATGATTAGTGATATAGAGAAACTTTTCATACATCTGTTGGCTATCTGTTTATCTTTTCAGGAAAATTGTCTATCCTGATCTTCTGCCCATTTTTTAATTTTTTATGTTAGCTATTGAGTTGAGTGAGTTATATATTTTAGTATTTTAAACCATTATCAGCTGTATGATTTGCAAGTATTTCTTCTAATTGACAGGTTGTCTTTTTATTGTGTTGATGGTTTCCTTTGTTATGAAAGCTTTTAGTTTGATGTAGTCCCACTTGTTAATTTTTGCTTTTGTTACCTTTGATTTGGGAGTGAAATCCAAATAACCACGGTTAAGAGATATGTTAAGGGGCTTACCACCTATGCTTTCTTCTAAGGGTTTATGGTTTCAGGTTTTATGTAAATTGTTTGACTCATTTTGAGTTAAACTCATTTTTTTTTTAATGTGATCTAATGTTTTGCATGCAGATGTCCAATTTTTGCAGCACCATTTAGTGAAGAGACTATATTTTCCCCATTGAATTTGGCAGAGAACGGATGAATCACATTTTCCACATGCTTCTCTAGAATTTCACCAATGTAGCTTTATTATTTAGAAATATAATGCAAAATGAAAGAAAGGGCTTTCATGGTTCATGTTCACATGTTTGGAGGATATTTATTGCTGAAATATCAGCATTAAAATCAGCATTTTTATTCAAAGGGAATGAAGTGAGTTGAAACATGGTAACAAATGTTCCAGGAGTTTAGGTTGTGGAACCATACTCAATTCAGGATGAGAACCTGAAAATGCCAATTATCTTATTTACTTAGTTTTGCTGAGAATTATTTTATTTTTTAACATATACATACAGTGCTATTTCTATATGTACTTTACATCAAATTTTAAAGTGATTCAATTTTAAGGTTTTCAAGACAATGTTAATTTTATATCCAATAAGGAAAAACAGAAGACTGATTTATAGTACAACCCCCATGGTGCTGGATTCTTTATGCTATATGTTTTGTCTAATGGATCTTTCTAGAAGAAATTTAAGTGTACCAACTTCATTCTAAATGCAATATCAAAGTTTCCTGGTTTGAATTGTTTTTGACAAGATAATTTATGATATCTTCTAAAGTGGAATTTAAAGTAAAAGTGTGAGTTATATAATGTATAAATAACCAAAGCAAAAGCAATATAATAAAGAAAGCAGTCCCCTCTGATTTAATCTAACATGATGGAAATTTTATAAGGCAGGCATGTTGAATTTTCTAACAGGGATGAAAATATATGAACAATACTTCCTCAACTAGTGAGTTCTTGGTTCCCTTAGGTGATTCATTTCTATTCAGTAAAATAAATGTCTTCAGTGTTCTGAGTAATCAGTTTATCTCCAGAGAGAACACAAAGCTTACAAGGGGTATTATTTTTCAGTAGTATAGACTTATCATTAATAACCCAAAGAACAATGGATATTGTATTCAAAGGAATTCTGGGAACTTCTATCATTCAATATGATAGCTTTTCTTGAGACATTCTCTGATCAAAATCACTTATTTTTATTAGAGAGTTAAGATAAAATTTATAATTCAAATAACATATTCAAGCAGAATGCGATCTCATTTTAGGTTTCTCTTAAGTAACACTGAAAAAAAAAAAAACCTCTCAAATGAGGTTGTCTTCCTATTTACTAAGTCACTAGTATATACATTCTTAAATTGTTTTCTTTCCTTAAAAATCTAATTAATTAAAAGGTAAAATAAAAGAATAATAGTAACATTCTTTTATTAATAATAATAAAATAAAAGAATATTTTAAAATGCCACCTTCCAAATTATTATTTGAAAAGGCAGAAATGCAAAAGGAGCGCACTTCAATGTAGTTTTTAAATTTGCACATGTATTTGAAAATTAATGTGCATGAATATTAAAACTATTACACTAAAAATCTATGGACATTTATATTTTTGTACAATATTCCATTTTGTAGCTGTGTCATAGCTTGTTTAACTAGTACCTTTATTATAGACAGGGCTTATTTCCAGTCTCTTCTCATTATGCACCTATGTCATTATGTAAATATGCAGATTGAAGAATGTCTAACTGGTTGATGTGAAAAATGGGAATGAGATTTGACAAGGGAAACAAATAGGGTTGCAGGAATAGTGAAGATCCAAGTGATTCTGGACACCACAAATGTGCCTAAACACAAATCTGAGAAATAGAATGCTTTCTATGAACAGTGTTTAAATGGTAAGAAATGCAGGTTACACCCAATGCCACACCCCTTCCCCTTTCCTTTTCTCCTTTATTCCACCCCTCCCCTTTCTTTCTTTTTTTCTTTTAGAGGGGAATCTTTTAAAATACCCTTTTAAAATTTCTTAATGAAATCAATTCTTATTAATCCTAAATGATAAGAAAAGTTAAGGTATATTGTTTAGCTGAATTTCCTATTAACCATTATAAGATATGAATGGCCAGTTTTAAATGAATTAGAATATAATTCAATTAAGCCATAATCATACTACATAGGTTTTAATTTATGGTTTATTTCCTAAAGGCATTTAGGTTCAAATAGTCCTTAAGGGTCATTATAATGAATATCAATTGTGTTTCATACCTTAGAAAAAATTCTGTCTGCTTTTTGAAGTGGTCTGGGCTTTAGACATCTGTGATTTTAATATGCAAATACATCCTTCTGAGACTTTTGAAGATTTCCTTTAATATGTACATGCCTTTTATTTCTTTTTCTCTTTATCACACGTTTAGAGTTGGGTTGTAAAGCTGTTCCTGTGTTTTACTGAGTTATAAAAATCCTTACACACTGATCATAGAACCACAAAACCATCAGTGGATTTATCAGATTGACTAATCTATAACTTTGCAGTTTATTGGGCCATAATTGGGATATGTTGTACTTGTACTTTATTTTGGAAAACTCTAGGTTGGTCATGTTAAGGATATAGAGTAGTGCTTTCTTTCTGTCTGAGAATTTCTTATGATATTAGCTAAGATTTCAATGAACTATATTTAACTCAACCTTTAAAGAATCCCATTGTACATCTTATGTCTTAGAGTAGTCAAAGTTCCAGACTGTGGGGAGGTCAGTAATCTGATGTAGGTTGCTATTTAAAAATATTTCTTAGGAAATCCTGAAGGAAAGATTTCAGTTTCAAGACTGCCTCTTAGTACAACATGGTTGGCCAACTCCATTCATGTTTGAGAAGATAGTTTAGGGATGTGTAGGTTGCTAGAAAGGCAACTCCAAGTATTAACAGTATACTTTTAATGAAGTAAATTTTAATGGAAACACACTATCAGTTATGTTCCTGAATTGCATAATCCTCACTGGGGGAACACAGCTGCCAGCAAAATCACACTTACCCTGATTACTCACTGTAAATGAAACAGAAGGTGCTTATTAGATAAATGCTGCTTTGATTAAATTTCTATTTTCTCACTGAAATCATTTATAAGATCTGTTTTATTTGAGGGTGCTTTAATTTTTGTTATTGGTTTGCATTGGAATAATCAAGCACTAACATCTGTAGAGACCAAAAATGCATCAGAAATATTCAACAAGAAAACCTGAAATTACAGCACATTGAGTATTAAACTTTGGAAAATTAAAAAAAAAATCAAAATTTGAATATAATAGCTCATTTACTTTCAAACCAATAATACATTCCATCCACACTGATTGTAATAAAGCTGATAAAATGTGATTGTGTGACTTCATATATAGAAAACATGCAGTTTTCCCTCTTCTATATATTGGTGAAGTAAATTTCCAAAAGCAGATGTTAGGATTGTTATATTACTTCATCCATCAACAATTCCTTCTCTATATTTGTCCTTTGAAGCAGTGGATTAGAAAAACATTTGGAGGAAATGTTAATATTATCTTCTGTAACTGACATTGATAGAGATTTTTACCTAATTCTTTTGGAAATTATATTAAGAATCTTAACACATTTTGGACATGTTTGATTATATTCAGGAGTTTAAATGTGTTTTGTGAATAAATAAAAATAAATAATGAAATAAAACAGTTATATTTTCACCATTCAGTGTAAAACAATAGACAACTAGTTAATTATACTTGAACTATCATTGGGGTCCTGACCTCCTTCCTCTTCCAGAGAATATACTATCCTGAAAATTGTGACATTTATTGCTTTTAAAATAATTTATTCTCCCTCTGTCATTTATCTGTCATCTACAGCCAATCAATCATCTATCATCTACCTACCTACTTACCTATCATCTATCGTCTATTTATCCAATTCCTAAAAAATACTTTATACCAAGGTAATAAGATATTTCCTGTGGATTTTAAGAAAGTTCTTTAGCATTCTTTATTTTTGTGCATGACATGAATAGGGGGCATTCAGCTATGCTGATGCAAGCAACCAGTTTACCAAATACCACCTTTTCTGGTTATCTGTAATGCTGTTTCTGCCATATCACAAATTTTCCTAGATGTATGCTTATTTTAGCATTTACTATTTACATTGAACTATTTGTTTGTTTCTTCAGGTGTTGCCACACATTCTTAATTACAGTACTCTATAGTTAGTTTTTGACATGTCAAGTCCTGTTATTTTGTTATTCTTCAGAAATATCTTGTCTCTTCTGCAGAAATTAGAATAAGCTTCTCAAGTTCTATAAAACACAGTTGGGAGTTTTGATTGAAATTATGTTTATTATGCTTTTAAAATAAGATTATTTTCTATTTCATGCATTTCTATGTCTCTTCATGTATTTCAACTTTATTTGGCATCTTTCAGAAGTCTTAAAATTTTCCACATGACAAAGAACATTATTTTTACAGCTTATATTTTGTTTCTAATTCCAACTTTTGCTGCTGACGCATAAAATACATTTGGTTGGAAATATTAATACCCCACCAGTTCTAGTAATTTATAAGTTATTTTGTAGGTGTAAATAAGAGTGAGGGTTTGGTTTCTACTTCTAATTGTTTCTCCTCCCCCCCCTTTTTATTGTGCTGCTTGAGAGCTCTTCTACAATGTTGAACAATGGTGCCAATAGATAGATAATGTGTCTTGTTTCTTTTTATATGACATTCTCATTAGGTTAAGCCATACACCATCTATTTCTATTTTGTGTACAGTTTTTAAAAATCATAAATTGATGTTGACATTTATAAAAATATTTTTATATTTATTTAGGAACACCAATAGATTTTTCTCACAGTCATGCATTACTTGACTAGACCTACTATTGTTAAGGTGTAATCTTTAAAAACATTGTACCTTTAGTTTTCTAATATTTTGTGAAAGAATTTTATATCTAAGTTTGTGATTGATATTGACCTGTAATGCTGTTCTTGTCTCATCTTGGAATCAAAATTACACTACTACTACAGCTGCTAATGGTTCTATAGTTACTACCTTTTATTTGCCAGGGGCACTGTTATACTCTTCACATGTAATAACTCATTGAGTCTTCACAACAAGAAAATGAAACAAATATTGTTCAATCTCCATTTACTTATGGAAGAAAGCAGGGTATAGAGACAATAGAGAAACAAACCTACAGTTGGAACTCAGTCATTGTGTTGTATTCCTGAACCTAGTTCCAACATGAGTGTGTGGAAGCTACCCCACATCACAGAGCTATTCTATTCCCTGACACCAACAGATTAACTAAGGATACAACTCAATTCTGACACTATCTACCCAGAGATAGCATCAGATTCCACAGATTATGACCTCAGAGTCTCAAGATCACCCTTCAATTCAGATGTCAACCATAACATCAGGTTGTTCCTGGCTTTCTGAACAACTGGCTATAAATCTCAGTTTCCCAGAACCCCTTTCTCACTTCTGATTACTCTACTAGAGTAGCTCACAGACCTCTAGAACACTAGTTTTCTCTGTAGATCACCATCTAGTACAAACAATACTAAAGGATATGAATCAACAGTCAGATGAAGAGAAATATAGAGTAGGTTTCTGAATAAAGGAGCTTCTGGTCTCCTGGAGCTTGAGGTTTGGCATTATTGCCCATCAGAATACTCTGATTCCCCAAACTTGAAGATTCCTGAAGCTCCTCCCTTTTGGACTTTTATGGCAATTCATTACATAGGCATGATTAGCCAAATCATTGAACTTTGATACTTGAACTCAACCTCTATTCCCTAGCCTCCTCAAAAATCAGGTTTTTGATTGCCTCTCTCATGTTGGATTTTCTGACAACCAGTCCCTATCTCCAGGTATATTACAAAAATTACCTTAATTAATATAGACCCACTAGCAATAACAAGGCAGAAGGAGAAAGATAAATATTGGATGATTTCACTCATGTATAGAATAAAAAAAAGAAACAACAGACAAAACCAAATAAAAAAATTTTAGACTTAATACTACAGAATTAAGGCTACTAGAGGGGGAGGGTAAATGGAGGGAAAAAAGAGGGGAGGGGTCCCAATGTCTATGGTCTATGGAGGACTATGGGTAGTTTGGTGGTAGGCATTGTGTGGCAACATATCTGAAGATGTGTGAACCTATATCCCTAAATCATATACAGCATTATAAACCAATGTATCACAATAAAAATAATCACAATTTTAAAAACCTAACTGGAGACTTAGAGTAAGCAATTTTTTCAAGCCAGCATGATGCAACTAAACTTTAATTTCCTGGAATTTTGCATCTAGGGAGAAAGTTAATGGTTATACATGCTATCATAGAATCCTTAATCCTATTCAGTGGGGACCACCTCTATTTTCCAAAATAGTTCTCCAATAAGGAAGTTAATCTTCTAAAAAAAAAAAAGTTAAAACACTTTCTTTGGAACACAGAGGGATAGCTTTCTCCTGACAGTCTAGGACTCAAAGACAAGTCACAATATTAATTCTAAGTTGCAGGCTCAACAGGACTATGCAAACAGAGTGAGGTTATTCCTCAGGTAATAAGTCTAATTATTTACCATCTCCATAGTCCATTTAAACTAATGTTTATGGAGTACATACTATGAGTCAACCTGTGCCATGTACAAAGAGAGGGGTACAAATATGAATTACAATATGTGTACTTTAGGATATTATATCTTAGAGGAGAAGACAGACATGTAAACATGATAAATGAAATATGGAAAGTTTATTGATAGAAATATGCATAGAGATCTGAGCATTGGAAGAAATGAGAAAGAAAAAATTACAGAGATGATAAGCTTCATGCTATTAGTAGTTTAAAAAAAGCCTGGAGAAGCATATTCTAGACATAAGAAAACTTATGAACAAAGACTCATGATGTGGTATAATTAGACATAAACAGAAACTGTGTCATGGCAAATGAATTAAATCAACCAGGAAGGTTAGGTTAGGAAGGGAAATGCACATAATGGTTTTCATTGTCTCAATGGTAAAAGCTAATGAAGGTTTTCAAGAAGGAAAATAATATGATTTTGAATAGATCACATTCAAAACAGTGCAGCAGATGGATTTTAGATGGACATACTAAAGAAAGGGCATTGTACAGCATTGCATTCATATATACACAATTGCAATCATTCTCTTGCTGACATAATTGATACCCTTGTGAACATGTTCTTGCACTGTGAACGGAGGGGAGAGGGTAGATTTAACAAATAGCAAGGAAGCAAAATTAGTAACATTTAGTATTGACTATTAAACAGAGGGAGGAAGAAAGTCTTATATGACTTTCAAGTTTTTGACTGGGCTATTTAATGAGTCTATGAACTATAATAGGGAACTGTAATGGCAAGTATATGTTTGGAAGAGAGGGAGTTAAATTTAGATTTATTTATGTGTTCTTAGAGGTGTTCATTGATCATCAAGAGTCGTCTTAGACCTATTTGAGTAAATAAAACTGATACATGGAGGAAAAAATATGCTTTGTAGAACCATCAGAACATAGGTGATGGCTAAAACCAAGAGCGTGGAAGGGATTATAAGTGCAGAACATGAAGAAATGAGAGCATTGTGTCAAGAGAAGATCCCTAAAACTACTTTTAAACTCAGTTTTAAAGGATGATCAGAACTCTCTGTACATTAATCTTTTTTAAATGTAAAGCCTTTGGAATATTATTAAGCGTTCTATAAAAAAAAAAACCTCTTCATTTGTGACTATCAAGAATGAAATTGAAAATAAAAAAAAAAAGGAATGAAATGGGAGGGGATTATGCTAAGAAATTCAGATCATGCTGCTTGTCCAAAGTTATAATGCTGGAAAAGAGAGAGGGCTCAGCTATGTTCATTTTTTAAAGTCCAACATGACTACTCAGCAGCCCCTATCTCTTCTCATTGAGGAAGTCCAGTTCATGGCATGCTGAGAGTTATAATGCTAGATACTTGACATTAGAGGTGAAGATATGGGCGTGGAGTCCAGAGAATCCTGGCACAATATAGTCTCTAATATGTCCATATCCTAATCCCTATATAAGAGAGCAAAAATCTGCCACCACCAACTATGACTTTGACAAAAGGCTAATTCCATGGAATGGGCTCTAAAGGATAAGTGGAGGTTACGTTTGAATAAAGTATTTACATATAAATTCCTGTAAGGGCATGTACCAGGAAGACCTCACCTGCTTACCTCTTTTCAATGGAGAAGGCAAAATGTAATCTGCAGGGCTTTTACTTGTTGTGCCTTCCTTGGTAAAATCTCTAACTGAAGTTTCCCTTTCTTCTCCCAATAATTCTTTTTTTATCTACACAATTCAAGATGGAATCTGAGGTCACTTAAGTGAGTTACTCAGTTTTGCTGTGTAACTCTTATTACTCAGGTAATAGGAGGTATCTATGTTGCTTTACTTTTTTCTCTTATCAATCTTATACTTGTTTGATTATTTGTCAGCCTAGAAGAACCCAGAGGAGTAAGGGTTAATTTTCTTTGGACCCAACAACTGGAATATATGAATATTGATTTATATGATAAAGGAGTGAATATTACATGAAAAAATGCATGAGAGTTTATAGTGGGTTATCTGGGTGGGTGAACACTAAATCCAATGACAAGCATCCTTATAGCAGTGAGAAAGTGGGAAATTTGACAAACAGAAAAGGAAGAATTAATGTGAATACAGAGACAGAGATAAAAAGATTAGAATGATGTAGCCACAATCAAGGAATGCTGACAAACACCAATAATGAGAAGAGACAAAGAATTAGTTATCCCCTTAGCTTCAAAGGGAGTACAGCTAACACCCTGATTTCAGAATTCTGACCTCCAGAGATGAGAACAATTTTCTTTTGCCTTATGTTATTTAATCTTTGGTATTTGTTATAGCAGCTTCAGGAAACAAGTACTCTATACAAACAATAAAAATGTCTGTTTTAAGTGGAAATAGATGCTTAAAGTAAAAGTGGAGAAAACAAATATGTAACTTTAGCTAAGAATTCTCTTCTTTTTCATAGACTTGGATTCATTTCCCTAGAGTAGCTATGTTGGGGAGGGGGGGGATGCAGAAAATTTGTTTTTTTTTTTTTTTTAATTTGAAAAGAGGATAAAGAATTCTGTAAGTCTTAGAGGAAAGAGATGAATATTCTAAATTTTATTGTTCCCCTCCTGGAATCTTATTTGAGGAAGAGAAGTTTTGACTCTGCATGGCTAGGTCAGAGGCCAAGCATGACACGGAACAATGTCAAAGCATGTTTGACCAGTGCCATCAGTCAAGCAGACAAATAAGAGTAAAGAGGTCACAGTGTCTAAGAGAAGATTCATATTTGTAACAAGGTGGTAAGATGGGATAGGAGAGCAGAATACCAAAGGTGTGGCGATACTTATCTCCCTCTCTTGGAAAAGAAGATGGTTGGTCACTCTACATAATACTCTTCTGTCTTTTCAAGATTTAACTACTTCAAATAAATTGCTTGATTTAATTATATTTATTGAGCTAGATAATATTTCGCTGCTTGCATATTGTTATTCCACTCAACTTGACTAACTGAAGAATAAACACATCTGTATTTATTTTTTCTTGGCTATAACCAAATAGCAATTGGTTATTTTGTCTAACTCTGTAATATAATCAATTTGATAGCACTGTGTGAATGCTGCTATAATAAGCTGGAGGCAAAAAGACTCCATTACAGTATGATATTTTCATTATCTGTTGGACAATCGAGCTGAAAGTTTTCCCTTGATACAAAGAAGTTATAATGACCCATGTGTTAAAGTGTACTTATTTGCCATAAAGAGGCATTTGTGGTTGATTAAACACATCAGCTTCATTTTTCATTTAATCAACTGCTGGGGCCATTTATTACTTGAATACACCAGTAGCCTGGACATTAGCCCTTGACTAATCTACACTACCTAATTGAAGAGCATTTCAGGTGCAACCAATTATAATAGAATGAGTTTTATTCCTACACTCCATTTAAAAATTCTTAATATATGAACCATACTGAAAAGCTCTATCCATCTAAGAAGGCCATGATGTTTTCACTTGGATAATTAGCATATAGCATGCCATATTTTTAAGCCAACACAATATAATCTATATCAAGACCTCATGTTCACCAGTCCTCTATTTTTTGTTTCCTAGAACTACACATACAAAATTTTGGAGATTTCATATAGTAGAAAATTTGTATTTGGTAGTACATTTTCTTGCCCTCAAAATACAGTAGCAGTTCTGTGTCATTTTTAATGCTATAAAATAGAAGTTATTTCTTTTATTCTTCAAACTGTAGGTGTGAGATTTTTCACCTCCTGCATTTACCATACCCTTTCTTTCCAAAATGTACTTTGTACCATTTTCTACTTTTTAAACTGTTTAGTTGAATAATGGATAACATATAGAAGTTGTACATATTTAATGTATACAACTTGCTAAGTATGGAGATATGTATATGTTCATGAAACCACTGCCATATTCCATCCCATACATATCTATCTGACCCACAGACATTTTCTCCTACCCTATTTACTCATTATTGTTATTACTATGTGATATGAACACAAGATTCTTAGAAAACTTTTAAGTGTACAATACAGTATTATTACTTATAGTCACTATGCTGTAGAGTAGATCTAATTTCCCAGAATTCCCTTTCCAGTATGTTTTCAGGAAAAAAAAAAGATACCAGAAGTGTTCCCCAATAAGACTTAGGAGACAATGGTCATTTTGTAGCAAAACAAACAAACAAACAAACAAAAAACCCCTTCTAATAATTCAATCAAACACCATTCTAGACCCTACAATCCAATTGTAGACCAGAATATTGTAGGGTCTACAATTGGCTGTCAATTCTTTATAATAACTCCCTTTTTTGCTATCTCCAACTGATTTCAATATCTGGTTGAAAAGTAAATATACAAAGAACGTGCTCAGTGAAAGATAAGTGAATATGTATTCTCTAGATTATTTCCTCAGTCATGCTCCTCATGAAGTGGGGAGACATTATGAAAAATATTATAAGAATGTATGTGTATTCTTTTAAAACTAATTTTGATTGGATAAATTTAAATTTGTGTTTTGTGTTTATTTTAAATCATAAATATTATTTATAAATATTGTATAGATGTGCAAATGTTCCTAAATATGGAGAGTAAAGTTAGCAAATCAGCTACATTTATTCAATTATATTTATTGAGCTCCTACTATGTATATTCATCAAAGCAGAGGGAATTATCAGTTAAAAGTGAGGAAAATAAGCAAACTAACAAGAAAACAAATAGCAAACATTCTTAGCTACACAAAATTTGCTCTTACTATTAGAAATCTGTTTCCTCTGGAAGCATGAAATAAATTATCTATGTGAAAGGTACCTCCCTTGCCCAGACTTGGAGAGACACCCTATTGTCAGAGATAGGGATGAGAAGTTTTATAACAAGCTCTGGATAGCTCACTAAAGTAGTTGTCCAAACCAAAACTTTCAATAATTTCTTTGTCCTATTTTTTCTTTACAGATTTATTGTTTCTTTTTCTAAAAACATGTGAACTGGATAATTTAGTCATTCACATGGGCCTCATGTGCATGAAATTACATTTGTCTTTTTTCTTGCTAATATCTCTCATGTCAATTTATTATTGGGCCAGCCAAAGGAACCAAAGAAACCATAGGAGTTATTAGTCCCCCTAAAATTTCTCTGCATTTCTTATTTAAGACAGAGTGCTCAAAGAATTATTATATATGTCTACAGTATCTTTAAGGCTTTTTGCTTTAAAACAAGCTTCTCAGGGCCTCCCTGGTGTTGCAAGGGATTTAGTCACAGCATTATGAAGCTATCTGCAGCCAGTGCAGCACAAGTTCAATCCCTGGCCAGGGAGGTGACCCATATGGTGTGGCAGACTTCTCCTGTCTTGCCCATTGTGCCCGTTAGCAGTGTATTTCAGTAAATCTGCCTGTTCTGCTCCCCACTCTGTCTCTGGTAAATCCTCTCATGCCCTTATACCTCTTGCCTGCACCCCAGCTCTTGCATATATAAAAAATAAATATTTTTTAAAAAACAAACAGGATACTCTTTGTTTGGTATAGGATATTGCTCCACTTGTTTCATTCACCTTTATCCAATGCAGTACCTGATTTCTATTGCCTTTTTCTCACCCATACATTTGTACCAAAATTTCTTGTATTTCCTGGACTGAGAGTGAATTGAATACTGTTAGTAGTTTTACCTAAATGTGAAGCAAGAACTCACCTATTTGAAAATTTCTAAGGACATTTAGTGCTGTAATAACAAAGACATATTCAAAGATTAAGAGATTGTTTCATATTTCTTTCTTTTTTAAAGATTTATTTATTTATGAATACATGCATACAAGAGCTGGGGGTATAGGCCAGAGTCACCGGAGGTGAGAGGATCCACCAGAGACAGATTAAGGAGCAGAACAGGCAGATCGACTGAAACACTGCTGAGAGGAGCAGTGGACGAGCCAGGAGAGGTCTGCTGTGCCATGTGAGTCCCCTCCATGGCCTGTGATCGAACTTCAACTCTCTTTGTTGTGTGCCGCTGCTTCACAGTGTGGTGCTCAACCTGCTGCTGTGCCACCAGGGAGGCCCTTGTCTCATATTTATTTTCTTAATTGGTCCATAGAGAAAGTCGAGGACATTCTAAAGGAACATCATGACTCCTTTTAAAAGGAGAGAGGAGAACTCTGATGTATTTGTGAGACTTTTATGAGCTTAACTGGACATTCCAGTGGTTGCTGGTGAGGAGATACAAGCTGAATTTCAAATCTTTGCTTCTTTTCTTTTTTCATTATCACTGTCTCACTGTAGCCCTTGCTGTTTTGACACTGGTAGCAAATAAGAATTCAGGATTTTCCCACTAACAGGGTAAGCTTAAGACAGAATTGATTTTTGTGTGTGTGAAACTTTAAGGTGGTCTTTTAAAGTCAGATTTATGAATGTAGACACCCTCCACATAGCAGTATTTTATATTACTCTGTTTATGTTTAGTGGGTATTTCTTAAGATAATTTTAGCAATTGTTTAAGTCACTGAAGAAAATAAAACATGATTCTTGGCAAAAACATATGAGCGCCTCCCTGGTGGCACAGTGGTTAAGCCACAGCACTATGAAGCAATCCCCAGTTCTCGTATGCATAAAAAAAAAAAAAAAAAAAAACATATATTTTAGTGACAGTCTCTCTGTACTGGCAGCCTAAAAACTTAGTGTTAATTTTATTTTAACCCTGAAATTCAATGAGGTAATATATTGGTCTTATAATTTTCTTCATCAAACTAATTTCAAAATATCAGACACCAGTATATCTAGAAACTAGCTTTAAAAAATTATAAAATAATTACTTGTATCCTGAAGTTATTATTTGTTACACATATGACCTAACACCAAAATCAGGTTATATACTACATTTTAAAACTGTTCCCAATTCTATTTTATCATAGTCAGATATATGTAAGTTGCTGAAAATAGGAATATTGGGTGGAAAATCGCAAGTTATAGTTTCTATTTCTTAGCTCCAAACCGCACAGTAAAATTCTTGATTATGAGTCAGTTAGCTTTCTTTAAGCTGCTGTTCATCTGAATTGCCAACATATTAAATCTATTTCCTCCAGAAGACACACAAAATCAAGTTCATGAGATTGTGTTAAACATCGATGGCAAGGACAGTGTAGGTATCTTTGCCTATCATTACTTTCAAATGTCCAGATAGCAGCATTTTCCGTTGTGCATTAATTTGTTTATTATATACACGCCAGATGTCTATTATATATATACCAGATGCCTACTATATATACACCAGCCAGTAGGTGTCCCACCCCAGAGCCCATGGTTTTGTGTGGTTGATAGTATAGGAATACCGACATAATTTGAATACCCAAAAGAACTTTTTTCTTTTTTAAATCACATTAGAGGCCAATTCTCCTTATAACTAAACACTGTCATTTTACCTGCGTCTTCTCTAAGTTGATCCCATTAATTTAAGTTGCAAATTTGTCATTCTCAAGCGATTTTAGTTCCATTTCCCATGTAACCTCAGGATTGACTGTTTTTGTTTCATATTCTCACCTTTGATATTTTTGCTTTTCTGATGAAAATATAATTGGATTGTCCTAGGTAATATCATTAGAGTTCTTTCTCATGAACTGTCATAATTTTTTCAAGCCAATTACATTAAAACTATTATCATATTTGGAACAAAACTATATACTTGATCACTTCAAATTAGTTATGATGTTCATTTAGGTGATCATATTTTAGACTTAAATCTTATAAGCTTATTTTTATGTTCTACCATGCAAATTATTTTATTTTTTAAGATAAGGGAGGTTATGATTTTGTCATAATCATACACTAAGTATGTGAAGGAAGTGAATCCTCATTCTTCAACATCTATTCATTTTTCTTTATTCCTCTTAGTAGTACAGGGAACACAGAAGACATGTTCTTGAGGCAGGCATAAAATCTCTGGGGTTAATTTATTTACTACATTGTGCAGATCTTCATTTCTCAAGAGTCTGGGCCATTAATAGTTCTTCCTGGACTGGGTTGCTGTAGTTTTCCTTTGCCCTTAATCACAAGACAAGGTAGGTCTTACCAAGAGATGCCCTAAGGGCCCATGTCTTCAATGCCCCCACTGTGGATCCATAACTTAGTTTCCTTTTGATAATAAATCAATCATCCCAATGAACACTTTCAACTCTAAATAACAAATATCAAGTAACTGCTTTTTTTTTTTTTTTTTTGCCTATTGACTCAAAAGTATGTGGAACCCAAAGTGGCCAATGGAATTCATCACTAGTTCAATAGAATTATTGTTGTGTCTCCTGCTGGAAGCATTTCTCCCTTTAGAAACAAGACTCTGAGACCTCTAGGCCAGCAAAGAGTAACATCTTGGAAGGGAAAGCAAAAATGTTGCTAGTAGGTCACTAGGGTGAAGAGTGATTGATGTCACCCCTATTTTCTTCTGCTCTTTGGGTCCCAGGCTTGTGAATCCTGATTGTTAAAGAAAAGTACCTTATGTCGGACCCTGGTTCAGAGTACATACCTTGCAATGTGTATTTTGACATATCCTGCATAACTAGGCCCCTAGATATTTAACTGAGACTTACTTATTTTCTACCCTCTGATATACAAATGTCTTACCAATAAGTCAGGTATAGTTGCTATTTTCAGTCATTAGCATTATATCATCAATGCAATAAGTCTGTGATGTATTCTGAAGGAAAAGTTGATCAAGATATTTAGGAATTAAATTATGACACAGGGCTGGGGAGTTGATATGCCCCTGAGGCAGAAGAGTGATGCTATATTGCTGGCTTTGCCAACTGAAAACAAACTGCTTCTGGTGGAAGTTATGGACAGGTATAGAGAAAAAGGCAATTTCCAGATCAATAACTGTATACCAGGTACCAAGGGATGAGTTAATTTGCTCAAGCAATGCAATCACATCTGGTACTTTAGATACAATTGGAATCACCATGTGGTTGAACTGACAATAATCCACTGTCATTCTCCAAGTTCCATCTGTCTTCTGCAAAGGGCAAATACGAGTTGAATGGGGATGTGGTGGGAATCACTGCCCTGAATATTTCAAGTCCTTGATGGTGGCACTAACAGCTGAATTACTTCCAGGGATGCAATATTGATTTTAATTTATTATTTTTTAATTTTAAAGTTCCTAAAGTTCTAATGGTTTCTACTTGGTCTTTCCTACTGTTATAACACTTGCTCTATAGGACAGGGAACTGATTTTGGGGCTCTACATCTCCTAAATATATTCATTACAGTTATGAACTCTGAACTGGGGTATCCACTGGCTCCACTGTAAGAGCAGTTTGAGCTAAAATCTAGATGTGGGGTTATGCTGTAACAAATTACCAAAATGCTGGAAGTTGCTTTGCAAATGGGTAATGGGTAGAGGCCAGAAGAGTTTTGAAGTACATTTTGGCAAAAGCCTATATTGTAACAAATAAGACATTAAGAGTGATTCTAACAAGAATACAGAAAGAAAAAAGGAAAACAGAAAAATTCTAAAAGACATAGCTGAATTGACAAAGGCTCAAATCTTCTTAGAGAATACATAGGTAATCCAGAACAGATCTCTGTGGAAATATAGGTATTGAAGGTCTTTCTCATGAGGACCCAGAGGGAAATAAAGGGAAATGGAGGAGAGGTGTTATAAAGTGGTAAACAACTTGGCTAAATTGTTTTCATGGCCTAATGTTTAGTGGAAAATAAAACTCGTAAAGAATGAAATCTGATATTTAGCTGAGTCTCTTTCTAAGCAAAATGTGGAAGGAGTGCTTCATTTCTCCTGACTGTTTATAACAAAATTTGAGATGAACTAAATGATTTTAAAACTGAATTACTAATCAAAAAGAAAGCAGAATTTAAAGATTAGGAATATATCAGTCTATTCAGAGTGTAAAATATGTGGAAGCAAGGTTGGAAGAAACACTAAAGAAAACACTAAAGGGTGTGTTAAAGTTTTTTTTACAAGGATATTAGTTAGCTACCTCAATAAGTTTGGGCTCTATTGTTTAAGACAATGAATGGATGACCCTGAAAGCAATTCGAAAATTGCCATGCCTGCCACGCCCATCATAGGCCCAAATTGCAAGCTGACCCACAGAGCAGTTTCTAGGAGGGGCTGCTTGCTGGAGCCTTGGGGACCATGCCTGGCTCTGCCTGCCATTACTTTCCCTCCACCCCAGGTGTGGTTCCAGCAGAGCTGGTGAGGCACAGGCTTTGGTGACCACCTTTTCAGAAGTCAAAGGCACCACAACTATGAACACGCAGAATGCATGCTGTGAGGGCATGGCTGCCTCTCTCCTATTTCAGTGTATTCAGCAGAGCCATAGGCTCAGGACCTCCACCCAAGAGAGTCTACAAGTGGGATTCTAGTCCTCAGGGGTAGGACCCAGGCAAGGTCAGGGCCACAGCAGAGAGCCCTCTTTTGGGCCCTAGGATTGAAGTGCCCCAGAAGTCCCATATAAGTATAATCTCTGCTTGGGGTTTCCAGCTTTGGAGAACTGCAGAGGTGGAGCTGCAGCCCCAGTAGTCAGGAAGGCAAAACACTGCATCAAAGGTGGAATGGGTGCATGCATTTTGCATGTGAGAAAGTCTTGAATTAGAAGAGTCAGAGGCATACTGCTCTATATTGTATGTTTGCTTCCTAGCCCCACCCTGCCAAAGTTCACATATTAAAGGCTAATCCCCAAGGTGATGGTATTTGGAATTAGACCCTTTGGTAGGTGATTAGGCTGTAAGAGTCAAGCTCCCATGAAAGGAATTAGTCCTCCTATAAAAGAGACCACAGAGAGCTCCTTGTCCCCCTCTGCCATGTGAGGACACAGTGCAAGATGGCTGTCTATATACTAGGAGGTGGGCACTCAGTGAATCTGCTTGCTCTTTAATTTTGGACTTCTCAGTCTCTAGAAGTGTGAGAAAGACACAAAAACTGTTTATAAGCCATCTAATGTTTGCTATAGCAGCCCAAACAGACTGAGACCAGTCTGTTTTAAGTCTGGATTAACTATTATTGTGAAGTTAACCAGCCCCCCACTTCAAATAAATAATTGATTCAATATATGTAACTGAAAGTACTTCTAAAAGTTTTGATATTAAATTTCTGCCTTAATAGTTTCCAAGTATAAGAATTGTAGCTCATAACTCAAGATGCTGTCATATGTGTGAATCATCATTTTAAGTGTCAGTTTCTTAGAAATGAGACTCTGAACACTCTCAGACATCTACTAGAAATGCTTTCTGTTATTTGTTGAATTTTGTAAGTAATTCCTGATACTTTAAAGTTTTCATATAAGAAATAAAAGACAAATGCCATTAAATAATGGCCTTAGCTATCACAGTTTCAATATAGATAGTGCCAATATATATATAAAAAAGAAAGGGACAATATCTATGGGAGAAGACGATATTTATTGTCATGATTCTTGTAGTTGTAAAGGAATTCTAATTCTTCACAACAAATTGATTAATTTCTGGTAAAAAAACCACTTCAACTGACAATTAAACCTTTCTAGGAAAATTAAAACCTATAAAATCATTTAATGAAAGATGGACAGCCTTAATGCTTTACTAGACAGGATAAGCAGCTAAGGACAGGTAATACTAGAATAAATTTTAAGCCAGGAAAGTTAAATCAAATTCCAAGTGATTGAAGTGTAACCTGTACATAACCTGTGCAGTTTTCTCAATCATATAGAGGTCAAAATGTCCAGATATTCTGGGTTTAAAAGCTTTTCACATATTGCTTAAGTTTGCTAATGCTTCATATTCTTGATCAACATGAGGTCAAGAGTACCTCCTCTGTGTGGAAAATGGAACATAACCTGATGATGGGGGATGGGAGATGGGAATTCATCATCATTTGTTACATAGCTATTTTCTCATTTAGAGGAAGGTGAGCTTCATGAAGTGTCACCAGTGTTCTTAAATAAGATACTGCAAGGCTGTAAGGAAAGAAAGAGATTTATTAAGAGTCCTGCAGATTTCTTATCTGTTCTATGTTTTGGGAGACTAGTTATCCTAGCAACTTTGTAATATTTCCATTAGAAAATAGGTGAAATCCTTCCATCATGCCCCTCCCCTCAAGGACAGTTGCAATTGAGGGTCATTATTATTAATCATGAAAGTCACAAAATAGGTGTATGTTGGAGATAGGTCATACTGGTGTATGAAAGCCCATTGTGCTCAATTCTTCCCAACTCTGGATTCAGTGACATCATGAAAATTTATAAATGAAATCAGCAAATGCAAAAAATCCCCCTTCCCTTCATTCTTCCTTCTCCTACTGGAGATTAGGCTGATAAACGTTTAGTAGCACTGTGTGCATCAGGGATATATTGTAGAGGTTTTGAACTAGAGTCTTGATTTTCCTTGGATTTCCCAAATCACCATAAATACTAGAAAGAAATATACTAAATTTACATGTATTCCAAATAGATGCTTAATTAACTAATCTAACGGTCATTGGAAGTGAAGAGCAAGTCTTAACTTTAATCAAGAAACTTGTACAGATGTAATCAGGGCAAATTGAAATAATTTAACCTAATTTATAGTGTCTCTGAGATAAAGATATCTGAATTTCAGATATTAGATATCTGGACTAGCATTTTTTGGTATTTGTTATTCACTACTTGACACTAATTTTTTCTTGCATCATTGTTTGCATATGTTTAATCTCCATGCAGTTCATTTTCTTACAAAACAGATGAATTTAAAAAAAATATGTAGACATTGTATTCCAATAAATTCAGATCTGTCATTTAGTGATAGAATTTATAAAATCTCTGAGTTTTTTTTCTCCTACTTATAAGAGAAGAGTATACACATTTATATTTCTGATTCACAGTTTGAAAATATAGGACCATGCATTATTTTCCCTTGGTAATGTATTTTGAGAGCTTTGGTACAATATCCATGTACCTGACACTTAAAACATGGTGGGTTACTCACCTCTTCCCCTTGCTCCCAACTAAAACACACAGTGTAAATGGATGCCCTCTGTTACACAGAAGAATAAATATCTTTGCTAGGACAAATACAATTCAGGGGAAACTGGTTTAAACACTAATATGCCTGGAAAGAACACTCTTCACAGGATTTCTTAGTTTTCAAGCCTGGCATTCATCTACAGTTTACAAGGTGACCCACAAATAGTGTTCACTTCAGTAATGATAAAGTCAAGTGTGGGTTTTAGTAATTTTTAACCTTTTCCTTTTTAACCTATAGGTTGGTGGATTTTAGATAATTTTTTGTATTGTTATTTGAATTTACTTTTATATGATGTAAATATTCATATATTCTAATGACATATTTATGTATTTCATATATTTAAATCAGACTAAAGGATTATTATTATTATCTTTTTAAAGATTTATTTATTTATGCATACAAGAACTGGGGTGCAGGCCAGAGTGCGGGGGATAAGAGGATCCATGAGAGACAGAGCGGGGAACAGAACAGGCAGCTCCACCAGAACAGGCAGAATCACTGCTAAGGGGAGCTGTGGGCGAGGTAGGAGAGGTGGTATCTGTGCCATGTGGGTCACCTCCCTTGCCAGGGATCTACAGGTGCCACAGTGGCTGTAGATGTCCCATAGTGTGGTGCTCAACCCCTTGTACCACCAGGGAGGTCCCTAAAGGATCATTTTGTTAAAATATTCCCCTGTAAACTTTTTTCCTCTCTTTACACAATATGTATCTAAAGAGGTGCATAATTCCTTGTCAATAATATTTATTTTCTATGGATTTTCGGATAGGAAGAGTGTACATGTTTAGCTTACTGGAACACATGTATTATTGAGGGAATAACTATAAATTAGGAGAGTTTGGTGGAAGGAGGGAGGACTGAGGGAAACAGGTATAAAAATATTGAGAGAAAAAGCAAATTTATTTTACTTGATTATCCACTTTGTTTATATGGTTCAAATTTACAAAAAACCACACAAACCAAACCTCTAATTTTTTTCTTGTTTACCTTAAAATTGAATTTTGAATATAGATGAGAAGTGACTTTGAATAAACTGCTTTTTACCTGCTTAATGAGTTGAAAATGTGGTGTTTATTATCTTTTCTGAAATGTAACTATTCATCTGCACTCACTGCCAAAGTAACAAGTTATTAAGTGATGTCTATCTGGATGCTTATAATTATGAAGTATATAGTTATTATAATTTTTAATACTACACACAATAACTTTGCATTCAAGAATTTTCCTGTTTTTAAAATGAATTAAATACATCACTCTTTCAATTTTCCAGATGTTTATATTGGTCAACAGGAAAAGTATTTATTTAGAAGCCTTATTAAAAATAAACACATCAGGGCCTCCCTGGTGGCGCAGTGGGTTAAGCAACGCACTATGCAGCAGCTGCAGCACAAGTTCTATCCCTGCTGCCGGCCGGGGAGGGGACCCACATGGCGCGGCAGACCTCTCCTGCTGTGCCCGCTGCTCACCTCAGCAGTGTACTTTTGTTGATCTGCCTGTTCTGCTCCCTGCTCTCTGTGGTGAATCCTCTCACCCCCACCCCCCCCCCCACACACCTCTGGCCTCTACCCCAGTACTTGTATGCATAAATAAATAAAATCTTAAAAAAAAAATAAAAAAAATAAACACATCAGTAGTAACTGATGAAATATTCAAATGAGTAGAACAATTCAGTAAGTGCAAAATAAATCCTGAGTTATTGTGTCTATAGCATCTACATTTTTATAGCTGACTGATCAGTACAAAGTGTGCAGCTATGATCTTGCTTGAAAAGCATGGCACATTCATTTGAAAGAGAGGATTCTCTATTCCAAGTTCTTTGAAAATGTTTCCATTCCACAAGACATTGATTATGAACAACAACAAAAATGATCATTGAATTTCTTTTCAATAATATAAAATCTTTGAAGAGATGGAATAACACCATTCACTGCTAACATCATATTCAACTACAAACAGATATTGATGATATTCTTGGAGGACAGTCAACTGATGGAAAAGCATTTCAGTGTTTAGTATAATCCAGACAATCAACAGAGTGTAAAGATATATGGTTCATTAAGAAATATCTAAACTTCTTGATGCAAATCTGAAAAACCACAGATGTATGTATCTAATTGGAAGCAGCTTTCAGCAGCAGTACTTGAAAGATCGATATATTGATTGATTGAGATGGCAGTCTATTCTTTATACTTGTTAAATTGCTTCCTTTTACCCTTCATATCACTTCTATTTATTTAAATATCTTTAGATTTAACTCCTGCTGCTCCACGTAGCATAGGGTCCAGAGCATAATCTGATCTCTGCTTCACAGGACCACATTCTAACAGCCCCATGTCCTTGCCACTCCTCTCCCATGTGTGCAGCAGTTCTCTTGCTCTGCTCGCCCTCCTCCCAGAAGAAGGGGGTTGACTCCACTACCCATGCTGCCCACCATCATATTCTCTTCCACTGAACCAACTGTGTACCTTCACTGCCCCCTCACTGAAAAGATTTCCTGCATAAGGTACCCAGCTTTTTGGCTCATTACAATGACCACACCCTGTGTGCAACTCCTTCTCTTTCTCCCCATATTACTACCATAGTGAGCCACTGACCCCCAGTGAAATAGCCATTGGTGAGTCCTTTGTCACCAGTAATGGACTGGTGAATTTTCCTGTGAGCAATATTTCATTTCCTACTAGTATTCAGGGCAAAGATTTCAAAACCACCCTTTTCCAGCATATTGTAGATAGTGTCTAGTCAATTATTTTGTTATGAAAAAATATACAATAGAATATACAATAGAAATATACAATAGGAATATACAATAGAAAAAGGAAAGTTTCTCCAATAAATGGTGCTGGGAAAACAGGACATCAACACACGTAAGAATGAAACTGGACTATGATTTAATACCACACACACACATTAACTCAAATGAACTAAAGACATGAATATAAAACTTAAAACCATAAAACCCTAGAAGAAATCATAGTAAGCTCCTAGCCATCAATTACTTTTTTGACTTGACACCAAAAGCAAAGGCAGCATAATAAAAAATGAATAAGCACAACTGTATCAAACTAAAAGCTTTTGCATATTAAAGGAAACCATGAAAAAAATGAAAAAACAACTTATCAAATAGGAGAAAATACTCTTAAATCACATATCTGTTTAGTTAATATCCACATATATAAATAACTCACACAAACAACAAACAGAAGTTTTTTTAAAAGTCTGATTAAAAACTGGGGAGAGGATCTGAAGAGACATTTTTCAAAGAAATGCAATGGCCAACAGATACTCAACAGCACTAATCATAGGGAAATGCATATCAAAACAACAATGAGATGCCCCTTCACACCTAGGATGGCTATTTTATAAAGGACAAGAAAAGAAACAAATGTTGGCGAGGATGTTCAGAATAAGAAACTGCTGTGTTTTGTTAGTGGTGGAAATATAAATTGGTGCAGTCATTATGGAAAACAGCATGGAGATTTAATTTACCAAAATTAAAAGTAGAACTACCATACAACCAAACAATTCTACTTCTGAGTATTTATATAAAGGAAACAAATGGAATATTATTCAGTCATAAAAATGAAAGAAATTTCATCATTTACAACAACATGGGTATTATGCTGAATTAAGCAAGTCAAGAGAGAGAAAGGCAAATACTGTATGATTTCATTTATATGTGGAACCTAAGGACTGCCTCCCCCCCCAAAAAAATTTAAAAAACAACACCATATTCAAAGATAAGGAGAATAGATGTCTGACTGCCAGAGGTTGGGGGTAGAGAGTGAGTACAATAGGCAAAGGTGGCTGCAAGTTTCAGTCCTCCAGCTATAAAATAAAATTGCAGATATAAAGTATACAACATGGAGTATAGTTAATGATAACATTGTATTGCATATTTAAAAGCTGCTAAGATAGTACAGTTACAAGTTTTCATAGTAAGAATTTTTAACTATGTGTGATGACTGTTAACTAGAACTGTTGTGATGATCATTTTACAATGTATACAAATTTCAAATCATTTTGCTATAGACTTGAAACTAATAAAATAGTATATATAAATTGTCTCAATATGAAAATACCAAGCAGAACAATTAATAGAAATGTTATTTTCCCCAATACAAAATACACTATTTAAAATTTAATGTTTTATTCTATTTTCCCCATATGAGCTGATAACACATTGCATATATCAGTGTTACTAAAAATGGACTTTAGGGGCCTCCCTGGTGGCGCAGCAGGTTGAGTGCCGCACTGTGAAGCATCCGCAGCACAGCAACGCGAGTTTGTTCCCCGGCCACGGAGGGGACCCACATGGCGCAGCAGACCTCTCCTGCTTTGCCCGCTGCTCCCCTCAGCAGTGTATTTCAGTTCATCTGCCTGCACTGCTCCCCACTCTGTCTCTGGTGAATTCTCTCACCTCCCACGACTCTGACCCCAGCTTTGTATGCATAAATAAATAAATTAACTAATTTAAAAAAAAGGAAAAAAGATGGACTTTAGACCATCTACTCTGCAGGATTCTAGGGGACAAAAGGTCCATTTAATTTCCCATACCTTTATTTGGGTGCCATATATTTTGTTTGTTTGTTTTGCAATAGATATATTTTTAAAATTCTTGAGTATGAATCATTTGAGATTTTTTTTTTTACCACTTTACCACTAACATTCAAAATCAGAGGTCTAGGGGCTTCCCTGGTGGCATAAGGGGTTAAGTCTAGGCACTTCTTTGCTCCCCCCTTTTATTCTGGTAACCAAAAGTTTATTTTCTTTTACTAGTTGAATTGTTTGTCTTTGCTATATACTACATATGAATGATGGCATTAGGTGTTTGTCTTTGTTGACTTATTTCACTAACCATAAATCCCTCTAGGCCCATTCATATTATTGCAAATGGCAGAATTTCATCTGTAGTTGAATAGCATTCTACTGTGTACAGAAACCACATCTTCTTTATTCATTTTTCAACCATTGGTCACTTAGATTGTTTCTAGTTCTTGTCTGTTATAAATAGACAATGAATATGGAAGTGAATATAGCTCTTTGAATTAGTGCTTTTATATACATATATCTACTTAAACCTAAAAGTGATAACTCAATAGAATGTTTATTTTCAATTTTTTTGGAGAAATGTCCATACATGTCCATTATTTTCACAATGGTTGAACCACTTTACAATCTACTAACTATAAATAAGGGTGCCCTCTGTCCATATCTTCTCCAACACTTGTTTCTTGTCTTTTGGATAATAGCCATTTTCATAGGTATGAGAAAATATTTCAATGTTGTTTTGATTTGCACTTATCTAATAATAAGATATGATGAACATCTTTTCAAGTACCTAGTGACCAACTAACTCCATGTCTTCTTTGGAGAAGTATCTATTCAGATTCTCCATTTGTTAATTAAGTTATTTAAATTTTATTGTTGAGTTATGAATTCTTCCTATTGTTTGGGTACTGTCTCTTTGTTGGAATATGGTATGTAAATGTCTTCTATCATTTAGTAGAATATCTTTTAATATTTTCCCCCTTCTCATTTTGATGCAGAAGCATTTTAGTCTGATGTAGTCCCATTTGTTTATGTTTGCTCTTGGCTCTTTTTACATAATAGTTGAGTCCCTGAAGAGATATTAGACATCAGGCTGAAGTCAGAGAGTCTGTGGTCTATATTTCATCTATGTATTTTATGGTTCCAGGTCTTACATCTAAGTCTTTAATCCATTTAAAAATAATTTTGTGTATATTACTAGATAGTGGCCTAGTTTCATGGTCATAAACACTTCCTGACAATAGAACTATAAATATGTATTGATGAATGAAGGTACCTGGCAGAGCTGAGGATGCTTGGTGGCAAGAGATCTTGAAGATCCAGGGATGTAGGAAGTAAGAGAGGGGCCTCCCTGGGGGCACAAGAAGTTAAGTAGCAGCACTATGAAGCATCTGCAGCCACTGCAGCACTAGTTTGATCCTGGCCAGGGAGGTGACCCACATGGCACAGACCTCTCTTGCCTCACCGGATATTCCCCCTCAGCAGTGTATTTCAGTTGTTCTGCCCCCCACTGTCTCTGGTGACTCCTCTTACCTCCCCCTGCACCTCTGGCCTGTACCCCAGTTCTTGAATGCATAAATAAATCAATTTTTTAAAAAAAGAAAGTAAGAGAGAGAGAGAAATTTGGGTGGTAGTTAGGAAGCTAAAGTGTCATATTTTATCTAAGGGATCACTTTGTACATATGTTTGTACAAGTGTTGCATACTAACCTTATCACCTTTTAGTATTTCATGGTGTAAATTGATAAAGGAATGAAACATTGGGAAGATGCTGAGAAAAATAAAAAGGTTATCTTTTTCCATGCTCAGAAGAGGAAGTATATTTAGGTGAAGGATATGACATTGAACAAAGATTACTAAAGAACATCAGAGAGATCGTAGCTATTTTATCAGAAAATAGAAATAAAGATAGCTCTTAAACATAATAGACTCTTAAAACAAATTTTAGCTATTTTACATTTTTGTTTTGAATGTTTATGGAATTACTCAAATATATAACATGCCATGAAAATCTATAGAAATGAAAGAATCAAAGAATAGTAAGTTAAATCTTATTATTTTATATGTGCTATACATTATGCTAAATATATCAATTAAAATCTCTCAACATGGCAAGTCTGAAGTTAGATCTTCATCATTCTCATTTTACAAAAATAGAACTTGGATTTAAAGAGACTAATTTTTCTAATATTTCAGAGCTGCTTAGTGGCAGATCATGAATTTTAACGTCAAAGTTTGGTCACTTCACCACCACATAATGCTACTTCAGATGAATAATATTCTAGGCTTTCTAGTAGGAGCCTCTAACAGTAATATAATTCATCTGTTTTTATGGCATATCTTGCTACAAGGATCTAGTTTCATTCTAAATTAATTTTTAAAACTTTATTATAGCTTTTTTCATGACTGAATGCTTCAATATTTTATCTACAAGGCTAACATTACTACTTGTCTGAATTAAGTTTGTATCTAACACAAAAATACCTCTGCTTTTCTTATTTAAGTTTACCATTGTTATCAATGAGTATATATGTAACACAAATAAAGGAAAAGAAAAGCTGTTTTTGAACCAAATTTAAAAATTAAATCAAAATTTATCTTAAGCCAAGACTAATCTGCACTGTTGTTAAGATTCAATGTTATTGTGCATGATATCCAGCAATGAGAGTCTGATTATTTGACAACTGGAATTCTGTATAACACTAGCTCTTTTAAAGTGCAAGACAAAATTGTTAATGTTTGCTAGGTACATGTGACTATTTCACATAAGATTTATAATATTATGAATACATGAAACCTAGAAATGAATAAAATTGTCATTTGAAAACATTTTATGAGAAATACATATGAATTTGAAAATATTTCTCCTATGAGAAAGCTACTCCTTTAAAGTAAAAAAAATAAAATAAAATAATAATGAAAGTCTAAGCACCAAGACAGTTCTTTAAAATAAATTCCTTCTATTCATCTAAGAAAGCCTACTTAATTGGGATCCCTTGCTAACACCTTTAAGTAATAGAATAATGCATCTGCATTTCTATTCACCTTGAACTACAAATTTAGAATTGCCTCACTTTCTTGACAGTTAGCTTTGCCTCTTCAAATTGCAATATAGAATTTAATAATAAAGTTGCTTAGTTTTGTATTCCTTATTTCTCTTCTAGGTTGATTTAGCGTCATTTTTGTCTTGATGAAAAAAATTTTAGTTACTCTGCATTTTCACTTATATTCATCCTTTTATTTATTTCTTCAATATTTATTATGTGGACATGATTTATATCAAGCTTGCAAAGTTCATGATATTTTGTTGCCGAAATTATCAGTGTATTGGTGGAGATGAATGCTAGGATTGACATATGAAAGGAAAGTGCTGAATCTTTACAAATTAAATTAGCTCATAAGAAACTGAGTATCTATATATCTACTTCTGAAATGAATGGAAGAAATTTAAAGAGTGATGAAATAAAGTTTCAAAATGCAACATACTGGAAGTATTTTATGTGGCCCAATTTGGAAAAGCATTTAAAGAGAGCAAAGTCAAGCAGCTTGCTTGGATGCTAGGGGTTGTATAGGCAAAACTTTCCCAGCTTTCAGGAATGATGGACTATGAGGCATAAGAAGCACAGATGTAAATTAGCAGATGAACCTTATTTTTTGTTTATTCGACAATACTTAGGTTCCAAAACTTTAAGGACTGGTTCTTGGCAATATATAATATTTCCAGAGCTTAACCTAGTCATTTATTTTGTTTCTTCTTATTTCATATACAAGTGGTGTAATCTGGAATGTGTCTCCTTCTGACTTACTTGGTTTGCCATAATCCTTTCCAATTTTATCCATGTTGTTAAAATGACAAGAGTTAATCTTTTTTAATAGCTGAATGTCATTTCATTGTGTATATAGACCTCTTCTTAATCCACTCATCTGTTTGGCCACTTGACTACAATGAACATAGAAGTGCATATATTTATTTGAATTAGTGTTCTTTCAATAGATATCTAAGAGTGGAATTGCTGAATTATGTGGCAGATCTATTTTTAATATTTTGAAAAGCCATAAGAACTGGACCAGTCTACATTCCTACTTACAGAGTAAGAAGACTCCTTTTCTCCACACACAAACCAACACTTTTGACATGGGGCATTTTCATATGTGTAAGTGGCATCTCATGTGGTCTTGATTTATAGTCTCCATATGACACATGATTATGAATTTTTTTCATGTTCTAATTGGCCATCTGTATATCTTCTTTGGAGAAGTTACTATATAGCTTTTCTTCCCATTTTTTGATTGGATTCTTTGTTTTGTTGAGTTGTATGAGTTCTTTGGAGATCTTGGGTATTAACCCCTTTTCAGATGTATTATGTATAAATATTTTCTCCCACTCAGTAAGGTGTTTTTATGTTTTAATGATATTTCCTTATTCTGTATAGAATTTTTTAAGTTTGATATATTCTTGTTTGTTTATTTTTTCTTTTCCCTTCTTGTAAGAGTAGAGACTCCAAAGACATCTGTGGAGATAATATGGTGGAGTTTTATTCCTATGTTTTTTCTGTGCATTTTAACTATTTAATCTATTTTAATTACAAGACTATCTTGTATTAATATTTTGTGATTCTGCAAGTTTTCCATCACTTTTGTCTAGTTGTTTTTAAATATAGCCATCACAATAATACAAAGTGTAGTAATCAAAACAGTGTGGTAGTAGAATAAGAATAGATTCATAGATATGTGGAATAAAACTGAGATTCCAGGAGTAAACCCACAATTATATGGTAAGTAATCTATAACATAGGACTATTAGAGAGTCTCCTCAACAAATGGTGTTAGAAAAACTGGATGTCATACATGTGTGGTGTGGAACATACATCTAAAGAGGTATGAACCTATATCTCTGAGTCATATACCACACTGTAAATCAATGTTACCTCAATTACAAAAACAAAAGACTATGACAATCAAAAACTTGCAAAACTAAAAATTTAACAGAGCATTTGTGGAACTCTGAAACTTGTGGGTCCCAATTTGGTATGTACTGACTTAGATGGAAGATTTATCAGATATCTAATTATATGTGCCTTGATAGTTATCTGAGTAAAAACTTTACTAAATGGGCTTTCATTGGGGAACTCTTACAGAAAAGAAACAGAACTTTTTTTTTTTTTTTTTACCACTTCACAACTGTTTGAGTGCTGGTGCCGATTCTAGAAGGCATTTGTTTTTTAGCTAATGGGTTGTTTTCTTTTTGGCTTATTGGACAAAATTTGAGCTTATTCCATTAACAATGACAATACTGCAGGTTCTTCAGAAACTGCATCTGTGCTCAGCACTATATTTCAGAGAAACTTACAATTGGGACACTGCAAATAACTAGGACAATACCCATAATGTCAGGATAATGTTCTTCTTTTGTAACTGAGTGAATTGATAAAAAGGATTGACATTAGTCTGCTGTGCTCTCAGGAGGGTTGTTGGGAAGTCCATGTAATGAAATTTGGGACAATAAAAGGACCCTGTCATGCCATTTGTGAAATTCTTTATAGCAGCCCTTGAAATTAAATGCGTTCTTTATAGCTATGCTTATATTGTAGTTTTATTCAAGTACTTATTTGAGATCTTTTGGGAAGAGTGTTCTTATAGCCATAGAAAAGTTATAAAAGTAAGGTGAAAGTAGAAATAAATAAATGGTATCACTTAGACAATATTCCCCCAGTCTAGAATGCTTCAATAGAGACAATATAAACATATAATTAATAATTTCTCAGTTAGATAATAATGGTTTCCTTTATTTATGTGGAGATTCAAACTCTTTTTTTTATCTCAAAAAAAAATTGATATGGACATACTTAAAATCAGATGATTGAAAGAAACTACCTAAATGCAAAATATATTTCAGTGGCTTGCAATGTTGATTACAACAGTTTTATCACTTACTGGGAAATTCTAATATAGTATAAATCATAACAAGCAGCGTGGGTAGTTTTTATTACTTTACTCTCAAATGGTCATATAATAGAGTAAAAGCTCTGAATTTTCCTTTAGATTTGACTTATTTCTCTTAGATAAATATCTATGGCTTAGAGAAAGACCTGTACCATACCTTTCATGGCTTCTAAATTTTAGATAATAGCTAAATGGAATATAATCAATTTACCAAATAATCCACCACACAAACCAACCAAAATATAAACAGAATTTGGTACTAAAGTCTTTTGCAATGAAAAATAGAAAATTTGTTCTTAAGGTCTGAAGGAATGACAGATATCTCATTTTATACAACCATTTCTTGAATAAGAATGCAAAAGAGAAAAATATGAAAAAATTAATTTTAAATATAAAAATGAATATTAGCTTAAAATAGCAAAGGAGGTCTCCCTGGTGGTGCAAGGGGTTAAGTCTCAGCACTATTACACTATCACCATTACAGCCTGCATTCAATCCTGATCCCCAACCAGGGAACTAACCCACATGGCTCAGCAGACCTCTCCTTTCTGGCCTGTTGCTTTTCTCAGAAGTATATTTCAATTGATCTTCCTGTTCTGCTCCCCACTCTGTCTCTGGTGAATCCTCTCACATTCTACCTCTCTGGCCTACTCCAGTTCTTATATGCATAAATAAATAAAAAGAAATTTTAACTTGGTTCCCAGAATAAGGATCACATGAGCAAAATCACAGCTACAGCAGAAACATAAATAAGAAATCTACCTTGCTGTTTAAAACCACTGAGATGAGGGTGTTGGTGTTAGTGGGTGCTTTTTTACTTGTGTGGGCCCATTGCATCCACTGTCTACACCAAAAGTCAACAGAGAGAGACAACAACTGACAGCATCCTGCATCTGTGTGCTCAGATCCTAAAAGAGAATCCATCGGCGAAAAAAGGCAAGAGGGATAGGAAAAGGAGTAGGTGAGTGATACTTAACTGAGGGGGAAAGAATGCAGGAACATATCAAGAAGGGAGGGAGAAAATAATATATTTGATTATTTCTAACTCAAGTAATTGTTTTCTGGAGTATTTATTTTTCTCAACAGTAGATTATGAATAAAAAAAACTTGAAAGAATAAAAAGCTTATTTTATGTACATTTCCATTTTATTGTATTTCTGTACACATCTAGGATGATTGGAAAGCAAGTAGTCTAAAAACTCTCGTTTAGCATTAAGTGATTGATTGTGGTCTTAAATGTCTCTGTGGGAAATTCAGAGACCACTGATTGCAACTGTTCGGCAAATGTAGCTAATGAAAATGTAGGTGAAGCATTCCAAGTCTGTTTTCATGATGACAACTACAACATGGGCTAAAAAGTGGGAAACTCAGATACTTGAGCATTTTGTCTGAACATCATTAGTCAGCTGCATGAACTCAGTATTTATTTTGCCTTTAAGACACTGCTAAGAAGAAAGCACATTCTAATTCTAAATAACTCAATTTGTTAGCTACTAAAATTACCCATTCAATACCAACTGAAAAGATTATACACATTAACTATGTCGCAAACAAACAAAAAAGAATCAAAACAAAAAGACAGATGCACTCAGACTTTCATTAGATTGTTAAGCTAATTCAATTCAAGAATCATTCAGTATTTGCCACATGCTTTGTTCAGGGACCATGATGTATTGCTCACATCATCCAACAAAGAAATACAGCTATAACAACAAGAAAACAACAAGAGCAGTGGTTAATTCTCTCAGAGTGTTTATCAATTGTTGAGACTTTTTCTAAGTGTTTTTTAAGTAAAAAAGTTATTTTATGCTCTCCATCAAACTGGTAGGTAGGTACTATCATGCTAATTTATGATGAATTGGGACAAAGAGAAGTTAAGGAACTTGCCTAAGACCTCATGGCTTGCAAATGGAGAAGCTAAGAATTAAATTTAGATAATGTGGCTGCAGGGCTTATAAAGCTTCTTTGCTATTCCTGAGAGAAACCACCTGAGAGAAGATTAGAGAAAGCCAGGGTAATGCTAAAGTTTCTATTCAACAAAGGTGGTTGGTTGACTCTTATTTTTTAAAAGTACTTTTTTTTAGGAAAAGTAAATAAATCATCTTCCATGGCTATTTAGTTTTTCCGTTGTAATTCTAGAATTTATTCAAATACTGACTTTTTATATAATTGTAAGCACAATATATCATTTTTGTTCTATTTATATTGTTTTTGCACTAAGAAATCTTGTATGCCATGAAGTTTTTAAATGTTTACACTTTTTAATGGCTATCTAATTTTCCACAGGGTTGATGTATCAGAATTTATTAAACTATTTCCTCTTAGTAGACATTTAAGTTGTGTCACCATAGTCCATTGTGCTCCCTCCCCACATATTCCTTGCAAATAAAACAGCAACAAATTTTCATTAAATATTTCCTTAGGAAAGGTATATTATCATGGATTCATATATAATTCATGAATTTTATTGTCAAATTAAACTCTGATATGTTCTGTCATCAGGGTATAAGGGTCATCAGGGTACAATAATGTTACCTTAACTTTATCAGTTAAGTTACTTTATCAGGTCAGTTACCTTAACTGACCCTTTGTTTCTCTGTTCCACATACAAGTGACACCATCAGTATTTCCATATTTGTCTTTGTCCTGGCTTATTTCCCTTAGCATAATCTCCTCTATTTCCATCCATGTTGTTGAAAGTAAGTTTATTTATTTATTTTTTAATATATAGTTAGTAGTATTCTACTGTGTATATGTGCCATTTCCACTTAATCAACTTATCTGTTTTGGGATACTTAGATTGTGTCCATATCTTGGCTATTTTAAATAGTGCTGCAATGAATATAGGAATACATACATCCCTTCAAATCTTGTTATGAACAATTGCTGGTAGATCCATTTTTAATATTTTGAGAAAACCCCATGTTGTTTTCCATAAGGTCTGTATCAATCTATATTCCCACCAGTAGAATAAAATGGTTCCATTTGCTCCATATCCTCACCAACACTTGTAGTTTTTGGTCTTTTTGATATGGGTCATTCTCACAAGTTTGTTTTCTCTTTCCTAATTATAAAATATATGGTCCTCAAGAATAGGAATTTTGTATGGTTGTTCACTAGAAAAGTTTATAACATTTAGTAAGTGCTAAATGTCTATTTGTTGAACAAAAAAAGGTCATCCTGCCTTCACAGCAACAATAACAAGATAAAATACAGGGAAAAATTAGAAAACATTTTTATTTCTTCACAACTTCCCTGGAGAAAACAGAGACAAGGAAATAAAGTGAATATTCTAACATCCTAGAGTCACATAGAGGGGACAAGAACTATAGTCTAGGATTCTGCTCCATTTGTCATGTGTATATGTTCTTTTCCACCCCAAACCTAAGCATTAGATCAGTAATTTTCATTTCATTTGTGCATAGGATACTAAATTTGTCCACACAACAGATACAAATTCTAAAGCACTACAAAGCAAATATGCTAGCAATGTTTCACAGTTAATTGGATATTAGATATTAGAACTGCTGACCCACTTCCACAGGTATCATCTGTGTGTCTCCCACTCTCCCTACTGTATTCAGAGGTATAAGCCAGAAGAATAATCAGCTAATTCTGATTCATTCAGAGTGGGTTCATACTCTGTTCCACCCAGTCAATTATTTACTTTTTAATTAAAAAGCAGGCTCAGAGCCTTTCCTTCTCAGGATAGAACAGCTTTAAATGAAACATTGGGTAATTTGAAGGCCAAACAATATCTGCTATGACTAGATGCTTTCATGGTCCGTTTTACCACAGGAGGCTCCATCAGACTCCTGAGCATGTCCTCTGCCTGCCCAACTAGCTCAATTGCAATGGCCATGCTCACATGTAATTTGAAATTTGTAATTTTTCTCTGCTGCTATCTCTTAATAAGTATGTACTCTAGAAGTTATCTTTGTCTTTAGTTACCCTGTATATTTTCTTAGAGGATGGATCAAAATAAAGCTGCCGCTGTTTTTCTAGAAGAAAAAAATATCTATTCACTGAGTTTTGTCTTTCTGCTTTATAGTCTTCATACTGTTCACAATTTAATATATATATTAATCATACATATGACTCTGGTGGAATGTTTAATAGTTGCTATCTGATTTGTTGTAATTGCTTTCTCAGGATTTTTTTTATCAAAAGATATATATGTGTGTGTATTTATATGTGTTTATATATAAGTATATAGATATATATATCTATACTAGATATATATATATAGATATGTATATATCTATATACTTATTCCCTCCTCCCCCTACCCCAAAAAATCCCCCATGTTATACTGGTGTTGTGCTAGCTCCTTTTTATTTCTCCTGGTGGGAAAGTTGACTTTTCTTGGAAGTGCCATTTTCAGGATGTTCTTTCAGCTGATGAAAAAAGGTTATTTTCAGACCTTGCAATTACAAACTGCTTGTCTATTGCTGCAGAGATAGATATTTGAGATAGTGACTCTTCCTGTGGGTCAGTTGATCTCTGTCTCTCCAAACCAAACCACAACCAGAAAGATTTCTGGTAGCAGCCATGTTCTCTCCATCCCCTTGATAACTGCATAATCAAGTCATGTAATCTCTGAATTCTAAGGTAGATCCCTCACTCCCAGCAACCAAATAATTGCTGTTCAATTCTGAGATATGTTGGTGGCACCCCCCCCAACGTTTCTGCCCTGTTTACTCTCAACTATTTGAGAACAGTCTTGCTAATGAGGCAGATCCCTCTGAAGTTGTAGAAAGACAAGGACTACAGCACTGTGCTTTACCTTTAGGGTAAAACTGCCACTTTGGGAAGTTTCTGCAATACCCTTACACTCATGGTAATTTCTGCATGGATTTCACTAGTTCTCAGATATATGTGGGAGCCTTATGTGTATGCTGGATTTGGTGGACATATCTTTCTCTAAATGTCTTTGAAAATGGAGTTTGTGTGTGTGCTCTTTTTGTTCTTCCTTGTTGCTTTGTATGCTTGACAGAAAGAGAAGGGGGAAATTCTGATAACACTGGGCAACGTAATTCATCCAAATTCACTGCATTTAGCCATTGTACTTTCATCAACTAGAGAGAATTGACCTCCTAAATTCCTTTAGCAAACAAAATTATAGCAGCCTGCTAAGTCAGGGGAAAACTACACTCAATTGTTTTACCATGGAACAGGTAAACCTTACTTTCTTCAATAGGACTGAGAAGAATATACTACTTGGGATTGTTTGGAAGATTAAATAAAGCAACAATTTATGTGAATTGCAAAGCACATAGTAACTCTATTTAATGACAATATTATTTTGACTCTTTGATTCATTATTTGTCTCTTTGACTAATAAGATAAATGCCTTGGTTTATGCTGTTCCAGCATTGTGTGACTTGAGGAAGGTTGACATTTCTTCCAAATGGATTTACCTAAAATATGAAATACTTGTGTCACTCATTCAATACTTACTTTATATTCACTGAGGACCTGCCATGTCAAGCTCTCTTTGTTGTTTTGAGAGTTCTCTTAAATGTGCCTTTTCTAACTGGAATTAGGCACTACTCTTAAACAAGGGTAACAACATCTAACATGTTGACAACAGTGAGATTTTCTGAATGCCTATTACCAATCCAGTGTCAGCTATCATGAAACTTTCTGTTTCCAGTGTCAGCTATCATGAAACTTTCTGTTTGGTTTACTAGAAAACATTTGCTAAGTAAATGTATACATTGACTTTATGTTAGGAAAAATAATACAACAGCATGAATAAATTATGAAAATATGCTATTATAACACAGGCAGTACATTAAAATAACAGATGCAAACTTGTTTTGTGAATTATGAGGTTATTCTCAAGTTACATATGATTTTATTCTCAAGCTGTTCATTGCATCTTTTCTCCTATTTTATTTGAAGGCATGTTTTTCTAAATGGGGACTGGTTTTAGGCTTTAAAACTAGAGATAGTAGAGTGAAATGAGAAAGTTTAGATTTTAGTATAAAAGATTGGAACTGGATTCTCTTACCACATTGTATCTTTGATCTTGGAGAAAGATGCCATGCTGTTTGAGTTCTGACTTGCTTGCAATTTAAATGATTATTTTATTACCTACATCACAGGATTTTTAAGATAATTAAATGTGATAATATATGTAAAAAGCATAATGCTTTTGTTAATATATAATAACTATTGTAATATTGTAGTATTTGTGTTGATGACCATTTCTTCTCATCATATGATAAACTTATTATACAATTAAATCCATGATTAACTTTTCGGATTCAGGATTTCCTAAAGTATGCATTTGATCTGAGAGGTACTATAGTAGAGAACTCTCACCTAGATTAAATAATTCAAGTTTGTGTGGATGAAATGAGTCAATATATACATGTAACCATTTAAATTGTAAAGCATATTGATTTTTATAGTTGTTAATGAGTACGTCCTTTAAATAAATCTTTATCAATCACAAGCACTAGGATTCTGTTGAAACAAATGAACATTTTATTCTATTATAAAAATGATTAACCTTCAAGTTAACAATATTATATTTCTTTAACATTTCTAGCCATTCATAGAAAAAGCAAACTGTTCAAAAAAAATTCTAACCTGGTCACAAAAAATTAAATTATGGGTGTATCTATAGTTAGATACTTAGATATATTAAATAAATAAAATATAGATATATTAAAATAGAAAAAAAATTGAGCTTATCTTTGATTTAAATAAAACTTTAAGAGAAGCATAGTTCATAGTTATTTTTCTGATCTCACCAGCACCTAAAACACTAAGTTATTATAGCTTATGGCAAAACTATCTCAAATATATATGTTGATCCAGATGAAATGACTTATCATAGACTAGAGTAAGACTTGATCTTTTCCAAGACAATTTTTCTCAGTGTTCTACCTACTTTGAGAATTTTGAAAAAAATTTATGACATTGCTTTTAGAAAATGCAATGAAGGGCAAAGTCTTGATGCACTTTGGTTTAGCCACTGTATCACAGATTTGAACTAAAAAAAAGATTCAAGGTCCCGTGCCAACTGGGACCTTATGAAAATATATAATAAATGCATCAGCTTGGACTAACACTGACTTAGGTAACTTTATCTTTTTTTATTTAATACTGCTTTAATTGTATGTGACCTATATTGTGGCACAGATTTGATTACTATCAATAGTCATTATAAATGAGAATTTATCATTTTAAAAGGACTACATTTGTAATGGTACCCAAGGAATACCTTCTTGATGATTTGTGTATATATAGTCATGCCATTATTTTCTAAGCTTAGGATGACTATTACAATGCTAGTTGGCTACAGCAAGTAGCACACTCAGCAGAGAGGATGTTACAAGGTGTATTCCCATCTCAGGGCATAGGAGTAGTTTTATGGCAGATGTGGGGCCTATAAATGTCTGTGTTCTTGTTGTAGGGTGGCCCAGCCAGTCAAATGGAGGGGAGACCCACAACCACAGATATTTTGTAGTCACAGTCAATACATGATATTCCTACTTGCAGCAACAGTTTCTTCTTTAAGGTCAGATTTACAGAGAAGGGAGGTAAATGTGAATCTTGAAGATTTCTTATAAAGAATCTATACTTACTAGTTGTGTTCCTTTAGGCAAGTAACTTTAAGTATTGATGACTGCCCTACAGAAAGAGGATTTTGGAAAACATAAAGTGCTACATAAACTTAAGTTATTACAAGTAGAATTTAATTCATTTTTAGTAGCTATTAAATGTCAAAGATATTTAAAAATAGTCAAAGATATTTAAATATTTATTTTTTTTCTAGACTAACATAGTATTGAGAACACCTTTCCAAAGGTAAAGGAAAGAGAACTCTTCATTATCTTTGTGTAACCCTAGAATCCTTTTCATATACAGTTTATGAAGAGGGGTTTTGTGTCTAGTTCAAAAGTTGTTTTAACAAAAATTTTCTAAGAAGACAGTATTTTCAGTATTGGAAACTAACTGCAAATTCCTCTTTAAAAATTATTATTCTAACAAAAGATGAGAATAGAGCTCTATCTTTAGATATAGAATGAGAATATTTTTTATCTTTTCTATCAACAGAGACCATCAGTGAAGTGACATTCAGTTTTCCAAGTTAAAGATACCCCATTTCCCATTTCCCATTCCCACCTTTCTACTTTCCAAGGGAAATGAAACTTAATTTAATGGATGCAATTATGTATTTGGAGTAAAACCTGACAGATGAAGTAGAGATTAAGTGAAATATTACCAAAATCACTATCAACACCCACTGTTCTGTGCCTGAGAGAAAACTCTAATTCTCAGATATGTAATACAATTTTGTTATGAGCTCTTCCCAGGTTTTCTTAGCAGTTCACCCACATTGGGAAAACCAATCTATTTACCAAATCCACCAATTACAAACACACTCAAGAGTGGTGTTCAGCCAGACTACTGTGGTCCAGTCAAGTTGACACACAAAAGTTAACCATAACAATAACTTTAATCTGAAGATTAAAGAACATCTTCAGGTTATTAATAAAATAACCTATGTAAAACATTTAGCATAGAGAACAGCTGGATCTGCAAAATTATTATTAATAGATATTTCCCTTTCATGACTAAACACTGAAGTCTGAATAATCAGAGTACATTTGAAACTGTAAGTATAGAGTTTTTAATATACTGTTGTATATTCAGGAAAAAATTTTAATAATAACAAAAATAAATACATCTTTATACATTATGTCAATTTTTTAATGCTACTTTGTTAATATTCTTGAGTCAGACTATTTTCTTTTCTAAGTTTTTAATACTATACAAGGATAATATATTACGACTGAGCACACTTGATTTCACCACTTCTAATAAATTTTCTTTCATATTTCATTAATAGATATTGTAACTGATTTACTGTCTCTGGGAATGAAATGGTGAGGAATCTTATTGTATTTGGAAATCTAATACATTTCTCCTAGCATTGAGATGTTTTTGTTTTCTATGTGGATGAAACAGAATTTGGAATAAAATCATTTACATAATTCAAACTCTGGACTGTCAATTTGCATTTGAACAGTAACTAGCAACATATTAGTGTTGCAGCTTTTTTGTTTGGGACCCAATCTCTATCCTCCACTTCTTCCTTCTTGGTCACCTTTTAATGACTGGTACAAGGTGAGGAATGTGTACTGATTATAGCCAAAGAGAAATAAGTTGAAATAGGCAGAAGTTGCTTCAGGGGGTTCCTGGAAAGTGTTGTAAATTAAGGAAACTGGTGGCTTAGCTCCGCTGGGTTTTATCCCTTTCTTTCTGTCTGCCATTCAGAATGTGTTCCAAAATGCCTGGAGGTGGGAATTTGTAACCATAAGAGCAAAATCTATATGAAGAGAATTGGGGTAACTTGATTACTATTTACCTTCTGAATTTCTTAAATGAGAAAAACAAAATAAAACAAATAAAGTCTTCTAGTAGATTTAAACCTTTGTTGTTAGTTTCTTTGTTGCTTGCAGTAGATATTTTTTAATCTAATAGAGCTAAATACAATTTATAGTAGTGTGTGAATTTACTGTTTTCATAATACTTTTTTTTTTTTTTGCTTTAATTTTTTTTTTGGATAGGGACATCTCATGTATACTATACTAAGAGAAAACAGTTTTATAACCCAGAGGTTTTTTTTTTTTAATATATATATCTATTAAACCACGAATTCATGGGGAATGACTTTCAGCAGTTCAGGCTGTTTTTCATTGGTTCTTATAAAGTGTGCTTCTCTGGGTGGAGCTGGCTGGCATTCTTTTGTTGAACCCAACTACCTTTCTGTTTGGCTTCATTTTTTATTTCTGAATTTTCTGAAAATTTCTGAAATTTCCTGAAAATCCCCAATTTTCCTGATCATTTGCTTTCACATGTTTTTGGAAGTTATCTCAGATCTTAGAGTGCTTAATATACTCAGTATGAACATTAATTCCCATAGTAAGAAACTTGCCCTTTACCTGTTTGCTTACAACAATGCCAACTGCATGCTGGATAACACTGTAGACTTCCACATTTGCCATGGTACTTTATGGGGCATTCCTTTTTGGACAGTGCCCAACCTCTTGATGTCTGCAACATCACTGTTCTTGTGGATTTTCATGTATGTGGTCAAAGAAATCAGCTGATAGAACTTGTGTTCTAAGAGATAATATACTCTCAGAAGAAACCAAGTGAATTTTAATATGACCATGTTTCAGGAAAGAGCAACTGAACTTAATCCCCTACCTAAATGGGTTCAGTCTGACTCTTAGACCTTTTGTCTTAGTTTATTAGTTAAGGTTCTGAGCCCCTGAATAGTAATAAATGGGCTATTTATTCACTGATTTATTCCAAATACACTTATAAATAAGTTTAAGACTTTCTGGTTTAAGTTTGGTGCAGCATAATACTAGTTTTGTAAAACAAATGTGATAGCATTCCATCTTTTTTAATATGCTGTGAACCATTTACATAAAATGGGGATGAGGAAACTTTTCTATCAATGTTTCTGATTCTTACATTTCCTTGGGTTGAATTCATTGAGATTATTCTCCATTTTAAATTTTTTTCCTTCTATGTAATTTTCAACTACTCTTGAGACAAGTTAGATATTTTGGGTTTTATTAAACAGTTGTATTGTTTAAAACTTATAATTTAATAAGCATGATTTAACTTCATTTCTAAAATATGGAAAACATACACAGTTTATAGCAATCTCATGTGACTTATATCACTATTGCATTTTTGTAATTGGATTTTGTGAAAAACAGGGTTTTGTAAAACTAGTGTGTTAGAAATGTCATTTGGTTTTTAGAGGCTGTGACCAGTGATAACTGTGGCTTAAATCAGGTTTACAAGAGCCTAACATAAAACAAGTTCAGATATAGGTAATCCAAGGTTGATGAGACAGATTCACTTTCTTCAGAATTACTTTTCTCTTAACAGCTAGCACATAATTTCCAACACAGAAATATCTTCAGTTATGTCTCATAACTGAAATGGTTGCTGGAAATCCTGTCATCACAACTGAGTTGAAAGGAAAACCAAGAGGGAGGTAGAAAAGGGAGGCCTTATTCAATACACTCTGTTTCATTCCCTGTACATTCAGCCATTCCTACTTGCAAAACAACTGGGAAATATAGTTTTTCACTTGGCTCAACTTCTGTCAGTAAAAAAGAAGAGGGAGATGCCAAGTGAAAATGTATTTCTCAACGTCTGTCATACTAATTATGCATAAATTTTGTGTTTATCACAAATCCAAGTTTTGGAAAAAATCACTGGGAAAAAAAGAATTTGTTTCTGGTGTTTTGGTTTTAAAATTTAAAACTAAAGTTTCCTAAAAGTGTGTCACAACATTCTATTTTGCTAAATACTGTTAGACCATCCCACTACAATTTGAGTGACAATTAGGTTCGACACCAAAATGATGACTTTTTAAATTCATTTTTGTTCTACAGATGGCATAAGAAATTGATTTTTCTGCACTGGAGATATATATATCTTAATCTTTGTCTTGTTATATTCATCTGTGTGTTCTCACAAACGTTGATTTACCTTTCTTACAAATGTTAAGAATAATTTGAGCTCTATAAATAATCCTAACACAGCATCTCAGTATAAATGCGAAAAATATGATTATCTTATGCTGCTTGAAGTAAAATTATAAATTAGAAACTAATTAGAAGTATTTATTAATATATAGTCATATGCTTTCAATCAACTAATGGATAGATGCTACTGTTAATGTATATACATAGACACTAAATTCTTAGTATACTTTCACACACACACACAATTACATTAGACAAATTCTTGTTGGAATTAAACTCTATCTTAAATATGTCTTCCTTAAATATAATTTCTTGCCTAAAGCATTGTATCAAAACATTGCTCAATGAGACATTGACAAGTTTAAGCGAATCTCATCAGGGCCCTTTATATTGATTAAGTCAATGAGCTTACCATGTTTCTAAGTTATCTATTTAAACAATTGCTTCCTATATTCATGCTGAAAACTCTTTATAGCTGGTGGCTTCTCAAGGGTATTATAAAGCAATTATTATTTAATCTTATAATTAAAGTTTATTGATATAATGAATCTCTGAGATTAACTTTGTATAATGGTTCATGACAGTGTTCCCCTCCCACACACATATGCACTTATACATGGATTTTTACTTCTGTCACTCTTAATAGTTGTGCATTCTTGGGAAAGCTCTGTGACACTGTTTCTAAAGTAAGTCTAATATTAGTTCCTAGCATTTTGGTTTTTTTTTTTTTTTTTTGTGAGAATTAGGTAACACTTTATATACACCTTCAAAAAACTGGTTTACAGATAACAAATATATGTATATATATTTGTTTTTTTTTTTGCTACCAAGCCCTATATTAACACAATGATGATGATGATTACAACTACTGACCAACTCATTAACTAGTAACAATGTATGGATATAAATTTGGATTTAATTCTTCTCTTGGTTCTCCACTAACTAGATAATATAACATAGGGCAAGTCATTTAAATTTTCTATTTAATCTATTTTTCTATTTATTCTATTTTTATTATCTGTAAACTGGGAACAAATGGGTATATAGTACGGTCCAGTGGAGTTTTCTGCAAGTGAATAATATGTTCTAAAATGGCATGGACTTTTATAAACCCACTACTGATAGGGGAAACTGAATTTTCTATTTAATTTTAATGAATTTAAACAGTTCCATATGTCTGGTAGCTATTGTGTCAGTGCAGATCTTTAACAGTCTAGGATTTTAAATTACCTTCATTCATCAACAAAACAATAACATAACTGGAAAAAATAGTTTGAGGGCCAATGATACACATTAATTCCAAGAAACTGTTTGCTGTCAGGGATAATTCAAGGTGCTGATTATTATTGGACTTAGATAGCTTACTTTTTTTCACTTGTGCACATGTCAATTTATTTTCCTTTATATTTGCATATTTTAATGATGAGTAGTTACTTTCCTAATAAAGCCTGAGTTTGTGGTTTTAATTTACATATTTAAGATTTCTAATATCTGATAATCACACTCTGGCTGTCTCACAAAAGCCCAAAGAATGAATAAATATATGTTAATAGTGAAAAATAAAGGCTAGAATAGTGTTTTTTCAACACTGGATTAATGTTAGAATCACCTGGGGGGAGATATAAAAATCCTACTGTTTGATCCCATCCCCAAATTCTGATTTTGTTGGTCTAGGATGAGGCTATACACTGGTGATTCAAATATATAGTTGGGGTGAGGAACTGTAGCTAAAAACTTTGGGGGAGAATATGTCATTAATTCTCACAGCATCCCAGGAATTAGGGTCATGTGTTGTTATTCTTATTTCAGACCTATGTTTATGAAATCTCAATATGCATAGAATTCCCTTAGGAGCTTATACAAATCTTCATTTTGACAAGCATGTCAATGATTCTGATGCTGAAAGAGCTTGGATTACATGTTGAGAATCACTGCTTTAGAGAATAGTCAGCGTTTATGCCAACCATTAAACTTGGGATGAGATAGGAAATACGTAAGAGAAAGAACTTGGACTACTGAAATGTTCTATAAATGTGAAATATTTTATAATTGATAGATTCATACTTCCTCAAATTTGTTAGATATGGGTAAGTGGATTGGAATTGAATGCAGTGTTATGAGATGATGGCAATAACATGAATGGTGGTAACAGAGAATTCTCTTAAATGTATGTGGTTTGGCAGGGAACAACGGACCTCATCTTTAGTAATGATAGATGGTGACATTATCTCTTTCCCAACTGTGACTTTAGAAATTTATATAGGAAGGGAAGACTTTAGATTGTAGTCTACAGCAATAAAGTTCGGCTGCTGGTTGTCTCCTAAAAGCTCTGTGAGGGTGTCATTTACTACCACAGTAAATTTAAAATTGCCCGGTCCTAGCACCTATTCTTTGCAGATCTAGAAGCCTTATTACATCTGAATATATAAACAATAAATGGATGTTATGTCTTCCAAAGTAACTCAATTGGTGTAGTAAATAACAATGCTAATCTATCATTCCACAATGGAAAATAATTTCTATACAGAAGAATACTCATGGCCTATTGATTAATGGATTTCATTCCTAAAGACAGTTGTAAATGAGGGGCCTCCCTGGTGGCACAGTGGGTTAAGCAACACACTATGAAGGAAACCGCAGCCACTGCGGCGTAAGTTCTATCCCTGCTGCCAGCAAGGGCGGGGAGCCCGTGTGGCACAGCAGCCCTCTCCTGCCTGGCCCACTGCTCCCCTCAACAGTGTGTTTTGGTCAGTCAGCCTGTTCACTCTGTCTGGTGAATCCTCTTACCTCCCACGACTCTGGCCTGTACCCAAGCTCTTGTGTGAATAAATAAATAAATCTTAAAAAAAAAAAAAAAGACAGTCGTAAATGAGAAACAAAAATGTAACCTAAAGTTATGTATCAATAACAAAGTAAGAATAGGGAGTCTAGATTAATTAAACTGTAATGTCCTAAGATTAAAGAGATGGAAATATCCTTATCACTACAGAGATGGCCTTATAAAGCTCCAGGACACCTGCAGTCCAATAGACAGGGTACCTCTTACTTGAGCAGTTAGACGAGGGATTTCCAATAGTTCCTTTATGACTTTCTTTCATTGCTAAATAATTCCTCTTTTACAGGAAATTCTATTTTTATGCATACAATACGTCAACTGGGCTTAGTCTTCTGCTAGCACTGGCTCACTGAGGTTGCAAAAATACAAATATTCTCAGATTTCCACTAATGATGAGGAATAAAGTTTATCTGAAGATTCAGGAATCAAATATTGTGTAGCTGAGATCAGTGCACTGTGGTGGACTTGAATTTGTTTCAGGCTACAACAGCAATCTTAGAGTAACTAATTATTTTGTAGCAATTTTAGAAATCCAGCAGCAACTGCTGTTAACTAGTTATGTGACTGTCCTTTCAGAAGCTTATTATATAAACTATAGCATTTCTAAACATAGTGTGATCCAACTTAAAAAAAATTGTTTTCAATTGTCTTCATCACTGGGTATGCTACAATCAACATCCCGAGAGAGGAAAGGGTTTTTTCATATACCACATTGCTTAATGTTCCTAGAACAATCTCACCATGAACCACTTTTTCTTCTCTATGTTTACTTTGTTGATGACCTTTTTTAGAATATTATCTCAATTCAAAAAGCATGCATATTTGTGAACAAATTTTTGGTATGGGCACCTTCATTCACAAGCCAGCTGTGAACCTTTAACGTAATAAGGACTTCAATAGCTTTATGGTACCTGCTAAGTTGGACAGAGGTAAGATTGAGTAAACTTATTAGAAGCTTCATTTATCCCCCTTATGGGCTGATTATAAAGTTTATATATCAGAGAAAATTTTTATTTGCATTATATATAAGTTCTTGGGGGATGCTCCTTAATATTACAACAGGGGTAAAATTGTACCAACTTATTTTAAATGGAAATGATAGATCTAGCAATAATGATCAGATATAAACTCTGGTCAAATGAATTAGAGAATCAAAAGAGAAAATAAAATAACATTTATGCAAAATTCAAGATACCTAACTGGAAAGCTTTTGCAATCATCTTTATGTTATGGTTATTATTTAGATAATTTTTCACATAAAATAATATAGTCAGGTTTGCATATTTTATGACAAAATAGGTATTATTCGCAAAGTATAATATTCAATTTTATTCACTAAAAGAAATAATTGTATCTTTGTTATGAAGTAAATATCCTTCCTCTTCTTTATTAAACTATAATAATTGTAAAAGAATCAAGATCTTCATTACCATAATATTAGTATGGGTTCTATGTTTTATAAATATTAAATTCTAAATCCAAAGTAAATGCTTATGTAGTAATATAAATTTATATTATATATCTATATAATATATATTTAAATTTATAAAGATTTTATAAAAGAATTTGTAATTTATAAAGAATTACAAATTTCTTTATAATGTATTAAATATCTATCAATAAAGGAGATAAATATTACTATCATATATTCATCATCATTTGAGTTTTTCAAATCACATATGAACTATCCTTCCTATAATTCAATTTCATGGTATATCTTTTAGAATATATGTGATATTAGACAAAGAAATCTCCTATTTATGTTAAAATTAGATGATACTATATTTTTGTCATAATTGTAAAAGAATTTTAACAATTTATATCATTATTAGGTATCTCAGGGGCTAAGTAGAACTAAGAAGTAAATTCTGACTTAATTTACTTTGCCTTTCATAACACTTATCTTTTTTTTTACATAGTCCACATATAAATGCTTTATATTCTTCTATTATGTGGAAACAAATGTCAGTATAAGTAAATATTCAGTATGAGTCTAAATCTGGTTTGTTTTGCAACAGTATTGAGGATGTGGTGATAAAAAATAAATGAATTAACATACGAAGGGACTAGATGTTTGTATTCTCAGAAAGGGAAAAAATACTCTGTCTATAATTTACTCTTGGTTTCTCTTTGTTAAGAAACTTTATGAATCAGGAAAGTGCTTTTATTAAAAATTATTGGTTCCACCCCAAATATATTATTAAATTCAAATTACCATCTTTGATAGGGGTTTTGTTGGGGTTTTATTTCCTATTCTAAAAATAGAATACTTAAAATAACTGTTTCCATTTAGGAAGGATAAGCTCTTGGTTTGGTAGTACTGTAAGGCATCAGCTGTTAAAAAAATTGGGAATAATCTCAGGTTCATCTATGTTTTAGAACACTATCCTCTGTCAAAACATGTGGAGAACCTGTAATGGTGAAATGTCTCCTTAAAACATCTCAAATTGAAAAATTACTTGGAAGTTACCTTTCCCTTTATTTCAAACTTTTTTTTATGGCTGGGGATTAAGTTAGATTATTAGCAATGATATTTAATTTAACTCTGATATTTAATATGAAGGAATCCTAAAATTTTCCTACATTGCCCCACTATATTTATACAACTATCGCAAAGCCTTCTCTTAATAAAAGTGAAGCATACAGAAAAAGACAAAACACTTTCAAGCCCCAAAACATCAAACATGCTTGACTTCTTTGCCAGTCTGAATTTTCATTAATGGAAATATATGTATATAATTTAATGATTGGAAGTATACATAAGTATATGTATATTGTTAGGTTCTTCTATATCATTGAGACTATGATGATGAAATGTACCTTTTCATTTCTGATTATACTCTAGGCCTTGAAGTATGCGCCATAGGACTTTAATACAGCCAGTACAAGTTTTTTTTTTTTATTTATTCTTACAAAAACACCTGTTTTTCATCCATTTACTTCTACCTTATTATTTTCTTAATATTTAATGTGAGATTTATAGACAACACAGAATTACACTTCATTTGTTTTAAATCAATTTTGATAATCTATTGCTTTTTTAAATTGGAATCTTTAGTCAATTAGCACTTAATTATTGATGTGATTATATTTAGGTCTACAATTTTGCCATTTTTTGTTTGTCCTTTGGTGGTATTGCTGATATTTGCTTTTTCATTTTTTTTCCTGCCCTGCTTAGAATTCTTAAGTATATTTTCACATTATGTTTTATCAATTGTCTGTTAGTTATATAGCTTTGTATTTTTTTTAGTGGTAGTTCTAGGAATTACAATACATATCCTTAAAAGCTCACAGTGTACATAGAGTAATATTGTACCATTTCACAGTTAGTGTAGAAATTGTGCTATGGTATAGGTCTTTCTTACCACCTTCTACCCTGTATATAACTGTTGTCACATTACAGTTACATATATGATGATACAGCCCATAAAATAATGATAATTTTAAAAATGGTCAGGTGAATTTAATTAAATGAAGATGAAAATAGTCTTTCAAGTTTACTCATATCTATATCATTTCTTGGGTTCCTTAGATTTCTTGAAAATTTGAATTTATGTTTAATACTGTTTTTCACTCAGTCTTTCTTGTGCACATCTCCTGGTGAAAATATTAGTTTTTTTGAACTTGAAAAATGCCTATTTTCTTAATTCTAAAGTTGTTTTTTATGGGACATAGAATTCTAGAATGGCTTTTTTCCTTTTGTCAGCAACTAAGAAAGGTAGAATTCAGAATTTGGATTTTTTTTTTAAAACTGTAATGAAATCTGCAGGCTTTTTAAAACTGTAGTAAAATTTGCACAAAATCTTTTCCTGAGCCTTAGAGAAAACAGTCTTCATTTATATTAAAATTATTTCAAGTTGTTCTTCAATTTATAACAGTTATACATGTAAGATGGAAAGTTTTTACATATGTATTGATGAGATTTAAATTTATTTGAAAAGTTCTGAGAGGAAAGAACTTGGCGTACTGGGCAGTAACCTAGTTTAGATACCTAGTTAAGTTTGATAGGGAAGCATCTTAACAGTGCAATATTTACTCATCAACTGACTCTTAAATAGTCTCTTACAAAAGATACCCTTTAACACCAGCATCTACTGATGTCTTTAGCTGTTTCTCTGTGATTTTTAAGTCATCCAACAAAATAATTCAAATTGATTGCAAAGTCAAATCACAATATTGAAAAGTATTAAGTAAATTAAAGGAGAACTTCACCATGAACAGAATCATCAAAAGTGGAACTAGGTAACTGGATCAGATAAAAGAAAATTGACAATAATCTCAGAATAGTGTTTCAGAAAATAAGCTGAATATCAAAGAGATGGTCTTAGGGAATTTAATGAGGTTTTCTAATATTTTGTCAACAATCTCAAAGTACTTTTAAAGTTCATGTTGTGAACATCAAACACACACAAAAGTGAATCATCATTTTGTGAAAAAATTAAGATTTTTCTAATATACATCTTTGGTTGTTTTATGAATTTGAAATATAGCACAAAATTTGTTTTTCACACAGTTTTGTTCTTTAAGATAAGACCCCAGACATTCCCATGACACACAGTGGTGGCTTTTAGAACACGATAAACTGCAAGTTCTAGTTTCTTCCCTATTCATGGTGGTCCCAAGCTCTCACTCCACCAAAAAGAGCATTGTAGGATTTAGGGGTAGGGACAATAATATTTTTCAATGGCCCTAATTTATATTTTAAAAATTAGTCTGTAGCCTTAAAATTTAAACTACTACAATCTAAATCCTACAATATACTATATAACAATCATTTCCAAAAAAAAGTCACTGAAATATGGGGAGAAAGGATGTCTTTATATTTTTGAATGTCTAGTTTTTGTGTTTTAATTATATGTATTAGCACAGGAACACACACACATAACATATATATAACTTATGCAACCCCATCTTGAGGCTGCACACATAATTTGCTTATAAAAGTGATGTGGAAAATCAATTCTATTTGGAGAGCAAGGGTTGAAGAAGGCTGTTACCAAGCCTGGCAAACTAGGGGGTTAATCTTCTCTCCTGGCATTATGTAATTTCTGAAGTCTGAAAGCCAATCTACTTGAATTTTGTTTATTTCACATAAAATGAAGTCACTGGTGCTTGTTTCTGGTTTCCTTCCATCCCTGCACATAAGGCCTTACTGGGGTTTCTAAACATCTTGCTAATCTCAAAATGCAGTATAAAGGTGAGTATTCTACTTAGAATAATGTTTTCACTAAATTTAGAAGTTATTCAACTAGTAAGGAAAACTGATGAAAGTGACATCTCTGAGCTCTAAGAGGCAATTAAACAATAACTAAAAAAATGTCCTACAAGTCTGGAGAGAATTATAAAAGATAAGTAAATTTAGTGAGTATTCAAAATAAGGTTTAGAATTCAAAAATTCTAACAATTACAGTAAATGTTTATTTAAAGTAGTACATCTGCAGCCTAAATAAGTTTTCAACTGTACATTTAAAGTTAAGCCAACTTCATGAAAATACCTTGAAGACAGCTGCATCCACAGATTACAACTACATGATTAAATCTTTGTCTATTATTCTCTCTCTTTTCATTCCCAAGAACCTCTTTCAGATATGGTCCAAGGTCAAATTTATCCTCCTTTTATTTTGTCCACTGCTCTTTAGGCAAGATCTGCTGCGTGGGTCAGGTTCAGTGCTCTCTTCATGTGAAATGTCCTGTCCTTAAAAAGGTTCTCTGGAAGACTGTTTATAGCTTCTTTATATCACCATCCTCATATATTGCATCATCTTGCATTAACCCCAGTTAACTGAATCCTGTATAATTGTAATATCGTATTGCAATACCTGCCAGCCACTGACTTGTTGCACCTGCTGACCAGCTCCCCATTTTCACCCCAGATGAAGCATTGCCTGCTGGAGGAGTGTTTAATATATATGAGTTTAAAATTATCATGCCAATTTTTTCATTCATTCATATTTCAGATAGTTTCTTTTCAGCAATGCCAGTTAAAAAAATGATAACATTAAAATAATTGTAAATCAAATGAACAAAATGTGTCCAAAGATCAAGTGACCTTTAAAAAATTCCATGGAAATCAACCACTATACTTGTAAAAATATGAGTTATTTGAAAAGCCAGCAAAATAATTCTGTTGTTGTCAAGAAAGCTAGGAGTTTGACAGTCTTTATTCTGAAAAGTTTGTCTTTATTCTTTTAAAACTTTTCTCCAGATTTTTTTTAGTCTTATACGACTTGCAGTAAAAAAAAAAGATGTAATAGGTCAAATGTATAACTTACCTAACAAGGCTGAAATATTTCAAATGATTTTTTTTAAAATAATGGGGCTATTTTAAGTGGTTTGCTTTATTTGGGGACTCTTAAATCATAATAAAACTTACTCTGGGATGGAAAAATTTCTACTGGAATTTTTCATAATTATCAGAGATCTTTCATGCTAAGTGCCTATTTATGACTAAAATATAAACTACTTACCCTAGACTGGTTCCTATGTCCAAAGTGTAGTATTAAAGGCCAAAATCTGTACCTTGAGCCATTAGGTATAAATCTCCTATGATACATTTAACCAGTCCTGGTGCTCTTTTAGAAGTTGTTACTGATCTGCCTAAATCTTTCACAGCCCAGGTTATAGCAGTCTCTTGTCTGTACTGCATTTCTCCCCAGGTGCACAAAACCATCTGGCAGCCACAAGGGAAAGAAAGGCCAGGGCTTACCTTACAAAAAAATGTAGGTTAAAGGAAATTATCTTTAAAGTAAAAGTGACCTGATTTTGTGCTTAAATTTTTCTTAGACTAGGATTTTTGCTCTCTCAAAATTCAAACAACAGTCTATAGTAACACTAGTATAGAATCACAAAAGGAAATTTTTATCTTATTCTTTTTTATTATTAGATTTTTAATAGTGGTAATATTAAAACATCAGGTATCACAAAGGTAGGGTACCAAATCATCCATAGCCCATTGTCACAGTTCATTGTGCTTCCTTCTCTTTTGGTTCCTTCTCATTCCCCATCCCCTACCCCATTTGGATGATTCAGTTTCTTAGTTTTTAAGGGCTAAATTTAAGGTCGTCTTTCTTTGGATTTGGGTTTGGTTTCTCCATATTCCACCTGTTAGTGATACGATTTGGTGTTTATCTTTCTCCATCTGACTTATTTCACTTAACGTTAATCTCTTCCAACTCCATCCATGTTGCTATAAATGACACTATTTTTTCTTTTATGAGAATACTGGAGGCATGAACAGAATCACAAAACGAAATTTGTACCTCATTCTTTCATATACCAAATTGTTCTCTGATACCTGCTTAGAAATTGAATATGCACTAACTCTGTAGGAATAAGTCTACAACAATGTCAACTTACTTATCTGCTTATAAAACTATCATAACTACTACTATTTAAAGGAAAACCAGTTAAATAGAAACAGATGACAAATAGTAGAGCACCTGAAAAGATATCACTTTTTAGTGTAACAAGCCTTTTAGAAAAGATGCTTGTAAAACTTTCACATAAAAATGTCAGAACAATTATTTAGCTTGAATATCAAGTAACTTTAAAATTGATCTAGGGTAAGTAAAATTAAATAAATTATTATTATTTCTTTTACAAGGACATAAATAATTAGGGAAATAATTTGGCAACACTTTATTTTGTACTAGGAACTCCACAGACACTATTTGATAAATATGAAATGTCTGAATGATGAATAAGAAGGTCAGTTAAATTTACGTAGTTTAATGTCAAAGAAACACATGTCTTTATAGATACTATTCATATATTTCATAGGAATAAAAATAAATTTTGTCAACTCTCAGTACATGTATATTTGAACCTTTAAGCCAATTAAATCAATTTTTAAAAAAAATTTTAAATTTTTTAAATTATTTTTTAAAATTAATTATATTTGACATCATTTGTATTCCCCAGGGAGTACCCACCACCATTCCACCTGTGCACCATCACCTCAGTCCCTTGTGCACTTTCTGCCCTCATCCCAGTTTTTGCCCTCCCTTATGTCCCTAGTTTCTCATTTTTGATTGCTGAATTTTTAACTAAAGCCAGTTATATCATAACATATAGACATAATAGGTACATATTCACTTGTACATTTACTTACCAATTTAATAATTAGATGTACAGTAGTAAAGATTTTAATAATGTGGGAGGATACCCCATTATACAGTCATTAGGTACGATATTATTACTTTTTATTTCAAGGAAGGATTTCTCACCTATCTGACAAAATTTACCTTGATGTTTTATAAATTATTAAGACAAGGAATAATTTAGTTTCAAGTATACTAGAAAGTTGAAATCAAAATCAAACCTAATAGCAAATAAAACTTCTGTAGAATAGCTTGTCTCTCCACAAAACTCATAAGGAAAGTAAATTGTTTACTCACTAGATTTTATTTCCATGTTGCTATTTTAAGGAAGAATGACTCTATATAAATATATGTATATTTGATAAATAAACAATTTTAATATATTAAATAAAATCAATTCTTATTAATTTAATCAATGTTTTAATATATTAAATATATATTTATAGATTAAATTCTGTGCTTAAAAAGAATAACTATATTCCTTTTCATGATTCAGAGATTTGAAATGAAATTATAAAATAAATACAATAATCTGGCTGTAGTTTACACAAGAAGCAACAGCAAGCACAAATATTTTTTTGAAAATACTAATTGGGAAATGTCAGTCTATTTCTAAATTTGTCACTGCTATTTCCTGTAATATATATAGAATGTATGAATATTTAGAATTAATGCTTTCAGAATAGATTTGTATTCAGTACTATTTCTAGTTAAAATTATATTGAGGATTATATTAGAAAAAAATAATGTATTTCCTCAAATATGGTTTTCCCATTTTCTTTCTACAAAGCAAATGCAATGCTAACTCAATTTCATTGTATTAGTTATGGAGTATTTAGTGCAACTAGTGAAAAGGAATTTATTCATAGTTTCTAGAATGTTGATGAGTTTTTATTAAAAAAGAAAAAAATGTCATGACTAATTTCAAAAAGAGCAAATATAAGTGGGTAAGATATATCCATATCAGCAGACATTCAGCAAAAATAAAATACTCTGTTCTTCAGCTGACCTTCGGAGTTTTTCAATGCCAGTTCTGGGCAGCATTTGTAATGCCTTTGTGAAGGGAGTGGTGGTAAGCTGAGTAAGTGAATCAATAACTCAGGGTGAATCTATACACAGCTGTAGAGCTAAAAAGACCCAAGCAGTCTATCCTTTCATTCTTAGCTAGAATCCACACTGGGTTAAAATAGGGATAAACACAGAAGCCCCAATCTCTACAACTATTAAGACATTTGTACAAATGTTGTCTCTACTTCTACACAGGTGCAAAAACCCTAACTGTAGTTCTCAATAACCTCAGAGTGCATGCTATCAGAGAACAAAGTTGAAGAGTACAGAAAGGAAATTGACTTCTAACCAAATTGAACTGAATGAATCACAAATTTGCCAGGATTGGCTATCTGCCAGTTCCACTGAACTTAATGAGAAAGTGTATCAGAATGAAAAATACGATTTAATTTGAGAAGTGCTTTTTATGATTGGTAAAATGACATGATATAGTTTGTAGCTAATGTAGTTCAGAAGTTACCCTCCTTCCTATTAAAAAGTATATTTAAAAGCAGTATGTGGATAATATTCTTAAATGTAAATTAAATATAAAGTATTCTATTATTGGTAAATCCATACTTTTGTAACTCTTTGAAAGTCTTGCTGTGTTTTGCTCTACAAATGCATTACAAAAGTGAAGAAAAGCTGTGTTATAAGGTTTACTTAATCATTAACAATCAATTATGGATCACAGATACAGAATGCCTGCCACATGCCTATCTATGTATACTGTGCAAAGAGTTCACGCTCTAATGGGATATCATTCCTATACAGATGACTCAGATTGTGATTCCTGGGGTTATTTGGAAATACTAAAAGCGTTTCCTTCCTTTAAAAATATCTAATGACTTTGAGATTAACTTTACTGGTAGTCAGTTGCCTTTTATTTCCTCAGCTGAATGAAGGGTGTGTCTATATGCACAGGTACCTCATCCTCTTCTATTGGCAGGTAAAGACAGAGGTACCTTCTCAAATAGCTAGTCAACATGTAAGTCCTGCTCAGATTTTCTTTAAAAGTATTTCTCCCTTACCCAAAAAAGGGCTTTTTACCAACTTTTCACATACAGAAAAATTGACTTTATGCTATAGGCTACACTCTTCTTTGCTTTCTGGTTAACTTTTATAAATTCTTTTACTTGTCCTCCACATTTGGCCTCAGATTCTAAAACTAATTCCTTTTGAAGCTCAAAAATCATCACAAAAATATGTTTTTTTCTCTCTGAGTGTAGAATATTGCAAAATCACAAAGGTTTAGCTTCAGATTCTTTTATATGTCCTGATCAAAGAATTAATTCAATCTTTCAATATTCTAGGCAACAGTTATGCTATTACTATGGTCAAAAATGAGGAAAAGCTTTTGGGTCAGAAAGAAAGCTAATGATGGAAAAGAGGGACTTGCAAGTAAAAATCTTAAATATTAGCTCGTTCTATAACAATCAACATATTTTGACATTTTAACCAGAATAGCCACCATTTGCCACTAGAAAATAATTGACACTCTAAGAAGTTATTAAGTCATTTGTGGAGAAAATCTTAAAAAGGAAAGGAGGTGAGAAGTCATTCAGTAGTTAGATGGAGGGTAATACTTTCTGAAATGCAGTAACTGCAGTCTTCCATTGCTCCCCATTATCTCTTAAACAATTTGCTTCAATTATATCTGATAGAAACATGTAGGGGAAATGGTGTTGAAGTAGGCACTGGAAGGATTTTCATGTATTTCAGAAAATACCAATAAAACACATTAAATGAGTGATAGAAAATAAATATTTTTTTAGAATTTTGACTCTGGATGCATATGCAGAGCTTTAGTTTAGACATTTTGCTTTATAACTGGGGAAGCTGTGCTCAGAATACCTGAGTGATTGGTGAAGGGGCACAGATAGTGTGAAACAATATTAGACAAACCTTCCTTAGTTTTTTTTTTTTTTTCCTTTTGCCAGGAAAACCTCTAACCTAAGATGAAGATTCGAAGAGAATAAATAATTAGTTGATCATACTGATTTCCTTCTCTCTGATCACTGTGAGGATTTCTGTGATCAAATACAACTAGATGCCAGAGATTAAGGAAACCTTTTCCTGTGTGATGACACAGGTCAGAGACAGACAGCAGGAGTGCAATGGTAGAGAATAGATGTGAAGAGGAAACAGATACACCATGCCAGCATCTTCTCTTTTTCCTCTAAGGTTTGCCAGGTGTTTAATTTGATTAAAAATGCTTATTGAGGGCCTCCCTAGTGGTACAAGGGGTTGAGCTCAGCACTGCACTACACAGTGGGGCTTCTGCAGCCACCACAGCTCTTGTTTGATCTCTGGCTGGGAAGGGGACACACATGGCACAGCATATCTCTCCTGCCTCTCCCACTGCTCCCCTCAGCAGTGTTTTTCAGTTGATCTGCCTGTTCTGCTCTCCACTCTGTCTCTGGTGAATTCTCTCACCCTGGCGCCTCTGGCCTGCACCCCTCTTGTATGAATAAATAAATAAAAAATCTTAAAACCTTATTGAATATCATATTCTTGTTATATTCTCTTTTATACTTAGGGCCTCTGAAAATGTGGTGAGAACAAATATATTTTTCTTTAGAAAACCATACCAACTTGTTTTCTGCATCACTGATCTAATTTAAATGATAGAAGACAAGATGTTAAAATAATTATGAGATGGAGTGACATAATGGAGTATTAAAAGTCCTATGGTGGAGTAAACATCAATGTGACAAGTGTCGCTCTAATTAATTTAATGTTGTGCTTAAAAGTAACTCTAAATTTGAAAAACCTTCCCCCTGTAATCTGCAATGTATTTCTTGTGAGGTCTGTTACTGTTTTGTTCTCTACAGTGTTTTTAAGCTTCAGAAAGTAACTTCACCTACATCACAGAAACAAAAATCAAGAGTGAATACAGAGGCAAGAGGAAAATTGTTCCTGACCCATGTAGGTGAATGGTTTGCATCCAGAATATGTTTTATCACCCTTATTATTATCCTAGCTTGAAAATATTTACAAGTGGACATAAAATTAGCTATCTTTCTTCAAATATTCAACCCACAGCATGTATGATGATGATCTCTTCTGGAAGATATTATCCCAATTGATTATTTTAAATATCTTATTTAAATAACTACTTTTTAATGAACTTTAATTTTGTTTTTCATATTTTTATCATGAAAACTTCATGTCATGAAACATATCTAAATTTAGAATTTTATCAATTTTCATTGCATCCTTCAAAATAGTTTAAAAACAAATATATTTCATGTCTGTTTCAGACAACTAAACTTAATGGATGTGCACATTTGTATAGAGAAAACAGGAAGATTAATTTCTAAGTATTGTCTTAAAAGAAAACTAATTGGACCACTTAGCACCTTTACCTTTTTGTAGAAGAAAGGAAACTTTCAATGAAAGTGATACTTTCATAAGACCTAAATGACAAAGACTATGTCCTAATATAGTAAAACAGTTCAAAATTCTAATTTAATTTTATCTAGGTTCATTACCTCATGAAAATGAAAAGTCTGCATAGAAGAAAACATATAAAACACATTGTGTTTAACTTCTTTATGTACTATATTAGATTTGGCTCTTTGGAAGGCAAAGTCTGAGGTAAGAGGAGTGATGCCACAGTTTTGGGGAAGTGCAAGTCCAGGGGATGAGGCAAAGAAAGATCTGAAACTGGCCACTCCATCAAAATTAGCAAAGTGAAATTGAATTTTCTTCAATAATCACATATGTTTTCTTTCATGTGAGACTTTCTTTGGAAGAATTATAAGTAGGAATTAAATTAACACAAAAGGAGAAGGAATGCAATTGTTCATTTCCCCTCCATCTCCCATTCCCCATTGCTCAAGTATCATACCAAGAAATGAAATTTTTTGAATTTTCAGTTGTGTCATCCTTCCACTTGACAAACACTCAGGATGCTATAGTCAGGGCTCATTATAATAATTTTCCATAACTAAGAATGTGTCAGAGATAGGGGTGAGGCGCTCATGGATTATAGGGCTCAAGGAGTGGTACTAGATAATATGATAGATAAGGAACTTAAACTTGGACCAGCCAGTGAGGTGAGCAAGTCACAGGGATATTTATTTGGAAAGAGGGAATTAATGAAAAGAATCTGAGGAAGCACATAGTTGTGCATAGAAAAAATAAATTTACTAAAATGGTCCAAATATGATACTGGCTTATGAAAGAGAAAGCATTGAAGACTATGAAACATCTACATTTACCGATAATTATATTAGAATTCTATCTGTGCTTGTGAATGTATGTGCAGGAAATCTTTTCCTATTTATTATTTACAATGCCCATATGCTTAGAATTTACAATTAGTAGACATAAATATATGTGTATATATAATGTTTATATATTATAATGTATAATATATGTAATTTTTACCAAGGTATTGCAGTAATACAGCTCCAATGCTGTTGCTTGATTATGCTGTTGCTTGGTTAAAATTTAAGTGATTTCTGTAGGGTAATTTTATTAGAGAGCAGAACCACCCTGAGATAGAAGTATCACACATTATCTTATTTTATAAGATCTTGGTTGGATATTAATAAAACTGTAATTTATTTTTTTTAAAGATTTATTTATTTATGCGTACAAGCACTGGGGTACAGGCCAGAGGTGTGTGGGGGTGGTGAGAGGATTCACCACAGAGAGCGGGGAGCAGAACAGGCAGATCAACAGAAGTACACTG